>CM059425.1:18326573-18663229 GCA_030390025.1 Squalus acanthias | reverse complement strand
CATTTTGTGCTCTGACTTTGGCTGCAGCGAACAGGGTTCCGGCCCGAACCTGGAGCGCTGATTAAAAGCGGCGCACTTTACCGTGTCTTTTATTTTTCACTCTCTATATTATATATATATATTCAACCCCGCCCCCATCATGAGTGATCCGGAGGATTGGCCCACTCCATCCGCCGCGCTGTGTCGCCGGCCATTCCGCCTACCTCCTTCTCTCCGCCTCCACAGCTGTCAGTTGGTAACCCCCGGCAACCGTTTCAAACGGCCGGCTCCGCCCGCCGCGCGCGCAGCTTCCGGTTTCCTGGCGCCAATAGCGGCGGCGGCGGCGGCGGAGGTTGTGTGAGGGGAATAACAACAACAACAACATGGCCGCCCTTCTACCGGCATCCGAATCGCCAGGTCCCCGGCCCCGGACACCCGACACCGGGTTAAATGGTTCCCGCCCGCGAGGGGGCGGAGGACGAGGCTCACAATTAAAGACATCTCACACACACAGCCCCAACTGAGGGTAATCTACACGTGGGTAGAACAAATGAAGGGCAGAGAGACAGGATGAGTTCCCAGTCCATGTGCTTGCTTTATTAGGCCAGAGCGAACTGAGCATGCTCATACCCAACCATGTGATAATACATGACACTGAGTTCATTATATGGAATGTGAGAGGTTGCAGCCCCTCTTCCACTATTTGAAGGGTCTGCTCCTCGATTTTTTGGCTGCACTTCGGTCCCACGCTCCTGATCTTTGGTCACCCGGTGCGGTGAGGAGCGGGCAGATCGGAAGACCTCCTCATAGGACTGCTCCTGGGCCTGGCCAAAGTGGCCATTAACTGGTCCAGGCAGTGGGCGGTCGAGGGGGTCGTTCGGCCCGACTGCCTGCCTCTCTTCCGCAGCCATGTTCTAAGAACATAAGAAATAGGAGCAGGAATAGGCCACTTGGCCCCTCGAGCCTGCTCCGCCATTCAATAAGATCATGGCTGATCTTGGGCTCAAAGCCACTTCCCTGCCCGCTCCCCATAACCCTTCACACCCTTATCTTGCAAAAATCTGTCTATCTCCACCTTTAATGACCCAGCCTCCACGGCTCTCTGGGGCAGAGAATTCCACAGATTTACAACCCTCTGAGAAGAAATTCCTCCTCATTTCAGTTCTAAAAGGGCGACCCTTTATTCTGAAACTATGCCCCCGAGTTCTAGATTTCCCCACGAGGGGAAACATCCTCTCTGCATCTACCTTGTCGAGCCCCCTTAGTATCTTATATGTTTCAATAAGATCACCTCTCATTCTTCTAAATTCCAATGAGTATAGGCCCAACCTGCTCAACCTTTCTTCATAAGTTAACCCCCTCATCTCAGGAATCAACCGAGTGAGTCGTCTCTGAACTGCCTCCAATGCAAGTATATCCTTCCTTAAATAAGGAGACCAAAACTGTACGCAGTACTCAAGGTGTGGTCTCACCAATATCCTGTACAGTTGCAGGACTTCCCTGCTTTTATACTGCAATAAAGGCCAACATTCCATTTGCCTTTATGATTACTTGCTGTACCTGCATGCTAACTTTTTGTGTTTCATGCACAAGGACCCCCAGGTCCCTCTGAACTGTAGCATTTTGTAATCTCCATTTAAATAATAGTTTGCTTTTTTATTTTTCCTGCCAAAGTGGATAACCTCGCACTTTCCCACATTATACTCCATCTGCTAAAATGTTTGTCCACTCACTTAGCCTGTCTATATCCCTTTGCAGATTCTTTGAGTCTTCTGCACAGCTTGACTTCCCACCCATCTTTGTATCATCGGCAAACTTGGCTACATTACACTCGGTCCCTTCATCCAAGTCATTAATGTAGATTGTAAATAGTTGAGGCCCCAGCAACGATCCCTGTGGCACCCCACTAGTTACCGTTTGCCAACCGGAAAATTACCCATTTATCCCGACTCTCTGCTTTCTGTTAGTTAGCCAATTTTCTATCCATGCTAATATATTACCCCCAACTCCGTGAGCTCTTATCTTATGCAGTAACCTTTTATGTGGCACCTTATCGAATGCCTTCTGGAAAGCCAAATACACTGCATCCACTGGCTCACCCTTATCCACCCTGCTCGTTACATCTGGTCCAGGGGACTCGTCGTCTTTTAGTCCCATTATTTTACCAAGTACTTTTTCCTTAGTGATAGTGATTGTCTTTAGTTCCCCCTCCCTGTGGCCCCTTGATTATCCATTATTGGGATGTTGTTAGTGTCTTCTACCGTGAAGACAGATACAAAATATTTGTTCAGAGTCTCTGCCATTTCCCCGTTCCCCATTATTAATTCCCCATTCTCATCCTCTAAGGGACCAACGTTTACTTTAGCTACTCTCTTCCTTTTTATATACCTGTAGAAGTTCTTACTTTCTATTTTAATATTTCTTGCCAGTTTACTCTCATAATTCATCTTCTCTCTCTTTATTTTTTTTTAGTCATCCTTTGCTGGTTTTTAAAAATTTCCCAATCCTCTGGCCTCCCACCAATCTTGGCAACATTGTATGCCTTCGTTTTCAATTTGATACCATCCTTTACTTCCTTAGTTAGCCACGGATAGTGCTCCCTTCTCTTAAAATCGCCCAGGTGGCCCTGGAGATGGAGCACGCGGTGTCCAACGGCACACTCGTGGCCTTACGCGACCGGTGGGCACCGCAGGGACTGGAGTACATCATCACGCCCGGGAATACAATTTTAATTTAAGTTGTTGAGGTTCTTTTAATGTTTTTTGTTAAGTTACAGTTTTATTGTTTTAACCAGAAGAGTACGCTGAGTTCATTCGGAGGACCTCCTCGTAGGACTGCTCCTCGGCCTGGCCAAAGTGGCCATCAGCTGGTCCAGGCAGCGGGTGGTCGAAGGGGTCGTTCAGCCCGACTGCCTGCCTCTCTTCCGCGGCCATGTTCGCGCCCGAGTGACCCTGGAGATGGAGCACGCGGTGTCCGCCGGCATGCTCGAGGCCAAATTTTAATTTAATTTGTTAAGTTTTATTTAATGGTTTCTTAAGTTACAGTTTATTTGTTTATGGTCCATACAAAACAGTACACTGAGTTCATTCAGGGGACCTCCTGGTCAGAGTGCTCCTGGGCCTGGCCAAAGTGGCCATCAGCTGGTCCAGGCGGTCGAGGGGGTAGTTCGGCCCGACTGCCTGCCTCTCTTCCGCAGCCAGGTTCTCGCCTGGGTGGCCCTGGAGATGGAGCACGCGGTGTCCGCCGGCACACTCGAGGCCTTCCGTGACCAGTGGGCACCGCAGGGACTGGAGTGCATCATCACCCCCGGCAACCAAATTTTTATTTAATTTGTTAAGCTTTCATTTAATATATTTTTGTTAAGTTACAGTTTATTTGTTTTTTTGTGCACTAAAAGAGTACACTGGGTTCATTTTTAAGAATGAGATACATGAATATTATTCATGTCGCTTTTTTTAAATCAATAAAAAGGTGTCTCTTCGAATGAAGAAGACAAAATATCATAGGATACAGCATAGAAGGAGGCCATTTGGCCCATCATGCCCATGCCAGCTCTTTGGTAGAGCTGTCCGACACAGGCTTGACGGGCTGAATGGCCTCCTTCTGTGCTGTAACTATTCGATGATTCTATGATCCAATTAATCCCACTCCTCTGCTCTTTCCCCCATAGCCCTGTAAATTATTTCCCTTTGAGTATTTATCCAATTCTCTTTTGAATGTCACCATTAAATCTGCTTCCTCCACCCTTTCAGGCAGTGCATTCCAGATCACAACAACTCGTTGTGTAAAAAAAAAAAAAAATTCCTCATGTCTGACTAACGTGATTGAATCTTTGATGAGGTAACAGAGAAGGTTGATCAAGGTAGTGCAGCAGATGTTGTATATGTGGACTTTCGGAAGGCATTTGACAAAGTGCCACAAAGGAGGCTTATTAAGAAGATGGAGGCCCATGGAATTAAGGGGAAAGTGGTGGTTAGGATACAAAATTGGCTCAATGACAGGAAGCAAAGTATGGTGGTGAATGGATGTTTTTCAGACAAGGAGGTGGTTTGCAGTGGTGTTCCCCAAGGGTCAGCTTTGGGTCCATTACTCTTTGCAATTTTTGTAAACGACCTAGACTCGGGTGCAGGGAGCAGCATTATAAAGTTTGCAGATGATACAAAAATTGGCAAAGTAGTAGATGATGATGAGGATAGTTATAGGCTTCAGGCTGACATAGACAGGATGGTGAAATGGGCAGAAGCATGGCAGATGGAGTTCAATTTAGAGAAGTGTGAAGTGATACACTTTGGGAGGACTAATATGGAAAGACAGAATGGCACGATTTTGAAAAGTTTAGATGAACAGAGAGACCTTGGTGTCCATAAACACAAATCCTTAAAGGTGGCAGGGCAAGTTGATAAGTTGATTAAAAAAGCATGTGGATTACTTGGGTTTATAAACAGAGGAATAGAATATAAAAGCAAAGAGATCATGCTAGAACTTTATAAATCACTGGTTAGGCCTCAGCTGGAGTATTGTGGACAATTATGGGCACCACACTTCAGGAAAGATGTAACGGCTTTAGAAAGGGTACAGAGGAGGTTTACCAGGATGTTACATGGGATGGGGGACTTCAGTTATGAGGAGAGGTTGGAAAAGTTAGGATGTCTCCTCGGAAACAGAGAAGGTTAAGAGGTGACCTAATAAAGGTTTTCAAAATGATGAGAGGTTTTGATAGAGTAATTAGAGAAAAAGTATTCCTTCTGGTGAGTGGGTCAATAAGAGATCATAGATTCAAAATCATTGGAGAAAGATCTAGAGGGGAGATGAGGAGAGTTCTTTTCACTCAGAGAGTTGGCGGGATCTAGAACGCTCTACCTGAAAAGGTGGTGGAAGCTGATTCCATATATAATTTTAAAAGGGAGTTGGACAGGTACTTGAGGATGAGGAACGTACAAAAAATGGGGATGTGGGACTAAGCATGACTGCTCTTTCAAAGAATTTGCACAGACACGACGGGCCGAATGGCTTCCTTCTGTGCTGTAAGTTTCTATGATTCTATGTCACCTCTGGTGCTTTTGCCAATCACCATAAATCTGTCTCCTCTGGTTACTAACCCTTCTGCCACTGGAAACAGTTTCTCTTTATTTACTCTATCAAAACCATTCATGATCTCCTCTTAACCTTCTCTGCTCTAAGGAGAACAACCCCAGTTTCTTCACTCTCTCCACATAACTGAAGTCCCTCATCCCTGGTACCATTCTAGTAAATCTCCTCTGCACCCTCTCCAAGGCCTGGATATTCTTCCTAAGGTGTGGTGCCCAGAATTGAACACAATACTCCAGCTGAGGCCTAACAAGTGTTTTATAAAGTTTTAGTATAACTTCCTTGCTTTTGTACTCTATTCCTCTATTAATAAAACCAAGGATCCTATCTGCTTTTTTAACAGCGTTCTCAAATTATCATGCCACCTTCTAAGATTTGTGTACATACACCCCCAGGTCTCTCTGCTCCTGCACCCCCTTTAAAATTGTATCATTTAGTTCATCTTGCCTCTTCTCATTCTTCCTACCAAAATGTATCACTGCACGGTTCTCTGTGTTAAATGTCATCTGCCATGTGTATGCCCATTTTCTCCTGAAATCTGTTACTATCCTCTTCATTGTTAACTACATTTCCAAGTTTTGTATCATCAGCAAACTTTGAAATGATGCCATGTATACCCAAGTCCAGGTCATTTATATCAAAAAGAGCAGTGGTCCTAATACCGACCCCTGGGGAACACCACTACACCTCCCTCCAGTCTGAAAAACAACTGTTCACCACTACTCTCTGCTTTCTGTCCCTTAGCCAATTTTGTATCCATGCTGCCACTGTCCCTTTAATCCCATGGGCTTTAATTTTGCTAACAACTCTATTATGCGGTACTTTGTCAAACACCTTTTACAAGCCCATATACACAACATCAACCACACTAACCTCATCAACCCTTTCCATCAAAGAACTCGATCAAGTTAGTCAAACGCTATTTACTTTTAACAAATCCATGCTGACTTTCATTTATTAGCCCATACTTTTCCAAATGCTAATTAATTTTGTCCCGGATTACTGTCTCAAAGTTTCCCCACCACTGACGTTAGGCTGACTGGCCTGTAGTTGCCAGGTTTATCCCTCTCCCCTTTTTTAAACAGGGATGGGACATTTGCAATCCTCCAAACCTCTGGCACCACTCCCATATCCAAGGAGGATTGGAAGATTGTGGCCAGAGCCTCCGCAATTTCCACCCTTACTTCCCTCAGTAACCTAGGATGCATCCCATCTGGACCGGGTGACTTTTATACTTTGAGGACTGCCATCCTTTTAAGTGCCTCCTCTTTATTTTTATCCTATCCAATGTTGCTACTGCCTCCTCCTTTACTGCTACATTGGCAGCATCCTGTTCTCTAGTGAAGACAGATGCAAAGTATTCATTTAGTACCTCAGCCATGCCCTCTGCCTCCACAAGAATATCTCCTTTTTGGTCCCTACTAGACCCCACCCTTCCTTTGACTGCCCTTTTACTATTTGTGCGTTTACTAACGACTTTTGGCTTCCCTTTTATGTTAGCTGCTAATCTATTCTCATACTGTCTCTTGTCCTTTTTATTCCCTTTGTTAGATCTCCTCTGTAATTTCGATATTCAGCTTGGTTCTTGTATTATGACCCTTACGAAATTGACTTGTCAAAACCTACTTATTGGGACTGGAACTCACTCACTTTTATTTTAAAATTTGAACTCTGTTTTTTTGTTTCTTAGTACTGGTGGCAATGGTTTACCATTATTGTGAGTTCTCATGCCTTTGTCTCATTGTTGTCATGCTTTACAAGTTCAAAAAGCTAAAAAATATATATATTTCTAATAGAAAAAATCCATCAACTTCTTTCCATGATAAATTCATGTTAAAAATTATAATGGAACCTGTCTATGTAAATTTGTTACACTATAATTACACCCTTCTGCCAGTGTGGTTTCTCAGTTTCTCATCTCCCAGCTCCTCAGCCTATGCCTTAGCGAAACTCCTAACCTACTCTACTTCTCTGCTCGCAATTTGTTCTAAGTTTTGTCAAAAGTATTAAACAAAAATAAGGACAGAATATGTGATTTTAAAATAAAGACTGATCCAATTAATTCCCCTCCCATTAGCTTTATATACAGACTTTATTAGGTGTTTGTTCCCCATGTGCAACAGCATGGGAGATTGACTAACAATATAAACAAACACACCTCTATGTATTTAAATGGATTAATGATGGGTTTCATTCTTTTAGATATTAATTATCATTCCTAATTTTTTCTCTGATATTGAAATTAAATTTGATAGGTTTGTTACTGGAACCTACAGTGTTTTTAACTTCAGTCTGTACTTGGAAATCACAATATAACAATACCAATAACTTGCATTTATATAGCGCCTTTAATGTAGAAAAACATTTCGAGGTACTTCACAGAAGCATAATTTTTAAAAATGGATGCCAAGGCAAATGAGATATTAAGAAGGAATGACCAAAAGCTTGGTCAAAGAGGTGGGTTTTAAGGAGCGTCTCTCAGTAGGAGATGGAGGTGAAAAGGCAGAAATGTTTAGGATGGGGATTCCAGAGCCTGGGACCAAGGCAGCTGAAGGCACGGTTGCCAATGATAGGCTGAAGGGAGGGAGGCAAGGTTTTGAGGAACAAATGGTTCTGGGGGATGTAGTGCTGGTGGAGGTTATGGAGATAGGGAGAGGCAAGAGCATGAAGTTTTATTTAAACACAAAGATCAGAATTTTAAATTGGAGGCATTGGGGGACCAGGAGCCAGTGTAGGTCAGCAAAAAAACAGAGGTGATGGGTGAGGAGAACTTAGTGCAGGTTGAATATGGGCAGCAGAGGTTTTGATGGTCAGCCATGATCTTATTGAATGGCTCGAAGGGCCAAATGGCCTACTCCTGCTCCTATTTCTTATGTTCTTATGATGAGCTTAAGTTTACATACTGTAGAACATGGGAGACTGGTCAGGAGAGCATTGAAATAATCAAGTCTGGAAGTGATATGGGCATGGGAAAAGGAGGCTTTTGGCAGATACAAAGGACTAAAAACAGTGGAAGCCCTAGAGGAGTATAGAAAGTGCAGGGGGTTACTCAAAAAAGAAATTAGGAGAGTGACGAGGGGGCATGAAAAAACACTGGCGGGCAAAATAAAGGAAAATCCCAAGGTGTTTTATAAGTATATTAAGGGCAAGAGGATAACCAGGGAAAGAGTAGGGCCCATTAGGGACCAAAGTGGCAATCTGTGTGTAGAGCCAGAAGATGTAGGTGAGGTTTGAAATGAATATTTTGCATCTGTGTTCACTATGGAGAAGGACGATGTAGGCATAGAAATCAGGCAGGGGGATTGTGATATACTTGAACAAACTAGTATTGAGAGGGAGAGGTACTAGCGGTTTTAGCGGGCTTAAAAGTGGATAAATCCCCAGGCCCTGACGAGATGTATCCCAGGCTGCTGTGTGAAGCAAGGGAGGAGATTGCAGGGGCTCTGGCACAAATTTTCAGAACCTCTCTGGCCACAGGGGAGGTGGCAGAGGACTGGAGAACAGCTAACGCAGTACCATTATTCAAGAAGGGTAGTAGGGATAAAGCAGGGACTTACAGGCCAGTGAGCCTAACATCAGTGGTAGGGAAATTATTGGAAAAAATTCTGAGGGACAGAATTAGTCTCCACTTGGAGAGGCAAGGATTATTCAAGGATAGTCAGCATGGCTTTGTCAGGGGGAGATCATGTCTAACCAATTTGATTGAATTTTTCGAGGGGTGACTAGGTGTGTGGATGAGGGTAGTGCAGTTGATGCAGTCTACATGGACTTTAGTAAGGCTTTTGATAAAGTCCCACATGGGAAACTGGTCAAGAAAGTAAGAGCCCATGGGATCCAGGGCAATTTGGCACATTGGATCCAAAATTGGCTTAGTGGCAGGAGGCAGAGGGTGATGGCCGAATGTTGTTTTTGTGACTGAAAGCCTGTGTCCAGTGTTGTACTGCAGGGATCGGTGCTGGCTCCTTTGCTGTTAGTAGTGTACATTAATGATTTATATATGAATATAGGAGGTATGATCAGTAAGTTTGCAGATGACACGAAAATTGGTGGAGTGGTAAATAGCGAGGAGGGAAGCCTCAGGCTACAGGACGATATAGACGGGTTGGTCAGATGGGCAGAACAGTGGCAAATGGAATTTAACCCTGAAAAGTGTGAGGTGATGCATTTTGGGAGGACTAACAAAGCAAGGGAATACACAATGAATGGTAGGACCCCAGGAAGGACAGAGGGTCAGAGGGACCTTGGTGTGCATGTACATAGATCCCTGAAGGCAGCAGGACTGGTAGATAAGGTGGTTAAAAAGGCATATAGGATACTTGCCTTCATTAGCCGAGGCATAGAATATAAAGCAGGGAGGTTATGATGGAGCTGTACAAAACGCTAGTTAGACCACAGCTGGAATACTGTGTCTCTTCTTCTTAGGCAGTCCCTCGGAACCGAGGATGACTTGCTTCCACATTAAAAATGAGTTCGCAGGTGACTGATGAGTCCAATGCGGGACCTACAGTCTCTGTCACAGGTGGGGCAGACGGTGGTTGAAGGGGCGGGTGGGTGGGGTGCTTGGGTTGACGTGCGCTCCTTGCGCTGCCTGCGCTTGGCTTCCGCTTGCTCCCGGCGAAGAGATTCGAGGTGTTCGGCGCCTTCCCGGATGCTTCTCCTCCACTTTGTGCGGTCTTGGGCCAGGGATTCCCAGGTGTCGTTGGGGATGTTACACCTTTTCAAGGAGGCTTTGAGGGTGTCCTTGAAGCGTTTCCTCTGCCCACCTGGGGCTCTTTTGCCGTGCCGGAGCTCCGAGTAGAGCGCTTGTTTTGGGAGTCTCGTATCGGGCATGCGGACAATGTGACCCGTCCATCGGAGCTGATCGAGTGTGGTCAAAGCTTCGATGCTGGGGATGTTGGCCTGAGCGAGAACACTGACGTTGGTGCGCCTATCCTGCCAATGGATTGGCAGGATCTTGCGGAGGCAGCATTGGTGGTACCTTTCCAGTGCTTTGAGGTGCCTGCTGTACATGGTCCATGTCTCTGAGGCATACAGCAGGGCGGGTATCACTGCTGCTCTGTAGACCATGAGCTTAGTGCCGGGTTTGAGGTCCTGGTCTTCAAACACTCTCTTCCTCAGGCGACCGAAGGCTGCACTGGCACACTGAAGGCGGTGTTGGACTTCGTCATCGACGTCTGCCCTTGTTGACAGTAGTCTCCCGAGGTATGGAAAGTGGTCCACGTTGTCCAAGGCCTTGTCGTGGATTTTGATAATCGGGGGGCAAGTACTGTGTGGCGGGGGCAGGTTGGTAGAGGACCTTTGTCTTACGGATGTTTAGTGTAAGGCCTATGCTCTCGTACGCTTCGGTGAAGGTGTTGACGATGGTTTGGAGTTCGACCTCCGAGTGAGCGCAGACGCAAGCCTCGTCTGCATACTGTAATTCGACGACAGAGGATGGGACGACCTTGGATCTGGACTGGAGGCGACGGAGGTTGAACAGTTTCCCGTTTGTTCTGGAATACTGCTGGAATACTGTGTGCAGTTCTGGTCACCACACTATAGGAAGGATGTGATTGCATTGGAGAGGGTGCAGAGGAGATTCACCAGGATGTTACCTGGGCTAGAGCACTTCAGCTATGAAGAGAGACTGGACAGGTTAGGGTTGTTTTCCTTAGAGCAAAGAAGGCTGAGGGGGGACCTGATTGAGGTGTACAAAATTATGAGGGGCATAGATAGGGTAGATAGAAAGGAACTTTTCCCCTTAGTAGAGGAGGTTTAGAGGGGATTTGAGGAAAAACTTTTTCACCCAGAGGGTGGTTGGAATCTGGAACTCACTGCCTGAAAGGGTGGTAGAGGCAGGAACCCTCACAACATTCAAGAAGCATTTAGATGAGCACTTGAAACGCCATAGCATACAAGGCTACGGACCAAGTGCTGGAAAATGGGATTAGAATAGACAGGGCTTGATGGCCGGCGCGGACACGATGGGCCTCTTTCTGTGCTGTATAACTCTGTGACTCTATGACTCTATGATAAGGATATCAGCATCAGTTGAGTTGAGGCAGGGGCAGTGACGGGCGATGTTACAGAAGTGGAAATAGGCAGTGTTTGCGATAGAGAGGATATGGGGTCGGAAGCTCAGTTTGAGGTTGAATAAGATGCCAAAGTTGCAACTGGCTGGTACAGCCTGAGACAGTAGCCAGGGAGGGGTTGGAATTGAAGGCAACAGTACGGAGTTTGTGGCGGAAGCCAAAGAGAAAATGGCAGCACCCATGCGGGTTACACCTCAGACAGGTTCCTGAAGTGTAAAACTTGCATCCATCTCCTGTGCAAACGTGGTATGTCTCCTGTACCAATGTTGAACCGCTCCCAATGTATACGTCTATCAATGTCAATTTGTACAAGGAAACAATCTGAAGAGGCAAAAGCTGAATTATGGAGAAAAAAGAAAACAAAGTAACATTTAAAAACATTGGTGACTGCTTTAGAAAACATGATGGACAAATCATGTTGTTTTGAGTGAAAGAGGATAAAGTGCTTGTGCTATGGGCCTAGTCATATATAAGAATGTGATTAATGAAAAGAAGTAAAATTAAATGATCTTTCTTTGGAGGAGATGGAAAAAAAATCAGAGGATCTCCTTTCTGCACTTCACATGGCTGGATGGATAGAAGCCTGGGAGCAAATCACCCACTTTCTTGGTTAGAGTCAGTGCACAGTGTGCACAGATCATGCAAAAAATCAGAAAACAACTTGAAAAGTATTCTGTACTCTTGCAAAAATAAAAATGTATAAACTGCCAGTTCACTGCCACAAAGGGTTGTCACTCCAATGCATCGCAGGACAGAATGGTAGGATGCAGATTTGCATTCTGATAATTTTTTTAAATTAATTCCTGGGATGTGGGCGTCGCTGGCAAGGCCAGCATTTATTGCCCCTCCTTAATTGCCCTTGAGAAGGTGGTGAGCCACCTCTTGAACCGCTGCAGTCCGTGTGGTGAAGGTACTCCCACAGTGCTGTTAGGGAGGGAGTTCCAGGATTTTGACCCAGTGACAATGAAGGAATGGCGATATATTTCTAAGTCAGGATGGTGTGTAACTTGGAGGGGAACTTGCAGGTGATGGTGTTCCCATGCGCCTGCTGCCCTTGTCCTTCTAGGTGGTAGAGGTCGCGGGTTTGGGACATGCTGCCGAAGAAGCCTTGGCGAGTTGCTGCAGTGCATCTTGTAGATGGTACACACTGCAGCCACGGTACGCCGGTGGTGCAGGGAGTGAATATTGAAGGTCTTGGATGGGGTGCTAATCAAGAGGGCTGCTTTGTCCTGGATGGTGTCGAGCTTCTTGAGTGTTGTTGGAACTGCACTTATCCAGGCAAGTGGAGAGTATTCCATCACACCCCTGATTTGTGCCTTGTAGATGGTGAAAAGGCTTTGGGGAGTCAGGAGGTGAGACACTCGCTGCAGAACACCCAGCCTCTGACCTGCTTTCTCTTGACTGAGAAATCACTTCAAAGTGAGTTCGCAATCACACCATGTGATGATATTCAGGTAAGATGCAGAGTGGGAGCCCAGCACATTCCCATAGGCAGGGAAGGAAATTCAGACAGTGATTCCCACTCACCTCCACCACTTCTAGGGCACCTCTTTCACATACCTCCTACCAGCTGATTACAGTGGTTATGTTACCTGCCCTTTAGCTTGATGGTCTTATACCGAGGGGCAATCTTAAAGAAAGGTGGTTAAAATAACTTGCAATTTTATAAAAATGTCCAATATATCATATTTAATAGATGTTACATGTAGAATTTGACATTGATTGTTCAGTGTGTTAACGTTTATGTTATTATAATTCTGGCTTTTTCTTTATTTTTGGCATCTGAACTCTTGTAATTCAACACATGATGTGAAGTGTCAATGAAAACAGACAGTTTGTGTATAAAGTCTTCCTACCAGATACAACATACCTGGCTAATAATATTGAACACCTACCAAAACGTTTCCCAGTAACTGTTACCTGAAATGGTTAAGTTAAATGAAAAGGTTTTGGGTTCACAAGACGTCACTTATTGACTAACTTCAAACTTATCTTTTGCTCTCTGACTGCAACTCCAAAGTCAAGAGAGGTGTTATTTTGATTACTCTAGGCTGTGGCAACATTAAAATCATATTACTTGAATGGTTCCATGGCAACCAAGCCCACACATCTGTAGCCAAAAGTGGTTGGACTTGTGGTACTCACTACACAACCTGTGGCTGTCACATGCCAGAAGATGTGTCAGAAGTGCTTTACAACAATGAGGGAGGAAAATAACAATGAACACCAAACAAGAGGGAAAATGAAGAGATTTAGGGTGTGGGTGGAAAACACAGTTGGAAAGACGGACTGTAAAAGCAAGGAGGGAGGTGGAAAGACTGTAAATGAGAAATTAAATATTTCTAATTGTTTGAGTCTGGTAGAGATATGTCATTTTCAGTCTCTCGATAGGCAGAGAGAATGATATAAAACCAGAAAGTGCTGGAAAACAATCAGCAGATCAGGCAGTAATACAAAAAGAAAATACTGCAGATGCTGGAAATCTGAAATAAAAACAGAAAATGCTGGAGACACTCAGCAGGTCAGGCAGCATCTGTGAAGAGAGAAACAGAGTTAACATTTCAGGTCGATGACCTTTCATCGGAACTGGAAGATGAAATTGGATGGGAATAGAATGGATTGGATTGGATTTGAACTGAACTGAACTGGACTGGACTGGTGGATTGGATTGAATTTGAATTAAACTGGACACCAGGGATTTGTAGTTTATGGTCATGGCGCAGAAGTAATTAACTGACCAAACTACTGACCACCCAACTTCCCTTCCTGGCCCCCATGTTAGCTGATAGTGTTAACGGTTCCCTCTCCCTTTCAAATCTGCCGTCATCACCCCTCTCCTCAAAAACCCATCCTTGTGATCTCTGCCCTTGCAAACTACCGCCCCATCTTCAACCTTCCTTTCTTCTCCTTGAAGTCCTTGAACATATTGTTGCCTCCCAAATCTGTGCTCATTTTTCCCGAAACTCCATGTTTGAATCCCTCCAATTAGGTTGCTGACCATGCCACAATACTGAAACAGCCCTTATCAAAGTCACAACTGACATCCTATGTGACTGTGACCGTGATAAATTATCCCATCTCATCCTTGCTGTGTCAGCTGTGACTCAGTTGGTAGCACACTCGCCTCTGAGTCAGAAGGTTGTGGGTTCAAGTCCCACTCCAGGGACTTGTGCACATAAAGCTAGGCTGACACTCCAGTGCAGTGCTGTCGGAGGTGCCATCTTTCGGATGAGACGTTAAACCGAGGCCCCGTCTGCTCTCGCAGGTGGACATAAAAGATCCCAAAGCACTATTTCGAAGAAGAGCAGGGGAGTTATCCCCGGTGTCCTGGCCAATATTTATCCCTCAATCCACATAACAAAAACAGATTATCTGGTCATTATCACATTGCTGTTCGCGAATTGGCTGCCGCATTTCCCACATTCCAAAAGTACTTCATTGGCTGTAAAGTGCTTTGAGACGTCCGGTGGTCATGAACGGCGCTATATAAATGCAAGTCTTTCTTTCTTTCTCAACCTGTCCAGCAGTCTTTGATATAGTTGACCACACCATCCTCCTCCAACGCCTCTCCACCATCATCCAGATGGGTGGAACTGACCTCACCTGGTTCCATTTTTATCAATCCAGTCGTAGGCAGAAAATCATCTGCGATGGCTTCTCTTCCCACACCATTACCTCTGGAGTCCCCCAAGGATCTATCCTTGACTCCTCCTATTTCTCATCTACATGCTGCCCTCGGTGACATCATCCAAAAACACAATGTCAGGTTCCACATCTACGTTGACGACACCCAGCTCTACCTCACCATCATCTCTCTCAACCCTCCACTGTCTCTGATGTGCCACACTGCTTGTCCAACATCCAGTACTGGATGAGCAGAAATTTCCTCCGACTAAATATTGGGAAGACCGAAACCATTGTCTTCGGTCCCCACCACAAACTCCGTTCCCAAGCCACCGCATCCCTCTTCCTGACAACTGTCTGACGCTGAGCCAGACTGTTCGCAACCTTGGTGTCATATTCGACCACAAATCCGCTCCATCACCAAGACCGACTACTTTCACTTCTGTAACATCGTCCATCTCTGCCCCTGCCTCAGCTCATCTGCTGCTGAAACCCTCATCCATGCCTTTGTTACCTCTAGACTTGACTATTCCAATGCTCTCCTATCCGGCCTCCCACATTCCACCCTATGTAAACTTGAGCTCCTCCAAAACTCTGCTGCCCGTATCCTAACTCGCACCAATTCCCATTCGCCCATCACCCCTTTGCTCGCTGACCTACATTGGCTCCAGGTTTGGCAACGCCTCGATTTCAAAATTCTCATTCTTGTTTTCAAATCCCTCCATGGCCTCACCTCTCCCTATCACTGTAATGTCCTCCCCCCCCCCCCCCCCAAAAGATCTCTGCGCTCCTCCAATTCTGGCCTCTTCCGTATCTCCAATTCTAATCGCTCTACCATTGGTGGCCGTGCCTTCTGTTGCCTAGGCCCTAAGCTCTGGAATTCTCTCCCTAAACCTCTCCGCCTCTCTCACTCTCTCTCCTCCTTTACAACAGTTTTCCCACATTACAGCAGTGACTCCACTTCAAAAGTACTTCATTGGCTGTAAAGCACTTTGAGACGTCCAGTGGTCGTGAAAGGCGCTATATAAATGCAAGTCTTTCTTTCCTTCTTTCTTTAAGCCCCTTAAAACCTCTCTCTTTGACCAACTACCCTAATATCGCCTTATGGTTGCTCGGTGTCAAATTTTGTTTGAGAACGCTCCTATGAAGCGCTTTGGGATGTTTCACTATGTTAAAGGCGCTATATAAACCCAAGTTGTTGTTGTTACTTCGGATCATTGGAAAGATCCCGTCAATTATTCCACATTTTCTTTCAGAAGACAGCAGATAGCATTTACTTAAAAAATTTAGGAAATTGCTGAAATAACCATATGGGCGACTTCGCTCTAGCGATTAATGACCAACAGTTTTTAAGCAAGTACAGAGTTGGAGAAAAGAGGTGGGGGGGAGGTGGTAGAGGAAAGATAGGGTGGAGGGCAGGAGTGTTTACATGACAATAGGGATGATGGTGCAAGGCAAATGGGGGTGGTAATGGGACAAAGAAACAGAAGATGGGTTCAGATGAGTAGCAGAGGGGGAGGGAAGCATGGAAAATCTGGCAAAGAGGAGAACGTCATGTCTGCCTCCAGCAGCTCTTCAATTGCTGGGTGATAGTACAGGCGGCTCGGGATATACATCAAAGGTTCAGGACCAATCGGGACAGGCGTAAGGCAAATCAGCACAGCGCTGCTTCCTCGACTTAGTTACTGGGTCAATAATGTTCCAAATGCCTCTGCAGCAAGGGAGCTGTCTAGTTCATCCGTGAAATACCGTCTTCAACAATCCGTGGCAGGAAAGGCGATCACCGGCGCTTTAAGAAACCCCCGAGTGCTGCCAGTCAAAGTGTCGGCTCCTCCCCTCCTTGAGTCGGTTTGCGACTTTCTTTGGGGGACCAGAACTTCTCTCTGTGTAATTTTCTTTTTACAACCTTGCCGTAAAGAGGCTGTGAGTGGGAGGGGAAAATGTAGTGACACAGTGGTGAAAGCTGCAGAAGTACAGTATTGCCAGTCTGGAGAGAGGGTAAATATAACGAGAGGGAGAGAAAAACAGAAAAGAAAGAATTGGTGCAGCCGTGGCGAGAAGGAGGGGAGCAGGCGGACAGCGATGCAGTTGCTGATTTGTGCTACATTGTACCAGGGCGGCGAGTGACTGGCGAGCCCGCAGCCCGGAGCAGCACAGCCCCAGGGGCCGGCGATGCCGGGAGGGCAGCGAGAGACACAACGCCTACATACCAACGGCAAGAACTCCATTTCTAATACATCTCATCCTGCACAGATAGTATTCAGTGTAAATTTGTAAAGGTTAATATTTCAAAATCTATATTGAAAGAAATATGGTGGGTGGCTGTTTTACTGTCAGGCTGTCTCCAAATGGCACAAAGATTCATCCTTTCTTCCCCTGCGATCTGCCATCTAACGTGTCTGCAGATGTTAAAACTCCATGCGCGGCTGTTAATTGATGAATAGTTCATAAAATTAGCATAGCAACGAATCCAGCCTGGATTCCCTCCCAGTGGATCATCTCATTCGAAGTGAGACGAACTCGCACTGTCTGATATCATTACTGTTTTAAACGGGTGAAGTGTTGAGAGTAACAGCTGTGAGTAGGAAGATTTAGCAAATTAACACCTCTAATTGTGATAGTATCTTATGTGGCTGCATTCGCATAAGATTTTTTTTTAAAAAGGCACTCGCTGGCTTCAAGACAAGTGTTTGGCAAGCTGTTTTGTTTGGGAAGTAGAAGGCAGTTTAAAAGATTATTATCACTGTTGTGCCATGTACAGTGAATTTATTACTCGATTTTGCAGACAAGTGAAGAAATATTTGTCAGTTTCTTTCATGAAGATGGTGCCTCTTTTGTGGTTGCTGCAATACAGTAGCTTCTCTATATATGTGTCAGTAAAATGAAGCCTTGCTCTTTTCTCAAACCTGTTGTGTCCAATAATACTTGTCACCTATAAGAAAAAACCCCAGAAGAGACAATATCATGAGAAATCACCACATTTCTGTGTGTTATGCAGAATAATGCACAGTGGCGCATGCAACAAGGAAGTGATTCACATTGGGACTGAAGTGACTTTAATAATTTTGTTCACTGTCACAGGTTCTGGCATTATCTGAACCCCCCCCAAAGATGTTCCTTCCTCATCTGCTGTGTTGTTGGATGGCTGTGGTACTGATTCTATAGACTGTCGTTTACAATATTCTGATGCTCACAAAGTGGTTATATAATGAACATGGATCTTTCCTGTAACCTACTGTAGTATACACAGAGGATAGCCAGATGATTGTCATCAGTATATCTGCTTGAGGGGTACAGATCATATTCCTTTTAATGTGGAAAATGTCTCAACGTCCTCTACAGTGTGTGGGGAACTAAGCGACTGGAGAAACTTGGGATTTTCAGTCAAAAAGGAGATCTGACAGGTGATCTTATAGAGGTATTTAAGATATTCTTATAGAGGTATATGCCTGGGTAGAGGTAGAGAAGAAAGTGTGGGTGTGATTGTTCACCATATAGTGAAAGTATCTAGTCAACATGAACCTTATCAAATGGGCTAATGAGAGGACTAAATGCATCAGTTGAACAATTATTTTAAGCTCGTGGAATTCATTGGCATGACCACATATAAAATGTGTGCTGTTTTGGGTGCCTAGCCTTCAAAAGAACATTGATGTATTGGAGAGAGTTCAGTGAAGAGGTACAAGGATGATTTGGGGGGGGTTTCGAACTGGAAGTAGTTAAATCTGTGTTAGAGCTGTCTAAATATCTGTTTCAGAAGATGTTTGAAGGCTTTAAGGATAAAGATGGATGTAGGTGATTGACTATGTTACAGAGCATGACCATTAATGTTCTGCTGGTCTTCTGGTGATTAGTGAACAAGAACTGGATGGGGTTAAGCGTAGAAGTTAGAGTAAACCCTTTTGTAAAAGTAGGTGTATTTTTTTTTTAAAGCTGTAAAAGAGTCAGTTATGTTTTTGTGCTCGTCGTGATTTTAAATTGGCACAAGAATGGTAGTCATTAAGCTAGGCGTGGTACTATCCAGTGCTGTTTGTTCCATTCCCTTGTAGTGAGCTCAGTGGAAGAGCAAGAGAGCTGAACACAAAGCTCCCACAGGTGGGTGTCTGCCTGTGACAGTCACAAAAGGATGACGTCATCAGCAGCCAATCCACACTGAGCATTCTGTGTTCAAGGAGCATTCAGCTTGTGCTGTGCATGGGTGGGTGGGTTTGCTGTCTCCACCATGCAGATGTCATGAGTTAGGCTGTTAACTCTTTCTGTGCTGAATGAGCTGCAGATGTAAGCGACCAATCTGATATGGATCAGACTTTGCCACTTTTCTATCGCAGAACCACTTCCATTTGCAGCAATTCTGCAATCTACTGGGGCTCCCAGTTCTCCAGTCTACCCTATTTGTATTGAGATAAATAACTGAGCAGCAGAGAAAACAACCCTGCATGATTTTGATTTTTTTTGTTTTTAAAAAAAAATCTCATTTTTCGGGCAAGGTTCGTACAAGCTAGAAATGTGAAATAATTGTGGACTGAATGCTCTGCCACTTACAGCCGGAAAACACTGTCACCAGTGCAGTAATTTAAAAGGGCATCTAATAACACACAGTTTTGTTCTAAGCTTGCACTGAGCCCTGTTTTATGATCCACACCTCGGTGAATACAGCCGCAAAGTAATCTCCTTCCATCGCATGTATGCACGCCACCCAGCCAAGGCACCGTTCATTTGGTTATTGCCCCCTACTCATTGGAGGTGATTTTCCCTCAGTCCTCAGTGGGTGAATGCACTGTGTGATGTAGTACTGAACAGTACAGACCAGACAGGTTTGCAGTTCAGTTCTTGGTCTGTGCTTTGTTAATTGGCTCAGTGGTGGGTGTGCTAGTTAGCCACCATGTCCTTGAACGAGAATCGGCAAGGATCGACCGACGTTCCCACTTCACAGTTCATGGGAAGTGCAGGAGTGTGGAGAGAATTGGCCTTGGCTGTGACACCCCCATGGTCAAACAGACTGCCGAGAGTTGCTGTGCAGGCTTGCACATTAAGACTGACCATTTGGGTTCAATGCAGGGAGGCTGTTGGGAGTCCAAGGAACAGTAGACCACATAAACCTGTGCTTTTTAAAAATTCGCTTATGGGATCTGGGCGTCGCTGGCAAAGCCAGCATTTAGTGCCCATCCCTAGTTGCCCTTGAGAAGGTGGTGGTGAGCCGCCGCCTTGAACCGCTGCAGTCCGTGTGGTGAAGGTACTCCCACAGTGCTGTTAGGTAAGGAGTTCCAGGATTTTGACCCAGCGACGATGAAGGATTGGCAATATACTTCGCAGTCAGGATGGTGTGTGACTTGATGGGGAACTTGGAGGTGGTGGTGTTCCCATGCGCCTGCTGTCCTTGTCCTTCTAGGTGGAAGAGATTGCGGGTTTGGGAGATGCTGCTGAAGAAGCCTTGGCGAGTTGCTGCAGTGCATCTTGTAGATGGTACACACTGCAGCCACAGTACGCCGGTGGTGGAGGGAGTGACTGTTTAAGGTAGTGGATGGGGTGCCAATCAAACGGGCTGCTTTGTCCTGGATGGTGTCGAGCTTCTTGAGTGTTGTTGGAACTGCACTCATCCAGGCAAGTGGAGAGTATTCCATCACACTTCTTACTTGTGCCTTGTAGATGGTGGAAAGGCTTTGGGGAGTCAGCAGGTGAGACACTCGCCGCAGAATACCTAGCCTCTGACCTGCTCTTGTTGCCACAGTATTTGTGGCTGGTCCAGTTAAGTTTCTGGTCAATGGTGACCCCCAGGATGTTGATGGTGGTGGATTCGGCGATGGTAATGTCAAGGGGAGGTGGTTAGACTCTCGCTTGTTGGAGATGGTCATTGCCTGGCACTTCTGTGGCACGAATGTTACCTGCCACTTATCAGCCCAAGTGTGAACGTCGTCCAGGTCTTGTTGCATGCGGGCATGGACTGCTTCATTATCTGAGGAGTTGTGAATAGCGCTGAACACTGTGCCGTCATCAGCGAACATCCCCATTTCTGACCTTATGTTGGAGGGAAGGTCATTGATGAAGCAGCTGAAGATGGTTGGGCCGAGGACACTGCCCTGGGGAACTCCTGCAGCGATGTCCTGGGGCTGTGATGATTGACCTTCAATCACCACAACCATCTTCCTTTGTGCTAGGTATGACTCCAGCCAGTGGAGCGTTTTCCCCCCATTCCCATTGACTTCAGTTTTACTAGGGCTCCTTGATGCCACACTCGGTCAAATGCTGCCTTGATGTCAAGGGCAGTCACTCTCGCCTCACCTCTGGAATTCAGCTCCTTTTGTCCATGTTTGGACCAAGGCTGTAATGAGGTCGGGAGCCGAGTGCTCTTGGCGGAACCCAAACTGGGCATTCGTGAGCAGGTTATTGGTGAGTAAGAACTGCTTGATAGCACTGTCGATGACACCTTCCATCACTTTGCTGATGATTGAGAGTGGACTGATGGGGCGGTAATTGGCCAGGTTGGATTTGTCCTGCTTTTTGTGGACAGGACATACCTGGGCAGTTTTCCACATTGTCAGATAGATGCCAATGTTGTAGCTGTACTGGAACAGCTTGGCTAGAGGTGCGGCTAGTTCTGGAGCACAAGTCTTCAGCAAGATAGCCGGGATGTTGTCGGGGCCCATAGCCTTTGCTGTATCCAGTGCACTGAGCCATTTCTTGATATCATGTGGAGTGAATCGAATTGGCTGAAGACTGACTTCTGTGATGGTGGCGACCTCGGGAGTAGGCCGATATGGATCATCCACTCGGCACGCCTGGTGCTTCTCCTGGCATGCTCTTCTACACTCCTTATTGAACCAGGGATGGTTCCCTGGCTTGGTGCTAATGGTAGAGTGAGGGATATGCCAGGCCATGAGGTTACAGATTGTGGTGGAATACAATTCTGCTGCTGCTGATGGCCCACAGCGCCTCTTGGCTGCCCAGTTTTGAGCTGCTAGATCTGTTCTGAATCTATCCCATTTAGCACGGTGATAGTGCCACACAACACGATGGAGGGTGTCCTCAGTGTGAAGATGGGACTTCGTCTCCACAATGACTGTGCGGTGGTCACTGCTACCAATGCTGTCATGGACAGATGCATCTGCGACAGGTAGATTGGTGAGGACGAGGTCAAGTAGGTTTTTCCCCTCGTGTTGGTTCTCTCACCACCTGTCGCAGGCCCAGACTGGCAGTTATGTCCTTCAGGGCTCGGTCAGTAGTGGTGCTACTGAGCCACTCTTGGTGATGGACATTGAAGTCCCCCACCCAGAGTACATTCTGTGCCCTTGCTACTCTCAGTGCTTTCGAGAAAGGAGAAGTAAAAGGGGAGAAAATTGGCAAAAGTACCCACCAAAAATGTCCAGAATTGTCGCCAGACTCGCGTGTCTAATGTGGGAGAAGTTCAACCAGGGAAAACACGTTCTGCCCATTATCCTCACCTTCTACACACACACCCAAAGGTGACGCAGCCTGCTGTCATGTTATTTTATGTTGGCCCTTACTTACCCCAAGGCAGAGAACATGACAAATCTCATATGGCCAAGACAGAAGAGTTTACAATTGGCCTTTGTTGCTTATGCAAACTCACAAGGGAAATTGGAAAATACAAAAAGAGTGACTGGTTCTGGAACTTTTGACACCTAGAGGGGAAAATTCAGTTGGTTGCGCCTCCCGTTAGCGCCTTAAGAGGGCGCTAATGGGGCGCAAAGCAACTAGCGTCCGGGCGCGGCGATGTTTGCGCCGCTCCCGAACTTAACTGGACATTTTACGGCAGCGCTAAACACTACCGCCATGATCTCTTGCGCCGACAGATCGTGACGTCAGTCGAGTGCGCAACGCCCCGATAGCGCCCCGGAGCGGATATTGAGTGGCGCCCCCTGCCTTACCGCCAGCCGCTAGCAACGACAGGTTGAGGGGAGTGTTTTGCAGTCAGGAAGGGACTGGGGGAGCGCTATTTAAAGGCGACCGCTTACTGCCTTTTTTTGTTGGTGACATTTTTGAACCATGCATTCTGAGAGAGAGAGAGAGAGAGACTTCTGGAGAGATTCAACGCTGTGTGAAGCAGTTTTGGGTACTGAGCAGCACTTTGCAGGTTCATTTTGATTTGCCCTTCCTTGTATCGATTTAGAAGAGACTGTGGGGGCTGCACTCTGAGCTCTTTCCCTGGTTCTCTCCATTGTTCTTTTCAGCAGATTTGATGTACAGGTCTCTCCAGGCCGAGATTCAAGGCTGCAATGAGCAGGATGTGGATGGAAAGCAAGATCAACCCTCCCCTTTAAGAAGTGGCCGGCGCCATTGTGTCTGTGTTCCATTGCTGAGTGACATCACATGAGCTTCGCCAGTGCTCTGAGTTAGCGCCTCGCTCCTCGGCCTTTGCGCCTTAAGACAGGTGTGAAGCGCCTGATTTAGCGCTCCAATCACCTACAGGGGCGATAAAAGTCAAGTCTGCAGTCGGAGGCGATAATTAGCGCCAGGCGCTAATCTTTGCGCCCGGCCGATAATTGCGCCCCAAATGGGGCGATACCGAATTTCTCCCACCAGAGTCTTTTTTTTAATTAAAAAAAAAAGCAACGAATATCTGACTTCCAACAAAATTCTTCAGTTAATTTAACAACTGGTTTCCATACTCGCCAGATAAACGTGATTCGTTCTCTGTTTTATGTTGACTAGTCCAAACAGCTGGTTTACAAACTGTTTTTTCAGAATTTACTGACAAATTGGTGCCAGTCTAGCTGAAGAAATAATGAATAAAGCACCACCTGCCATCACATCACGTGATCAGTGACATAGTCATTACAGCACCCGAGCTAGTCAGCAGAAAATTCATTGCTTAAATAATCGCAAATTGTTAGTGAATTTTTTTAAAAAATATAATTATTTGAGTAGTTTATGGTTCTTCCCTTCCCATAAAAGCTGGACAACCAAGCTTTCATTGCTGTATTTTTTTCATGTAGATGCCAGCATTGGCTCAGTGGGTAGCACTCTCGCCTCTGAGTGAGAAGGTTGTGGGTTCAAGCCCCACTCCAGAGACACAGGCCCAAAAATTAGTCCCGCGACGCGAGAGTACGCACTGCGTACTCTCGCGTATTCTGTCTCCAATTGCCGGTTTTCTGCATGCACTGCGCATGCGCTGAAAACCGGCACTTGGTTTTTGGAAAAGGGGGCGGTTCCTCGGTGCACCGCGTGCGCGCTACAGGCTGCGCGCACGCTGTGCACTTAGTGCTTTGGACGCGCAGGTAAGTACGAAAGATTTTAGAAATGAAAAAAGGAGGAGTAAGACCCACTTTTAACAAGGTAAGTAGTGAATTAAGTATTATTTTGAATTTTTTTTAACAGGTATATCTTTTTTAGAGACTTTAAAGACAGGTAAGTTTATTTTTATAACTTTTTAAAAGATTTTAAATTTTTTCAAAAATTTAATTTTTTATTTAAAATGGTTAATTTATTTAACTATACTTATTTTATTAATGTGATGGTTTTTTTTAAATTTAATTGAGGTTTAGCTGTTATTTTGGGGGTGTGTAAGATTCATAGCTTTCACAGCACTTATGTGAAACTTATGAATGGAAGATGGTGTGCTGCCATTGGCTCTAACTGAGTCACGTGATCCCACAGCTCGCACGAATTCACTACGCCGGTGGGATACGCAAGCACTGCCCAGCTGATGTCTAGAACATCAAGTTCGTGCGAGCTGGATCTGAAAAAGCCAACGCGGAGTGAGGGATCGCGGGGAAGCCTTACCCCCGCGTCAACACTCAGTCTTTAATTTCTGGGCCAATATCTAGGATGACACTTCAGCGCAGTCCTGAGGGAGTGCTACACTGTCAGAAGAGCTGTCTTTCGGTTGAGATGTTAAATGGAAGGCCCATTTGCCCCCTCGGGTGGACGTAAAAGATCCCACGGCACTATTCGAAGAAGAGCTGGGGCGATTTCCCTCCGGTGTCCTGGCCGATATTTATCTCTCAACACCAAAAACAGATTATCTGGTCATTATCTCATTGCTGTTTGCAGAAGCTTGTAACTTGGCTGCCGCATTTCCTAAATTACACAGTGACTACCGTTTAAAAGTACTTCATTGGCTGTAAAGTGCTTTGAGATGTCCTGAGATCATGAAAGACACTATATAAATGTAAGTCTTTCTTTTCTTTCAGATGCAGAGCTGCTGTTCCTGAATTGTGATTTATTTGAGGCAATGACTATGTGGATGTACTTCCTGGTGACCGTACGAGACCTTGTGGTTAAGAAACGCTACCTCTGCTGCAGCCACCTGTAAGATATTTTGTGATCATTTCTGTTTGCCACTGTTTTAGTGGCTTGAATGTTGTCTTAGTTACAGTGACTTGTCAGCTGTTCCACAAGCGGGAGGGGACCTCTCTCATTACAAGAGCTGTTGGGACATTTGTTTATTGGCATATTTTAGAAAATTTGATGTTTCAGAATTCTTTATTTTCTGCCATCTGCATCAATCAGTGTTCTTTGTCAAAATAGATGTCTGTTTCTACTGGATTCTGTGCAAGTTTTGACACTGCTATTTTTCACTCTCCTGCAACGTTCTCCTTGACACTTCTCTTTGACTGTGCCTTTAGCTCCCTCCTCCCTTAGTCGTTTCCTCCTCTTGCTTGACAGCGTCCTCTCTCCCTTGTAAAACACTCTTAATAGTACATTCTACTCCAAAGGGCACTGTATAAGTGCAAGTTCATTTTGTTTAAAGAAGACGACTAATGTGTTGGTATATTAAGAACTTCAGTATGCCAAGCACAGCATGTTGGAATGCTTAACCATCCCACAACATGGTGCCACAGCCAAGATCAGGAAAATTGTAGGCGCGATCTCTTGGCAACAACTATTTTTGTGTCAACATTTTCAATTATAAATTCCTATGTGCACAATTATAGTGGAAACTGCCTATGTAAATTTGTCACATTGTAATTACACTCTCCTGCCACTATTGAGTAGAAATTTGGCAGGAAATAGCAGGCAGATGTAAGATTTATAATTTTTTTAATTATTTGTTCCTGGGATGTGGGCGTCGCTGGTAGCGCCAGCATTTATTGCCCATCCCTTGAGAAGGTGGTGGTGAGCTGCCTTCTTGAGCTGCTGCAGTCCGTCTGGTGAAGGTACTCCCACAGTGCTGTTAGGGAGGGAATTCCACAAGCCCATCCCTATCTCTGTAATCTCCTTCAGCCCCACAACCCCCCCCCCCCCCCCCCCCCCCCCGAGATATCTGCGCTCCTCTAATTCTGACCTCCTGAGCATCCCTGATTATAATTGCTCAACCATTGGTGGCCGTGCCTTCTGTTGCCTAGGCCCTAGGCTCTGAAATTCCCTGCCTAAACTTCTCTGCCTCGCTACCTCTCTTTCCTCATTTAAGATGCTCCTTAAAACCTACCTCTTTGACCAAGCTTTTGGTCACCAGCCCTAATTTCTCCTTATGTGGCTCGGTGTCAAATTTTTTGTCTTTTAATACTCCTGTGAAGCACCTTGGGACATTTTACTACATTAAAGGCGCTATATAAATACAAGTTGTTGTGGCGTGAATGTTACTCACCACTTAACAGCCCAAGCCTGGATGTTGTCCAGGTCTTGCTACGTGTGCGCATGGACTGCTTCATTATCTGAGGAATTTCGAATGGAACTGAACACTGTGCAATTATTAGTGAACAGCCCCATTTCTGACCCTATGGTGGAGGGAAGGTCATTGAAGAAGCAGCTGAAGATAGGGCTACAAGAGCAGGTCAGAGGCTAGGTATTCTGTGGCGAATGTCTCACCTCCTGACTCACCAAAACCTTTCCACCATCTACAAGTCAGGAGTGTGATGGAATACTCTCCACTAGCCTGCATGAGTGCAGCTCCAACAATACTCAAGAAGCTTGACACCATCCAGGACAAAGCAGCCCATTTGATTGGCACCCCATCCACCACCTTAAACATTCACTCCCTCCACCACTGGCGCACCGTGGCTGCAGTGTGTACCATCTACAAGATGCACTGCAGCAACTCGCCAAGGCTTCTTTGGCAGCACCTCCCAAACCCGTGACCTCCACCACCTAGAAGGACGAGGGAAGCAGATGCACGGGAACACCATCACCTCCCAAGCTCCCCTCCAGGTAACATACCATCCAGACTTGGACATTTATTGGTGTTCCCTCATCATCTCTGGATGACAATCCTGGCACTCTCTACCTAACAACATTGTGGGAGTGCCTTCACCACATGGTCTGCAGCGGTTTAAGAAGGCGGCCCACCACCACCGACTCGAGGGTAACTAGGGATAGGCAATAAAATGTCAGCCTTACCGGTAATGCCCATATCCCAAGTATAACAAAAAGGGAAGAGAAGCACTGAACAGAGAAGAAGCCTTCCACAGGGAGGAAGGAGTTGGCCTTGACTCGGTTGATCACACCCGAGACTAAGGGCTCAAGCCCCAATCGAGAGACTTGAGCACAATCTGGGCTGGCACTTCAGTGCAGTAGTGAGTATTTTTGCATGAGATGTTAAACTGAGGCTCTGTTTGCCCCCTCCGATGGATGGCACTGTACGAAGAAGAGCAGGGATGTTCTCCCGGTGTCCTGGCCAATATTTATCTCTCAAGCAACATCAGTTTTTTTTAAAAAACCAGATTCTCTGCTCATTTATCTCATTGCTGTTTATGGAACCTTGCTGCTACATTTGCATATATTACGAATGTGACTGCACTTTAAAAAAAAAAAATACTTAATTGGCTGTGAAGCACTTTCAGATGTTCTCCGCTCATGAAAGGTGCTATATAAATGCAAGTTTGTTCTTTTTTTACTCTTGCGCATCTGAATAAATAGGGATTCAACGCAGGACTGCAGAAAGCCACTTGCTTGCCGTTCTTGTGAAGGGGAAGCTATATGTGATGCAAAAAGACCTGGTGATGTCAGCAGGAATGTTTTCCAATCGTATGATTTAGGCTAGACAAGGTAAAAAAAGAAAGAAAGACTTGCATTTATATAGCACCTTTCACGACCACCGGACGTCTCAAAGCGCTTTACAGCCAATTGAGTACTTTTTGAAGTGAAGTCACTGTTGTAATGTGGGAAATGCGGCAGCCAATTTGCGCACAGCAAGGTCCCACAAACAGCAATGTGATAATGACCAGATAATCTGCTTTAGTGATGTTGGTTGAGGGATAAATATTGGCCAGGACACTGGGGATAACTGCCCTGCTCCTCTTCAAAATAGTGCCATAGGATCTTTTACGTCCACCTGAGAGAGCAGACGGGGCCTCGGTTTAACGTCACATCCGAAAGACGGCACCTCCGAAAGTGCAGCGCTCCCTCAGCACTGCACTGGAGTGTCAGCCTAGCTTTATGTGCTCAAGTCCCTGGAGTGGGACTTGAACCCACAACCTTCTGAGGCGAGTGTGGTACCCACTGAGCCACAGCTGAGCAGCTAGATGCATGGTAAACCTGCTCAGGCACACCTCGCCACTCTATGCTGTCACATTGTGAAGTTTTTAAAACATCAGCTTATTTGCCATTTTTGATGCAGGTCAAGAAATTTGTGGAGAATCTAGTAGAAGCTGACATTCACATTTGCATTTTTATTCTCTAAAAAAGTTTAACAGATGGGTTCAAAGTCTCTTTAACATCTGTATGGGTTCAAAATGAACATGAGGTAGTCTCAACCTATTGGTTGTGAGGTTGCAGTACAAAACTGTCATTCAGTACAGCTGAGCAATAAATTATCAATCTCATTCTGGAAGGACATGAGGATAGTAGATGTGCTAAATGGACAACTGGTGCAGTTGGAACTGCTCTTCTGTGGAAAGGATTTAGACACACCTACCACAATAAATGGAGTTTTACTTTGCATCTAACCCTTCATATACCTTACAATAGCAAAATCCTGCGGCTGCTGCAAATCAGAAATAACAACAGAAAATACTGGAAACACTCAGCAGGTCAGGCAGCATCGTGGAGAGAGAGAGAAACAGAGTTAACGATTCAGGTTTCAGGCCATCGTTCTGACGAAGGGTCATCGACCTGAAACGTTGGGCTGGATTTTGTCTTGGGGTCGTGTTACCCACATTTTGTGTTGCCCCCCCGACTCCAGATTAATGTGGATGAATGATGCAATTTTCACTTAATTGGGTAATTGAGTTCCAGCATGTGGGAACCCATGAACCAATTAGTGTTTTCAGTCTGAAAGTCGCCTCTGATGATGTCATCATTGTAGGTCAGAGACTGACTCCCTGGTCTCAGAGACTGCCTGGCTTTTGGTGTGAGAGGACCTGGATGCAAAATGAGAGAGAGAGAGAGAGAGAGAGGGAGAGGTTTCTGAAGACATTCAATGCAGCAGCATAATACTACTACTACCTTCATCACATCTTTGTCATAGTGGACCTGCAGCTGATAGTCAGCTATCCACTTGTGCTTCCGCCAGGTTTCACTGGCGTACTTCATGTCGGAAAAGGGTTAAACTAGCTAAAACGTTTCAAAATGGCATTACAGAGCCAATTTAGGGATAATTAAGAGCGTTAATGGCCTCTCGCGCCTCTTGGAGGCAGGACGGAGTCGGGAACCCTGCGACCCATTTTGTCAAAATTGCGTGGAGGCGTGATGGGGTCGGGACCCCTGAATCTGCTGCTTTAACCCCACCCCGCGCCTCCAAACCCGACTCCACGGGTCATTCAAAATCCAGCCCGTTGACTCTGTTTCTCTCTCCACAATGCTGCCTGACCTGCTGAGTGTTTCCAGCATTTTCTGTTGTTATTCCATTATATACCTTTTCTGGGAATGCTTGTTGCTGACAAAATAAAAAATGTTCCATTCCCCACATCTTGGTGATCATATATGAAATAAAAACGTTTAAAAATGAAGGCTATAATTACAAGTTAAAGCAGTAACTTTTCTGACTTTCTGCTCTTGCCGTGTAGACTCAGCTGATTTATTTTCGTTCCGGCAGCAATGACACTGAACTGGACTGAATGCTGAACAGCCTGACGTGTCCTGAAGACACCGACCATGCACAGCCTCACTGGAGAGAGGCCACATGGGCAGGATGCTGAACCCTGCTCTCGGCCTCTGTCCCAGGCCCGTGTCTACTTGGAGCAGATCCGGAGCCGAGTGTCTCCCAGCATCCAGGAGGCCCAGCAGGCAACCAGAAGCACAGCCACCAAACGAGACTACCTGGTTGATGCGGCAAAACAGATCCGCTTAGCGCTGGACAGAGAGGTCAATGAGGATTATGAAGCTGCATTTAACTATTACAAGAATGGCGTGGACCTGCTCTTGAAGGGAGTGCAAGGTATACATTTTATTTAGAACTTCCAAATGTTTTAATCCACGGTAATTTGGGAAGAGACTAGATTAGATTATTGAGGCATTGATGAACAGCAAGATGTGCGTACATTGGCGGTCATACTGCACCTGTTATTGTTTTGTCACAAGGTGAAGCTGTCCTGCATAAAACCTCACAACGCAAACTCCTTGGAGTCCATTGTTACTGTTAGACCATTCAGCTTCTTTGTAATGTTTTGTTTGTTGCTATATTTATTCGCACATTTGGCAAATCTTTTATTTGTTGCATCTTCACTGATGACTCATTGGGTAAATGCACCGCCTGTTATGCTACTGAGTCATACCAGTCAGGATGGTCCCAGTTCCATCACCAGTCTGCGCTGAGTTGGCTATGGAAACAGTCCATTTAACCTCGGTGCCTGGGGTTAGAGTCCCCGCCATGAATCGCTGCATTCAGGAGCAGTGGGGGAAAGTTGAGTGTGGAGTTTTTTTTAGTTTAATATTTTAACCAAGGACTAATTTGCAGTGAATTGTCACAAAACATATTGTGCCATTTCTGCATGATATTATGGCAGCAAAAATTGAGTGTACTCTCCCTTTCCCCAGAAGCAGTCCGTGCCCCTTTTAATAATTAAGTAAGTATGTATGATTCAAAGGTAGAAGTAAGAGATGAGGCTCTCTTGATGGCTCCGCTAGGTTATCCAGTGAGTAGTGGACCCATACAGACCAGGAAGGCCCAGCTTTGCGGCTTAGAATGTGATGAGTTAACTTATCTCGAGGTGGGGTGGGGGTGAGGTGCTGTAATTGGCCACAGTGTGTCTGGGTTATGGAGGGGAAGATTATGTTGTTCTGCTTGTGGAGATTGGGTGAGATGGGATTGGGTTTGGTTGGGATGCCTTTCCTGTCGAGCAGCCTGGTGACATTCACTCTAAGCTCACGTGTGAATAATGGCTCCTTGGTTGAGGTGCTAGAGGGTGCGCAGTACCCGTGGATCTGTAACCCACCAAGGAGTCGATACATTTAGGACAAGGGAGAAAGTTGGTAAATAAATAAAACACATTACTTAAATATGAGAAGGTTACACTAGTGGCAGGGACAAGAGGTGTAGAGAGAACAATGAAAGTTCAGAGCAAGAATATTGAGTGAGTTGACAGCGGATATTGTTTCCATGGCAAACTAGAACTTAATCCAGCTAAACTATGTGTTTTGGTTGAAATCAGCAAATTTGTACACTGTTTTCGGTAATGGGAGTACTTTCAATGATGCTGGATTGGTGTGCTCGTAGAAGTTGACACAGGAAATGGCAGTTTTGTTGGAGGTTCACCTTTCAGTGGAGAAACATGTTGGCTTTCCAACCAGGCGATCTTTCTTGGTGCGAGTTGGAGGGCTGTCATGGCACTCTAATCTGGGATCGTGCTTTGACTGTGTTTAGCTAGGTTGGCGGGTCCGGTACACCTTGGTTGCTCAGTCTTGCAACTTGGGAAGGAACCAGAAAGAGCGTTGACATTATCCGCCGGCAAGCAGAGTGCCAGTTGGCTTTGATTGATGAAAACAGCATTGATGGTGGAGAAGAATCCTGAGGTCTGCACCGTTGTAACTTCCCTGCAGGTGAATGGCCTCATCAGGATTAATGAACCCTAAGCGCCCATGCCCGCAAGCCCCATCCATGTGATTGAGTTCCTAACTTTTGCCAAGATATTCTGGTGAAAAATAATCATTCTTGCACTTACGCATTTCTCCCAGCATTGGTGGAGACCTGGAAGTTGGTCAACCATTGCCTCAGCTGTGGAGAATGTATGTGCCGCTCGGCCTAATTCACTGACCATTCTGGCTTGACCGACTTTCATTGTTCTGCTTTTTTTTATTGCAGTTGATCCGAACAAAGAGCGGCGCGAAGCTGTGAAACGAAAAACGACACAGTATTTGAAGCGAGCCGAGGAAATATTCAACTCTCACTTACAGGGAAGCTTAGGAAATGGTACCGACGATTCTGTGGTATGAAGAGCTGCGTAGAATCTGGAAACCGATGACATGTTTTAAGTCTTGCAGTACTAAATTCACACGGGATAGATAGCAGGCTGAGGTCCTGTGACAAATGTCGGTCCTTTTTCCTGAGATTTCTCATTTCTGTAGTCAGGACAGTCTCCGATCTCCTCTCATTGGGATCTTTGAATTGCCGTGACCACTCCCATGAATGCCAGTTACGTTATCACATTGAGGACTGGCATTGTCCATGTAATGTACAGGAAACTTTCGTTTATCCGGCACCGACGGGACCGGCGTGGTGCCGGTTGATCGAAAGTGCCGGATTACAGAGAGGTATACTTACCAAGGTACGAGAGCCCCGTACACGGCCACAGGCTGAACAATTGGGACCCGGAGAGGGAAGGTAAACGAGACTCCGGCTTTTTCCTCCGTGGCGGCGACAGGTCGGAGTCGGAAGAACGTTGACCCCCCTTTCGTGGGGGCGAAAGGTCAGAATCGGGGTCTTGTCTGTATAATAAAACTTACCTGATTTTTGCCGGTTAAGCGAGAATTCCGGATATTAGGGTGCCGGATAAACGAAAGTTTCCTGTATAATGGATCCTCTGTTTTCAGGGCTTGGGCCAGACTGGCTAATCCTGGAAAGCACACTATATCTGCAAGTTTAATGGGGCTGGGCTGCACAGGGCACTGGTTGTATATGCAACAAGGCTGAACTGCTGATGTCCAGATATTCAGCAAGGCTGAGCCAGCAATTTTTTTTTTTAAATAACGTGTCATTTTATTATATATATATATATATCGTCTTCTCCCATCCCCAGCATAGACACACGCATAATATTCATGCTCAATTATGTTAACAATTTTGAATAATCTGAGAGAAGTTGGAGGGGGCGCGGGAAACAATCTTGGTGTAAGTGTTTTGCAGACCTTTTCAAGTCCTTGCATCATTTATTTGAGCAATTGTGTCAACGCACCATTGCACTACTTGCACATTGATGAAAATTACATGCGATTCTTCTGGTTCTTATGACTCCCCAAAGAAACACAAAGTTCACTAAACACTTGTTCATGGTGCCTGTTTCTCTTTTAAGAAATTATGTGGTGTGTCTTCAGATTACGTTACTTGGCTGGAAATGGAAAATTGCAGAACTATCATCGCTACAGTGATGATGTTCATTCCTATTACTGAATCACTGCTTTCATTGCATATGCCTTTTTTTTGCTTGGATTTACTGGAGTTATAGCACAGATGGCATGATGCCATCTTGCAGGTCACAAAGGTACTAATGTATGCTCCTTTACCCCTCTTTATCAATGAAAAGAATGTCAGTCAGTAGTGGGAATGAAATGAGTTTTTGCACTGTCTCCCATTCTCAGCATCCAGCATGTCCAGGTCAGGCATAGGATGGGTTTAGATAGAGTACCTTTTACACTGTCCTTTTAAGTACTCCCAGGACTGTTTTGTGCTGTGGAATTATGTCTGCTTATAATAATGTATCAAGTGATTACTTTATTCCCCTCTATTGAAAGCTGGCACTGTTGGCCACAGACGATGTCAACTCCCTCGTTTTTCTTCCACCATTTGTAGGGTTTCAGCAGCCTGAGGTTTCGGCCAAATAGAATTCTCAGCTCCCCGGTAGAGGACCTGAAAATGTCCAAGGTCATAGCGATCATCGACAAGGTAATCATTCCCACCCTTCCCTCCACCCCACCCCAGCTACGACATAACTTACAGCATTAGTGTTTGCGAATGTGCAAGTGGTTTGTAGTAAAAGACTCTTGCACTTAAACTGTGGGTTTAATACAGTTTTTCAATAATAATATTTAAAGTGGAACTGATAGTATTGGTGCATTGTTCTTTGTAGCCCAAGTGAAATCCTCTGTGTCAGCTGTGGCTCAGTGGGTAGTGCTCTCCCCTCTAAGTCAGAAGGCTGCGGGTTCAAGTCCCACTCCAGAGACTTGAGCACAAAAATCTAGGCTGACGCTCCAGTGCAGTGCTGAGGGAGTGCTGCACTGTCGGAGGTGCCATCTTTTGGATGCGATGTTAAACTGCCCTCTCAAGTGGACATAAAAGATCCCATGGCACAGAAGAGCAGGGGAGCTTTCCTTGGTGTCCTGGCCAATATCTATCCCTCAATCAACATCACAAAAACAGATTATCTGGTCATTATCACATGGCTGTTTGTGGAAGCTTCGTGTTTCCTACCTTACAACAATGACTACTTAATTGGCTGTAAAGCACTTTGGGACGTCCTGAGGTCGTGAAAGGCACTATATAAATGCAAGTCTTTTTTCTCTATGATGGACTGTCCATTGTATTTATTCCAGCTAATGAACTGTTACTGATTTTAAGGAATTCCTTAGACATTTTCTGTGGTAATTTAATCTGGATAATTGTGTTGTAGATTGTATGTGCACTTGATTTGTAGTGATATTCAGACTTCTTTATGTTAAAGATTTAAGGCAGAGATGACGAAAGGTCATCGATCTGAAACGTAACTCTGTTTCTCTCTCCGCAGATGCTGCCTGACCTGCTGAGTATTTCCAGCATTTTCTGTTTTTATTTCAGATTTCCAGCATCCGCAGTATTTTGCTTTAGTTTCAGATTTTTCTTTGTTTCCCCTTTTCCCCCCCCTTACATAATTTGATTATAAAAACCAAGCTGCAGGTACATTCTACGCTCCTTCCAGTTTCAGTAGAAATTAGTCAAAAATGTTACCCTGGGTCTTTCCTCTGTAGGTCGCTGTTGCCTGTTTCCCCCCCCCCCCGCCTCCATTTTTTTTTTAACCATAGCGGGATTTGAAATTTTCCATCGGTGATCTGCCCACAATTTCTGCTTTCCTGGAGCACTTTTAGGCACGCTCAGTTCCTGGAACATCCCGCTTTCAAAACCCCGCTACTCCTCCCTCCCCACTGCCACGATGAACTCGTAAGAGAAAGCTCGTGTGGCAGTGGATGTGGGTGGGGGAGGGGAAATTCAGAGCAATAGAGGCGAGAGTCAAAAAGGCCCCAGTCCTCCAGAATACTCCACTTCTGGAGTTGAAAGGTGGTTACTTCTGGTGTATATTGGTTGTGTGTGTCTGACAATCACTCATTTGTTGGAGGGGCCCTCTTGGCTCGGTCAGCTTTAACAGTATCAGCCTTTTCACTGACTAAATTAAGTAATACAATGGGTTTAATGTTTCTTTCCCATTTCTGTTTAGGTGCTGTTGGTGCAGAATCCGTCCACGAACGAGCCTTTCATAGTCAAAGTAGGTGTCTGAATTATAAACTGGCAAGGAGTGCAGTCATTGCTATCATAAAAGATCTGTTGTGTGGCTGAGCGTGATTGACACTGAACTAGAGGACAATGAGCTTTTACAGTGTCCTTCATGTTATAATATAAATCTATTGGTGGCCGTGCTTTCAGCTGCCTAGGCCCTAAACTCTGGAATTCCCTCCCTGTAGCTCTCCGCCTCTCTACCTCTTTCTCCTGCTTTAGGGCGCTCCTTAAAACCTACCACTTTCACCAAGTTTTTGGTCACCTGTCCTAATATCTCTTTATATGACTCGATGTCAAATTTAGTTTGATAACACTCCCTTGAAGCGCCTTGGGACGTTTTATTATGTTAAAGGCGCTATATAAATGCAAGTTGTTATTGCACGGCACTGACCCAGAATCCCAATATTTGATTAAAATACAGTGTGGTGACTGAGTACGTTGAAATCCTGTGCACAAGTACATCACAGTCTCAGTTGTGCATGACTAGGGCTGTACCCTTTGCATGGTTTGTAGGGAATCCATGAAACCAAAAAATACCTCTGAAATTAAGTTGTGGCTTTTAAGCAACTTCAGAGCGAGAAATGCTGGCACAAGTGAGACAGGACTCTGACTCTGCTGTTATACTCTTAATTTGAACAGGCTTTTTTTTAACTACAGCTGTTGTGATTCAGACGTGCTCCCAATACTTCTTGTTTTCACCTAAAAGGCGGCTCCCACTGCCAACCCATGCTGCCTGTGATGTGAAAGTTGGCCTTGAGTATTATGTATATGGGATATAGTGGGGAAAACCAATCCTCTGTCTCCTCTATTTTAATGTACTGGATAATACTTAGGATTCCACTCCATCTCATGTCACTTTAGAATATGGATGGTATCGGCAGACAATTTTCATAACTGGCTAAACAATTAATCAGGTTTATTCTGACATAGAATTATTTAAAGAAGAGCGCAGTATAGGGGAGATATTGAACTATCCAAAACAGTTCACAAGCTTTCAATTCTTCTTCTAGAATTTAAGATAAAGTACTTTTCAGAAAGTAATAAGGAATCTTATTCCTCAGTGAAACCGAATACAGGCTTTGTACATATTATGTAAGCACAAACCTGCAGAGCTTAATTCACCACTGTGCTCCACAGAGAGACTAACCCAACTGCATCAAAGTTGGCAGTTCTCCGTTTAGCTCTAGGATTCTACTTTAGTCTAAACAGATTCCTTTTTGGTAATTCTCAGCAGCCTGTCCCGATGACCTGCCCTGAATACAGGGTAAATGTGCTATGTGTATATTAAAAAAATACAACTAAGTAACATGGTATGGTCTGGCACATTCAATTGATGGGTGACTCTTGCGAATAGTTAACAGGAAATGTTCTTGTGGTTGATTATCTCTTTTCAGTCAGGACAATAGTATATTTGCTGTTATCACTCGGGCACTGTGCCACATCACTGCTGCATAAAAGCAGCATAATGAGCTGAAATCCACTTTGAGAAGGCAGTATAATGTCGTGGAGTGGTGGGATTATAGGACTGTGTCAACAATGAATTCCTGATCTTAAATTTGCCATTGTGGGAAGCACTGAGCGGAGGCCATAGGGAGAGAGACTTGGGAGCAGATTGCCTGTCCAGTGGTTTAGCCACGGGTTGTGTGTGGCACAAGGAGAACCAGTTCCAACAAGGGCACGACTAATTATTTTTTCTCTCTTTTATAGAGCCTGTCCAAATGTAGCCTGGTGAACCGTGAGCGCCAGACAATAATCCCACAGGGTGTTCCATTTATGGTGCGACTCCTGCAGTATTACGTCAGTGATGACGCAGTCTTCCTTCACCTGGAGCACGTACCAGGTAATGAACCGCTGAAGGGGTTTGAGGAGGAGGAGGAATGATGCAGAGGTGAAGTTTATGGGATTGTGTGATGGGAACCTAAATCCTGTTGAGGGGGAAACCAAAAGCATTTAGTGACCACAAAGCTCAGTGTTCAGAAATTGCTAACATGGAGCGTGGCCCTGACTAACTGACTGGGCTCCTGCATGTAGTTAATATGGGGGGAGAATTACCTGCTGCTACTTCTACACATGGGTGAGCTTAGGCTACAGGGAAACACTTGAGAGTTAAAAAAAATATATATAGATAGATAGATATAGATATAGATAGATAGATAATATATATATATATATATATATATATCTCTACCCACAGAAATGGGCGCCGATCTGTGATCATTTCATTTATGGTTCGACCTCCTCCTTGGATGGAAAAGGACAGCTACTCCTGTAAATTGTGCTCTGTAGACATCATAACACACCTGTGTTTGGCTCTGTGTCACCCTCTCCCACCCCTCCACCTTTTTCATATACAGTAAACTGACTTTTTTTCCATATGCAAGCTGTGCATTTCCTCCAATCTACTATCGGCCAATGCGTTTACACACAAATTTAAGTTTGGATTTTGACCAAAGCAGTAGGTATGTGGAATAGAATCCCGTCACAATGGTTACATTGAGCATATACTTTAAAAAGAAATTGGCCAAATATCTGGTTGAGGAGGACTAGGGTTACATGGATAAATTTGATCCTAGATGATCAAATACTCTACTGTACACTGGTTCCTGCTCTTTCGGATGAGATGTTAAACCCAGGCCCTGTCTGCCCTCTCAGGTGGACGTAAAAGATCTCCTGGCACTATTTCGAAGAAGAGCACGAGAGTTCTCCCTGGTGTCCTGGCCAATATTTATCCCTCAACATCACTGAAACAGATTATCTGGCCATTATCCCACTGCTTTTGTGGGAGCTTGCTGTGTGCAAATTGGCTGCCACATTTCCTCTGTTATAACAGTGACTACACTTCAAAAGTAATTTGTGGCTGTAAAGCGCTTTGGGACGTCCTGAGGTCGTGAAAGGCGCTGTAGAAATGCAAGTTCTTTTCCTTTTGTTCTGAGTCTCATCTGTGGAATGAAACTAGTCAGGGTTGATTAATATTTTATCTATAGTAATCCCAGAAGAGAGACTTTGAAGGAGAAATTTAGTATCGCCCTATTTGGGGGCAGTAATTTTTGAAAGCTGGGAAACTTAGCACCAGGCGCGAATGATTCCCAGCTTTTTCTAAATTTGGTGTTTGCGCTCCAGGAAGGAAGTGGAGCACTAAATCAAGTGCTTCACTTCCTTCCTGGAGCGCTAAAGGATGCAGGTGGGGCGGTAGAGGTGCAGCGCTGCACAATGTCCCGTGGAGCGCTGCCGCGATCTGAGGCTCCTTCTCACCCTTAAAGGGAAGGGCCATCGCTGCAGGCTCTGCAGTTATCCAGTCCCCGACGGCAGCCGCAATCCAGCCCGATCAGCCCCATGCACTCCAGCAGAGTGCCGGGCTGATCGATCACGGCCCAGGAGAGTTGAAAAATATTTGAAAAAAAGCATTTTAGAAATTTTCCTACTTGCCTCAGCAGCCTTCCCTTTAACTTCCGCCCCAGAAGCGCCCAGCCTCCTGAACAACGCCTCCTGCAGCTGTTGGTGTTTTCGCCCGGCGATGCTGCAGGGGGCGGAACCGAAGTTCGGGACCGGGGCGATGCACATGACAATGATGTCACAATCTCCGGGCGCAGGAGATTGTGGCGCAAAGTGTTACCGCCGCCGCAAACCTCCAGGGTAAGCTAACGGGAGTCGTTCATCTCGCTGCGCCCGGGCGGTAAGTTGTTAGCGCCCTGTTATCGCCCCCCCAGGGGTGCTAACGGGAGGCGCTAACCCACCGAATTTCTCCCCCTATGATAGTGAAAGTTGTACATGGGCTGTTGGAAGGAGTGAACGCAATAGGACAAATGAGCATTTAAAAAAAAAAAATCATCATTTTCTATCTCTCGATAAGAGTGGTTTCACTTACACACAAAAATCTGAAAGAAAGACTTGCATTTATATAGTGCCTTTCCCAACCTCAGGACGCCCCAAATGATGTACAGCCAATTAAATACTTCTGAAGTGTAGTCACTGTTGTAATTTCTGTGACTGGAAGGCTGTTTCCAGTGGGGTTCCGCAGGGCTCAATACTAGGTTCCTTGCTTTTTGTGGTGTATATATCAATGATCTAGACTTGAATATATGGGGTATGATTAAGAAGTTTGCAGATGATACTAAAATCGGCTGTGTGGTTGATACTGAAGAAGGAAGCTGTAGACTGCAGGAAGATATCAATAAATTGGTCAGGTGGGCAGAACAGTGGCAAATGGAATTCAATCCGGAGAAGTGTGAGGTAATGCATTTGGGGAGGGCTAACAAGGTAAGGGAATACACATTAAATGGTAGGACACTGAGTGGTGTAGAGGAACAAAGGGACCTTGGAGTGCATGTCCACAGATCCCTGAAGGTAGCAGGCCAGGTAGATAAGGTGGTTAAGAAGGCATACGGAATGCTTGCCTTTATTAGCCGTGGCATAGAATACAAGAGCAGGGGGGTTATGCTTCAACTGTATAAAACAGTAGTTAGGTCTCAGCTAGAGTACTGCATGCAGTTCTGCTCACCACATTACAGGAAAGATGTGATTGCACTAGAGAGGGTACAGAGGAGATTTACAAGGATGTTGCCGGGAGTGGAGAATCTTAGCTATGAGGAAAGACTGGATAGGCTGGGTTTGTTTTCCTTGGAACAGAGGAGGCTGAGGGGAGATCTTATTGAGGTGTATAAAATTATGAGGGGCATAGATAAAGTGGATAGAAAGGACCTATTTCCCTTAGCAGAGGGGTCAAAAACCAGGGGGCACAGATTTAAAGTAATTGGGGGAAGGTTTAGAGGGGATTTGAGGAGAAATTTCTTCACCCAGAGGGTTGTGGGGGTCTGGAACTCACTGCCTGAAAGGGTGGTTGAGGCAAGAACCCTAACCACATTTAAAAAGTACTTGGATGTGCACTTGGAATGCTGTAACCTGCAGGGCTACAGACCAAGAGCTGGGAAGTGGGATTAGGCTGGATAGCTCTTTGTTGGCTGGCGCGGACACGATGGGACGAAATGGCCTCCTTCCGTGCTATAACTTTCTATGATTACAACAGTGACTCCACTTCAAAAATACTTCATTGACTGTAAAGCGCTTTGAGACGTCCGATGGTCGTGAAAGGCGCTATACAAATGGAACTCTTTCTTTAATGTAGGAAACATGACAGCCAATTTGCACATAGCAAGCTCCCACAAACAGCAATGTGAATCTGTTTCAGTGATGTTGGTTGAGGGATAAATATTGGCCTTGATATTGGGGAAAACACCCCTGCTCCTCTTCAAAATAGTGCCATGGGATCTTTTACACCCACCTGAGGGCAGAAGCAGCCTCGGTTTAACGTCGGACTGTGCAGCACTGCACTGGAGTGTCAGCCTAGATTTTGTGCTCAAGTCTCTGGAGTGGAACTTGAACCCACAACCTTCTGACTCAGAGGCAAGAGTGCTACCCACTGAGCCATGGCAGGGACAGAGGTAACAACTTTAATCATTCTTAGCTTTGCATACCGCTTCCCACTGGTTGAGCTACTGTATAAATCTCTGGCATGTTTCTGTATGTCTAATGCAACATGTAACACTTGAGTCTCATTGTTTTCCTCCTTTGACTTCAGGAGGGAAGCTTTGGTCCCAGCTGCGCCACTTCCGTCCGTCCGTCACGGAAAAAGGTATGGAATTTCCAGAGTGCTCCAGTCCACACCACAAGACCATTAAACTGAAGAACAGCTACACTGCACCCTCTCTCTCATTCATGTGTAATGATGAGTCCACACCTGCACCCAACAGCAACAGGGACTGGCAAAGAGAGACCAAGAATGGACCGATCAGGGAATGCGACAAAAAGTACGGGTACAGCACTGGTGCTATCAGTGACCCACAATCAAGGACACAACAAGGACTTGTGAATGACCAGTCACCTTACCAAATAAATGGCACAGACCAACTAAATACACAGCATGAGTGTGCGAACAAGGCAAACATTTGGCAAGGATATAATGGAATTTCAAAAGGTTGCATTACATTGAATGGCTTGAGGGGAAGTGGTGAAGGGACAAGTTTGCAGCTGGCGCACCTGGCATACAGTGATGATGGAACCTTTGACCTCACTGCGCTGTTTTCAGAAAAGGATGCTGAGTTAACTCGAAGCAGTAAAACTGTGAACCACACCATGACCATAACTGTGGACAGTTTGATGCAAAAAGACCTTCAGCACGAAAAGAGTCAGCTTCTCTACGAGGGTAAGATTTTACAGTCCCATGATTGTTTTTCAGAGAGCGAAGGCTCCAGTAAAACGTTGAGCCCAGCGTCGTCAAAAATTCACCAAAGCCAAGCAGCTTCAGATTTGTTGAAAGAAAAAGCCTCGTTGGTTAATGAGGAGTCTCGGCACGGATCTAGCCCGATTAGAAGTCCTGTTAGAGCCACCAGCTTGAACTTGAAGGCGAGTTTAAGGCAAGGGCAAAGAGGTTCATACCAAATTACAGTCAATCCTTTGGATACAATTGAGAACAACAGCAAAGTTAACTGTGTTATGGATAATTCTGAGCTGGTCCTTGTAGGGTCATCATCTGCCATGCCTGCAAGAAATACAACTGTCACCGTCTTGGGGAAGGGCCAATCAGAGCAGAAGACTTCAGTGAGTGTGCTCAGCCCTGTACAGCAACCTAATGTACATTTGATATCATCTTTAACTGTAATTGAGCCTCCAGTAAAGTCATTAAAATTGAAAGGTGTCTCAACTAAGGAAGTGGAAGTCTTGAACTGTGAAGCTGAGAGTCCTGTGAGGATTGACCATCAGCTTCAACTTCCAAACCAGGTTCCAGTCTCCGAAACTTGCTGCAACCACGAGGACTGCAACTCCAGAACTGTTTCGAGCAAAGACACGATTTGCAGAGCCGAGAGTGGAAGGTCCTCCAACAGGATTTCCGGGTCTTCAGATCCCTACAAAGCAGAAGATGGGCCGTCTTCATCTCTTTCACCCCAGCATTCAAAAGCTGAACTGTCCATCCCAAGCCAGGCCTCCTTGGGTCTGTCAGAGGATCAAATTAGAATCTGGGTGGCTGAGTTGGTCCTCGCCTTAGAAAGCCTACATCAACAGGGAATTGTATGTCTGGATCTAAACCCAAGAAATATACTTGTGGATAGTGCAGGTGAGAGGGGAGAAAAGGGGAACAAGAATTTATACTGGTATTTCTCAAATATTGCTTCTTCTGTCATACTGGGATGGAAGTTGTTGTGCTGTATTAAGTCATTGACTAGAACTTTGGTTTTCTATCTTGACAGGTCACATTTGCCTCACGTACTTTGGCCAGTGGAGTGAAGTTGAAGTTCAATGTAGCACTAAAGCCATAGAGGATATGTATTGTGCACCAGGTAATGGGTGGGGAGGGGGGGGTTGGGAGTACAAGACTGTATCTAGGTGGTGTACTGGATTTCCTGGTGAAACGCCTTGGGACGGTTTACCGTGCAAGTTGTTGTTGATTAGCTCAGTTGGTAATTGCATCACATTTACTGAGGCATACAGATCCTGAAAGTTCTGGATTCTCTACTCGTCCCGAGTTAGCTGATCTGAGCTGTGCCGCTTTGAGGACGTTAAAATCATGGATTTTTGCTCCTGTTTATTATGCGACTGCTGCTTGAAATGCATATATATTGGTTGCAGGATGAGACCCAGACCGGGTTGCCTGTGATGGCCCTCATGCCTGAGCAGCCTGCCAACACTTTCACTACAAACTGGTTCATGTATAAAAAAAAAAAAAATGGATATTTCAGCAAGGGGGCAAGAAAATTGGACAATTTGGGAAGAGACCCCAAATTAGTTTACTGGTCAACTAATCTGGGGGGGGGAGGGAAGGAATGTTTGTTGTAGATTGACCTCATTCTGACTGACGTCTATTTGCTTGAAGTTGGAGATAGTGCTGAGAAAGAGCTGTTTTGGTGTTTGGTTAAATCGCTCTTAACTTTCAGATCTCTTCATGTCGTCTTTTTTTTCAGTGATTAAAACTGTATTCCAAAAGTGTTTTCTGTCATTGTAGTGTTCTTCAAGGTGAATTACCAATTCAGAATAATGGAAAATGGAGTGCAATGTCGCTAAATCTGAAGTAGTACATAGAATCATAGAATAGTACAGGACAGAAAGAGGCCATTCGGACCATCGTGCCTGTGCCGGCTCTTTGAAAGAGCTCTCCAATTAGTCCCACTCACCTGCTCTTTCCCCATAGCCCTGAAAATTTGTGGAAAAGAACGGAGAATGGAAATGTAACCTAAATAGTAAAATTGTCAATAGAAAGAGAGATCCACTGGTACAGATACGCTGGTCTTTAAAAACAAGATTGTAAGTAGAAAAAGCCATGACGAGTCAGCTTGCGGCAGTGATGGCAGTCTCTCCTCTGTGTGAGAAGGTGATGAATTAAAGCTGCACTCCGGAACTGTAGCATGTAATCTAGGCTGACACTCCAGTGCAGTATGAGGGAATGCTGCCTTGTCTTTTGGATGAAACGTTAAACCGACGCCCTTAGCTGCTCGTTCAGGTGGATCTTAACGATCCCTCGGCACAATTCGAAGAAAAGCAGAGGATTTCTCCCAGCGTGCTGACCAATGTTCCCTTTAAGCTGCGCAGCCGCGCAGTTCTCTGGACCTCCCGCGCAGCCAGCTCGCCGGCTTTTCAATGCGAAAAACCGCGCATACGCGGTATTTTGAATAGGCTGCGCAGCCATTTAAAGGGGCCGCGCACCCCAAAAAAAATTTACGGTAATATTGGACCTGACGGACATTTATCGCTCAATCCCCTGCAAAACAGATTAACTAGTCATTTTATTTCAATGCTGCCTGTGGGGCCTTGCTTTGAAGCACTTTGGGACACCCTTGAGGAAATGAAAGGCGCTATATAAATGCAAGCTTGTTCACTTTTTGTATTTTTTTTTTCATTTGAAAGGAGTAAATAAGATTCTGGGTTTTATATACAAGGGTATTAAAAAATAAAAGCAAGGAGGTGATGAATCTGTGTAAGACATTGTTTAGGCCACAGCTGGGGTACCATGTGCAGCTTTGGGCATCTCCTTATAGAAAGGATAAGAGAGTTATTGAAAAGGTGCAACATCAATTCACTAGGATTATTCCAGGGATGAGGGGATATAAAGATGAGAGACTTGGGGGGAAAAAGCAGGACTATATTTATTAGAACAGCGAAAATTAAGGGAGAGGATGGGGGGCATTTGAGGTGCTCAAAGGTTGGAGAGGATAAAGATTATTTCCATTAGTCAGTGAATTTGTAACTAGGGGGCATAAATTTAGAATTAATACTAAAAGCATAGAACAAGGTTTTTCATGCAAAAGGTTTATTAGAATATGAATTTTATTACCAAACGTGCCTATTGAAGCTGAGTTAATCAATGTTTGAGAGCGATTTAGATAAACATTAGAAAAGGAACAAGAGTATGGGGGGAAAGAAAGTGAAAAGGGATTAAAGTTAATAGCTCTGATGTGTAGCTAGTACTGTCCGGGGTATGATGGGCTAACTCGCCTCCTTCTGTGCTGAAATTTCTATGGTAATGTCTCTTCCTCTTTCCAGACCATAGCAGAGTCCAGCAGCTAGTTGTAAGGTATAGCACAAGTTGGATTCAGAGCAAAGCTCCCTCTACTCTACTCCAATATGTCCGAGCTCCAAGTTCGAAAGAACACCAGCCTTGTTGCGGCACCTCTTGAGTGTGATTGCCAAGGGCCCTTTTGTGGGGGGGGGGGGAACCTTCCAGTTGTGTAGCACCTTTATCACATCCACACCCAAAGTGCTTCCTAGCCTACTTTTGAAGTGCGGTCACTGTCATTTTACCGCCAAACCTGGCACACAGTAAGATCCCAAAAACAGAAAATGAAATAAATGTGCATTTAATCCTTGGTTGAAGGAGGATTGTTAGTCTGGAGGCCAGAAGAATTCCCTGAATCGCTTCAATTAGTGCCATGAGATCTTTTAAATCCACTTGAACATATAGACGAGGCCTCGGTTTAACATCATATCTGAAGGACAGCACCTCCAGTGCAATACTTGAAGGGGTGCTGCATTGTCAGTGTGTCCACCTAGATTATGTGCGCAAATCCTTGAATGGGGCTTGAACCTGTGACCTTCTGATTTGGTAAAGTCCCACACAAAAAAGCTAGTAGTTAAGCTCAAAGCTGTGGAGGTTCAGGGTAAAACTGGGAATGTATAAGAAAGTGGCCGATGGGCAGAAAATGAGTACTGGTCAAAGGATTAATGTTGGGATTGGCGGTAGGGAGAGAGGGAGGTACTGAGTGGGGTACCCCAAGATACAGTGTAAGGACCACTACTGTTTCCAATGTATATTGGATTCAGAAACTCTGCAAACTGGTCAAATTTGCAGACAATACCGATGCGTTTTTTTTAAAAAAGTGAGTCCGCTGAACAATGGCAAATTGAATTTAATTGGGACAAATGTGAAGTAGGAAGAAAAAATGGGCAACGCACGTACTAAGAGCTGAGGATTAGGTTGAAAGAGACCTTGGAGTCTTGGTAAACTCGGCGCTCAGTATGCCCAACGAAAGCAGAGGCTCAGTCAGCAAAGCCATTAGAATGTTCAACTACATTAGCAAAACAGTAGAAAACATGTCGGAGGATGTTGTATTTAAACTGTACAGTGCTCTGGTCAGGATGCACTGTGCCCGCTTCTGGCCGCTGAGAAACGGGGGAGGTGTTCAGTGCGAGAGGCAATGCAGAGGTGAGCCATGAGGCAGATCCCTGATGTTGGAGTTCTTGACTTGTGACGAAAGATTGAAGAAACTCTGAATTTTTCCGCCTGGCAGGGAGGCATCGTAGAGGTGCTCTTGTAACAGGTGTATGATAGTAAACCGTAGAGAAGAAGTTAATCTGGGACTAGGGCAAGGGGACACGGATTCAAGCTAGTAAAAGGTAATTTTAGGACTGATGTCAGGAAGCTCTTCGCACAGTGTGATCCAGACTTGGAATAGACTTCGAAGCAGGGTGGTGGAGGCAAAAGCCCCTGGAATTATTTAACAAAACAATTCGATGTAACAATGGGGGAGTGTAGGGCTGTTCTGGATGGATGAACTAAGATGAGTCGAATAGCCTTCAAATATCTTTTACTCAGGCAAGAATGCTACCATCTGAAGAATAGCTAAAGGGAGAATCGTCCCCACACTGCTCTTGGCTCCCAAACGTACTGCAGCATTGACTGAGGCCTACAAGTAATGGAATAGTTAAGAACATAAATAAGAGCAGGAGAAGGCCATACGGCCCCTCGAGCCTGCTCCACCATTCAGTAAGATCATGGCTGATCATCGACCTCAACTCCACTTTCCCGCCCGATATCCATATCCCTTGATTCCCCTAGAGTCCAAAAATCTATCTATCTCAGCCTTGAATATACCCAAAGACTCAGCATGCACAGCCCTCTGGGGCAGAGAATCCCAAAGATTCACAACCCTCTGAGTAAAGAAATTACTCCTCATCTCAGTCTTAAATGGCCTACCCCTTATCCTGAGACTATACCCCCTAGTTCTAGACACTCCAGCCAGGGGAAACAACCTCTCAGCATCTACCCTGTCAATCCCCCTCAGAATCTTGTATGTTTCAATGAGATCACCTGTCATTCTTCTAAACTCCAGAGAGTATAGGCCCAATCTACACAATCTCTCCTCATAGGACAGCCCTCTCATCCCAGGAATCAATTTAGTGAACCTTCGTTGCACCGCCTCCAAGGCAAGTATATCCTTCCTTAGATAAGGAGACCAAAACTGTGCACAGTACTTCAGGTGTGGTCTCACCAAGGCCCTGTACAATTGTAGCAAGACTTCCTTACTCTTATACTCCAACCTCCTTGCAATAAAGGCCAACATGCCATTTGCCTTCCTTATTGCTTGCTGCACCTGCATGCTAGCTTTCTGTGTTTCTTGCATGAGGACACCCAAATCTCTCTGAACACCAACATTTGAAAGTTTCTCACCATTTAAAAAATATTCTGTTTTTCTATTCTTCCTACCAAAGTGAATAACCTCACATTTCCCTACATTATACTCCATCTGCCACCTTACTGCCCACTCACTTAGTCTATCTATATCCCTTTGCAGACTTTGTGTTCTCCTCACAGTTTACTGTCCCCCACCTAGCTTTGTATCATCAGGAAACTTGGATACATTACACTCGGTCCCTTGATCTAGGTCATTAATATAGATTGTAAATAGCTGAGGCCCTAACACTGATCCTTGCGGCACCCCACTAGTTACAGCCTGCCAATCTGAAAAAGATCCGTTTATCCCTACTCTCTCTTTTCTGTCCGTTAACCAATCCTCTATCCATGCTACTATATTACCCCCAACCCCATGATCCCTAATCTTGTGTAATAACCTTTTATGTGGCACCTTATCGAATGCCTTTTGGAAATCCAAATATACTACATTCACTGGTTCCCCTTTATCCTGCTAGTTACATCCTCAAAAATTTCAAATAAATTTGTCAAACACGATTTCCCTTTCATAAAACCATGTTGACTCTGCCTAATCATGTTATGATTTTCTAAGTGACTTGATACCACTTCCTTAACAATGGATTCCAGCATTTTCCCGACGACTGAGCTGGGGAGACTCCAATGGGAGGGGGCGGGGGAGTTGCAGAATGTCATTGATTGTGGGGGCAAAGGAGGAAAGTAAGTTAAGCTTTCTTTAAAAAAAAAAGTATGGAGTATTGAAATCATAATGGTTTTTATCCATTTGAGGTCAACTTCCCTAATTTCTAAATGTTTGTTTTGATTTTGCCAGAGGTCGGTGGGGTTGGAGAAGTAACGGAGGCCTGTGATTGGTGGAGCCTTGGCACTTTGTTGTTCGAGCTTCTAACTGGGACGGTAACTGTTCTTGTTGATGCTTTTGTGACATCCTGACCTTTTGTATCATATCTGCTTTATTCAGATCTATACCAGCTGCATGTATGTGGGTAGGTCCATTGACGAGAACAAATTGCTATGATAGGTTGAAGCATTTGGTATGATCTACATTTCATGGGTAAGGAGTCTACCTCTGAGGTGGAATAAAATTAAGCCAAGTGCTCCATGAATTGTAATCTATACATACTGTCTCTTATTTCTCATTTTCCATTTTCTCTGGTGTCTCAGGGCCATGTAGTATCTCCAGCTAAGAGGGATAGTTTTTATATATACACATAAGAAAACCTCCTCAGCAATCTTGCTCTGGAGGTGTTGACTGCTCCTTATTAGGATACAGTTCCATGAGTATGAGCCCTGATGCCAAGTGTCATCAGGCTATCCCACCCTTGGGGATTTACAGCCAAACCTGAACTGGTCACAAGGTAATTGTAGATGAGGAAGGCCATTTGATTGATCTTCATCCATTCAGAAAGGCCCTTAATTCCCCCCCCCTCCCCACTCCATTGCTGCAAATAATTGTCCCTTAAATGATTCCAGGGTTTTCACTTCCACTACACTCTGAGTCCATTCCATTTGTTGATCGTTTCCTTTATCTGAAGAACATCCTGATATCTGTCCTCAATTTGCCTTTTACTAGTTTGAATCTGTGTCCTCCTTCTACTCTCGCAATTTAATTTAATGTGATATTCTGGCTTTACCTTTTCCACTCCCTTAACTATTTTGTATGCCTCTATAAGGTCACCTCTCTGACACCTCCTTTCTAGGCTCAATAGCCTGAGCTTCCCTAGTCTTTCTCCTAGCTCCTGCTCAGCATTGTAGCTCTTCGACTGTTCCAGCACCTGAATGTTTCCCTTGTATCTTGGCGACCAGAACTAAACACATTACCCGAGGTGCAGTCTGACCAGAGTACTGTATAGTTTGGTCACAACTTCCTCGGACTTGTTTTGGTTATGTAGTTCAACATCCCGTTGACTTTGATAGTCCCATTGACTTTGGTGGCTGCTTTGCATTGGTTGGACTTGTTGAGTGTCAAGTCTACTAAGACACTCCTTGGTCTCTTTCAACTTCATCCTTAATCTATTCAATCACCATTTATGGAGTACGTGTTCCTATTTTTCCTTATGTGCAATGCTTTATATTTTGCAAGCATTAAGTTTAATCTGCCATTGTTTGGTCCAGTTGCACATTTTGTTTAACTCATTCTTCAGTGCCACTCATCGGCAAAGTTGACCAATTTGCAAAGGGTTGAGTTATGCATCGAAGTCAGTTGATCTGAATTAGAAACAGTAGTGGTCTCAACACCGAACCCTGGGATAGCCCACTGAGTACGTCACCCCCTGGCATGACTCCTCTAACAAATACCCACTTATTTTCTAACCCTCAGCCAATTCCTTATCCATTCCCAAGCCTGAATTATTATCAAATGCCTTTAGAGGTCTAGGTACAAGTAATAGTCTTAACCATTTAACTTAATAAAAAAATTCAATATTATCCAAAAGATTTGCCCCTAATGCGGAAATAAAATCGAAAGTATTGTACACCCAGAATCGTGTGTTCCCCATTGTTGTATATTTATGTTCTGTATCTTTCTGTGTGTCCCAGACCCTGTCTCAGTGCTACCCCTCCAGAATCCATCCTCATACCCAGCTCCGACTCCCAGACCATCTCAGTCCTGCAGCGGTGTCACTTCTCCAGCAGGTGAGGATACCAATTAGCAGTTTGTGCTGTGTACGTCCCAACTTTCTCTGTGGAAATTGGATGTCCAAACGGGACGAGGCGATCAAGAGTAACGATGTTTCAGTTCCATCTGGCATAACTTGATCTGGAATAACAGTGCTTTCGATGTAAGAATGGACAACGTCCATTCATATAGCACCTTATCGGGATATCTGTGCTTCACATCCATTGAAGAACTAAGTGTAGTCAAGATTTTATAGGCAGATGCAGCAGGCAGTTTGTGCACATCACGGTCCCACAAGCAGCAAATGAGATGATCTGTTTTTGGTAGCATTGGTCGAGGGAAGAATGTTGGCTAGAACACCAAGCAAACTCCCTGCTATTCTTCAAATAGTGCTGTGAGATCTTTTGAGTCCACCCTAACCGAGCCTTAGTTTAACATCTCTCTTCCTAAAGGCAGCATCTGTGACAATGTAGCACTCTCCAATATTACACTGAAGTGTCGGCCTGGATTATGTGCTCGAGCCCTGGAGTGGGCAGGGCTTGAACCAACAATCTACTGACTCCAAGGCGAGAGTGCTACTAATTGACCAAAGCTGATGCATGTAGTCATGAAGTGAATCGGAACCATGTTGTGCTTTTGATATAGTCCGAGGCAACACCATGTCCAAGAAGAAAGCGGCAAAGAAAAAAACCACCCAGGTTGTGTTATAATTCATGTTTGTCTTTTTCCACATCCCAAACCCATTATACCACCTCTCTCTGAATCGGCGAGAATCCATTTCATAAATTGACAGCACTAAGCATGAAGATTTTGCTCCATTGCAGTTAGCATTGTTGTGATCTAAACATGAGGGGAGTTTAGATACAGTACGTTACTGCTCTAGAACACAACATGGTTTGTACATAGTCATTGTATTCTAAAACACTTTGCTCATGAGGGGGGTCAGCCCAAGTGATGGGTGTTTTATTGGACACGGGTTATTATGGTGCTGGGCTGAGATGAGAGAAACTTTCCAGAAATGTGAATACCAGGGTAAGAGCTGAGCAAATATATTCCAACTGTAGTCACAGGATTCAAGTGCCAACCCAGCCTGGGACTTGAACCAGGGTCTCACTAGAATCCTAGACTCTGACAGCACAGAAAGAGGCCATTCAGCCTATCGTGCCTGTGCCGGCTCTTTGAAAGAGCTGTCCAATTTAGTCCCACACCCCAGCTTTTTCCCCATAAACCTGCAAATTAGTCCTCTTCAAATACATGTCTCGCTAGTCGCAGAGCCAGCATTGTGATCACTAGTACCACTGAACCACATTATTCAAATAGTAGTCAGCCTGTTAGAAGTACGAGGTTGTCACTCAGATGAAGCTATCTGAGTGACATGACATAAGAACATAAGAAATAGGTGCAGGAGTAGGCCATACAGCCCATTGAGCCTGCTCTGCCATTCAATAAGATTATGGCTAATCTAAAACATTGGCCCAGAAATTGATCTCGCTCTGTTCCCGCGGGGGTAAGCCTTCCCCGCGATGTCTCACCTCGCTTATGCTTTTTCAGATCCAGCTCGCACGAACTTGATGTTCTAGACATCAGCTGTGCTGGGCTTGCGTATCCCAGCGGTGTAGTGAATTCGTGCGAGCTGTGGGATCACGTGACTCAGTTAGAGCCAATGGCAGCACACCATCTTCCATTCATAAGTCTCACAGCATGGCTGTCAAATCTATGAATCTTGCACCCCCCCAAAATAACAGCTAAACCTCAATTAAATTAAAAAAAAAAACCATCACATTAATAAAATAAGTATAGTTAATTAAATTAACCATTTTAAATAAAAAATTAAATTTTTGAAAAAATTTAAAATCTTTTAAAAAGTTATAAAAATAAACTTACCTGTCTTTAAAGTCTATAAAAAAGATATACCTGTAAAAAAAAAAAATCAAAAAAATACTTAATTCACTACTTACCTTCTTAAAAGCGGGTCTTACTCCTTTTTACATTTCCAAAATCTTCCCTACTTACCTGCGCGTCCAAAGCATGAAGTGCACAGCGTGCGCGCAGCCTGTAGCGCGCACGCGATGCACCCAGGCCCCGCCCCCTTTTCAGAAGAGCAATTGCCGGTTTTCAGCGCATGCGCAGGGCATGCAGAAAACCGGCAATTGGAGTGGGAATACGCGAGAGTATGCAGTGCGTACTCTCGCGTCCCGGGATCAATTTTCGGCCCATTAACTCTACCTTTCCGCCCCATATCCGTTGATTCCCTTCGTGCCCAGAATCTATCGATCTCAGTCTTGAATGTACTCAACGACTGAGCCCTCTGGGGTAGAGAATTCCAAAAATTCACCACCCTGAGTGAAAAAATTCCTCCTCATCTCAGTCTTAAATGGCCGACCCCTTATTCTGAGACTATGACCCCTAGACTCTCTAGCCAGGGGAAACAGCCTCACAGCATCTGAAAAGACTATTTTTATCTTCACATGGCCTACATAATTTTAATATAGATAGATTGAGAAACCAGTATGAAAGGCTAAGGCTCACAGTGCACCATCAGTGGACATTAATAAAAGATAACTGGTCTTGGATTACTAAAGTAGTGGTTTCAATTAAACAGAGAGTCTGAAAACAGATGGAACCCACGTTATAATTAACCGAGCAGTAATGTGAGGAAAGCTGGTATGACATGTGCTTCCTTTCATGGGTTGGAGTTTGGGAGAATATGGGCAACTAAGTAATGCTCCACCAGACCGAGGACTGTTTTGAGTTAGTCACTGAATACTGCTAATAGTCCATTTCCCAGCACTGTTTATTATCTTTCTGTACACCTGTTTCTGCACATACAAATGCCAAGACTAATCAGATTTCTTTCATCTCTCTCTCTTCCAGTTGTTGCAGTGGGATTATCGCTGCCGGCTCGGCTCGGGGGAGAATGGAACACAGGAGATAAAATCTCACTCCTTTTTCAGCTCTGTGCACTGGAACAAGCTGACTGGTTACAGATGAGGCACATGCAGGAGATGCCCTGCCTGACCTAATGACTAGAGACAGCAGCTGGGATGGAAAGTCGAGTGGACCGAACAGATCTGGGAACTTGTGCACCTACATTGACCCACAAACAATTACAGCAACCATGAGCAAAGAGCACCAACAGAACTTAGCCAATTGCCACTAACACTGGAAATCTACCGGAGCATGCTTAAGCCAGTTTAAGCAAAACTAGAGCTGATCATGGGTCCCGTCAGCTAACTGAGACAATGTGCCTGTTGGCAAAGAGCCAACGAGACACTGTGTTCAGCGAAGTCTTTAACCTTGAACAAGTGACACTGATCATGCAGACGTCTTTGTGATGAGATGTACTTGGTAATAATGTCTGTTGCTAATTAAATAACCCTTCACTAGCCAGGCAGTTCCTCCTCTTCCACAAGGGGATCACTTCCTCTTTCCCCCGACTCTCACTTTTCCAATCCCACCTCTTAGTCTTCCTCCCGCCTCGCCATCTTTTCTCAGTGTAGCAATGCCCAACTCCCTCCTCCTACCAGTCCCTAATGGCCGGGATTCCTGCTTCTCCTGAGCCCGTCCTTTCCCCAGTACTGTCAAGGCAGGGGGTCCCAAGCTCTTGTCCTTCCCGGAATGTGAAAAATGCATCCGGGGTATCTGGTGATAAAAGGGGAGGAAGATAAACCACATGCTACAGCGTGTCCATTGATCGTATCAGAAATGTTTGTAAATTGTTGTGGTTGTGATTCACTTGCAATCCAGACTCGCCCAATTCATTCAATCTGTCTTCTTGGATTTCTGTATTTGTTTCCCTTGAAGTCGCAAAAGTCAGAAATTCATGGGAAGAGGAGATGGGAATTTCTCCATCAAAAGAAAATGCAATTGCACATTTTGGGAACTTTTTTTAAAAAAATGTTTTTTTTTAAAAAAAACGCTTGAGGTTTGTCTACTCCGTATGAAACCTGGTGTCAGGGAGTCCCTTATTTTTTTTCTCTCCTGCCAGGTAGGGAAGTGTCTGTCTGACTGGTGGCACACCTGAGATCAAGCATTCGGCATCTTCCGGGGTGGGTAAAGGCTCGTGGGCAGGTCCCCATGCCCCGCCACCCCATAATATCGCACATTGAGCCTCCAACACTCTCTGCCACCAAGTGGCTCTTGTTTTCTTTTTAAATACACTTCAGAGCCCTTTTAACAAAAAGCATTCAGACAACTTGATTCAAATGTGAGCAAGTAGATGGGGAGCTGTACTGTGACTGCTATTAGTGGTGCTGGCATTACAAGAGTTAACCTGGTACACCTGTAACTGTGCGTGCTTGTGGCTACACCTCTTGCTCCTTTCAGGACTTGGATGGTTCTCCTTGGTCGACTATTTGAACAGATGAAGGAAATAGTTCTTAGCAGCACTTTCATACAAGTGTCCGCCCTTTACTACCCTTCCAGTTTCACATTGACTCTCCTTTTCAGCACAAGTGAAAACAGCTGTCATCCAATTTTTTTTTTTTTAAATACTGCCAGGATAGGATCCAGCAAAATGTTTTTAACCAATTTCTGCAATTTGTGTCTCACAGTACATTGCAGGTGAAGCCTGACCATCCATCCGTGTCTGGAAACCTAGCGATCGTGAATCTCTTGTGTAAATCTGCTGTATGCTCTGGGTACAGGGGAACCATTTTATTTGTCCGGTACTGTACAGCTGGAGTCTTGGTGTCGGCTTCTGTAATAGGGAATGATTCACTTTACGCCTGGTACGGTATGGTGCATGTCTCCATATCCTCTCCTAGCGTCTGCCTTGCCATGATGTCTGCTGCAATGGTTTCACATTTTATATCACAGTAAAGTATGCCTCACCTCTTGCTGCATATCAGAATTATTCCAAATGTTCACCGTGTGTTGCTCTGGGAAGTGGGCACCCTCTACTGAAATTCACGGATGAGTAAGAGTTAACAACACTGTGCTAGGTAAGTGGTCAAGAGGCAGTCTACCTACCTCCAGTTGAGAGCAGACATTAGTTGAGCTAACTGCACCTCCTCTTGCACCACTTTTGTTTATATTTTAACCGAATGTCCGTGGTTTGCTCATACGTCGGAAGTTATGCTGCTTTATAGTGACGGGAGTGTTAACCATGTAACGCACAATGTATTATTCTGCTGCTAAGTCCGTTGTGTTAAAGCTGTCCATTAAGACCACCAAAAGCTAGTTACTGTTGCTGAGGGATGTTTGTAGATTGACGGCTGCTTGTAAATTGGCATAAAGAAACCAGCTGGCATTCTTATTTTATATACTTTTTTTTTTAAAAAGATGCTATTAGCCCCTATCCCATTGTAATTTGTTGCTATGTTATGAATTATATGCAGCCAATCAGGTGCAAGTGTGATGTACACTTTCAAGTTTGGCACTTTAACCGATGCATGCAAGACATGACATAAATATATAAACTCTATCTTGTACGTCATATAAAATGATATTTTTTTTGTCTCGGCAGTTTTCTCTCCTTTCTTGATGGTATTGACTCCTCATTGGGTAACGGTTCCCCAGGCACCGGTTGACAAGTGGCCATTATTAACTTGTGAGGCTCGACTGAGTAGCGATAGGCTATTTAACCATCGAAGCCGTTGCACCCAAGTGGAAATTTGTACACACAAGCACTTTCAGTAGGAGTCACAAGCTGTATGATCAGGCAAGGGAATCATGGCTGATTTTGCCCTTCCTAATCCAGGACCGTTGAGGTTAGATTTGTCAGACATGACGTACCCTTTACAAATCCATGCCGACTCTCTTTGGTCAACTGATACCTGTCAAGTGCTCAGTAACTTCCCCACAATTGATGTTAAACTGACAGGTCTGTAGTTACCTGGTTTTTCTCTACCTCCCTTCTTAAATATGGACACCTTGTCACCGGGTGCTGAGCAGAAACTTACCCTGAGTACCCAACCTCTGAACGTACACCTGCTACGTGTGTGACTGAACTTCCTTTATATAAAAAAACCATCACTCCAGGACAGTACCATCGAGTGGGAGTGCCAGCATACACAGTTGTCTGACCCACAATCTAACTACATTCTGGCTCAGTGAGGATTTGGCGTTTGCCCTGCCCCGTGAACCTGAGTGGAGACCCAGGTGCCTTTCTCTGCAGGGAGGTAAAGGTGAGTCACTTCCCTCCACTGAGCTCTCCGTGCACCTCCTAATAACCAGTTACCCACCCAACATTGAGAGAGATCTGGAAGATGCTTGCCTGGATTTTCCATTGACCAGCTAAGGGTACTTGGAGCAGGGGAGGGGGAAAAAAATAATAAATATACCAAAAAAAAATGATGGCATGTATTGAAACAAATGACATTAATATGTCTGTGTGGAGGACCAGAGGTGTATTATGATGTCCTTGTCTTAACTAATTGATCAATGTTCTATGTACCTGAAATACTAAATATGAGATCTTCAATAAGCAAAGTATTCAGGATTTATTCCCAGTCAGTCAGTTACAATTGCCCTTTCACCTCTAGGACTTAAGAGGTTAGTCTGTGTGTGTCTCTCTCTTTCTCATAGAATCATAGAAAGTTACTGCACAGAAGGCGGCCATTTGGCCAATCGTGTCCGTACCGACCGATAAAGAGCTATTCAACCTAATCCCACTTTACAGCTCTTGGTCTGTAACCTTGTAGGTTATGGCAAGTGCATATCCAAGTACTTTTTAAATGCGATGAGCGTTTCAGCCTCTACTACCCCTTCAGGCAGTGAGTTCCACACCCTCACCACCCCCTAGGTGAAAAAAGTTCTCCTCAAATCCCCTCTAATCCTGCCACCAATTACTTTAAATCTATGCCCCCCCCAGTTATTGACCTCTTTGCTAAGGGAAATAGGTCCTTCCTATCCACTCTACCTAATCCCTCAATTTTATCCACTTAAATTAAGTCTCCCCTCAGCTTCCTCTGTTCCCAAGAAAACAACCCCAGCTTATCCAATCTTTCCTCATGACTAAAATTCTCCAGTCCTGGCAACATTCTTGTAAATCTCCTCTGTACCCTCTCGAGTGCAATCACATCTTTCCTGTAATATGCTCTGTCTCTCTGTCTCTCTCTGTCTCTCTCTCTCTCTCTCTCTCTCTCTCTCTCTCACTCTGTCTCTTGCTCATGGTTGACTGGATAGCATAGTAATCACTTCCTTTTTACCTTTTGGAACCAACCAGGCAGGCAAATGAAGATCTTCAAAGTAGACCCCACTTCATTGGCAAAAGTCTGCTACCTCCAGGATTGAAAAATCAAGGTTTCACTGATGGTGATCTTTGAATGAAACTTCAAATTGAAGCAGATACGGTCGTGAGTTTCAACCACCTTCAGCCAGAAGTGCCGAGTGGATGATCCATATCGGCCTACTCCTGAGGTCCCCACCATCACAGAAGCCAGTCTTCAGCCAATTCGATTCACTCCACGTGATATCAAGAAAAGGCTATGGGCCCCGACAACATCCTGGCTATCGTGCTGAAGACTTGTGCTCCAGAACTAGTCACGTCTCTAGCCAAGCTGTTCCAGTACAGCTACAACACTGGCATCTATCTGACAATGTGGAAAACTGCCCAGGTATGTCCTGTCCACAAAAAGCAGGACAAAATCCAATTGCCGCCCCATCAGTCTACTCTCAATCATCAACAAAGTGATGGAAGGTGTCATCGACAGTGCTATCAAATGGCACTTACTCACCAATAACCTGCTCACTGTTGCCCAGTTTGGGTTCCGCCAAGACCGCTCGGCTCCCGACCTCATTACAGCCTTGGTCCAAATATGGACAAAGGAGCTGAATTCCAGAGGTGAGATGAGAGTGACTGCCCTTGACATCAAGGCAGCATTTGACCGATGTGGCATCAAGGAGCCCCAGTAAAACTGAAGTCAATGGGAATCGGGAAAAACGCTCCACTGGCTGGAGTCATACCTAGCACAAAGGAAGATGGTTGTGGTGATTGAAGGTCAACCATCACAGCCCCAGGACATCGCTGCAGGAGTTCCTCAGGACAGTGGCCTAGGCCCAACCATCTCAGCTGCTTCATCAATGACCTTCCCTCCAACATAAGGTCGGAAATGGAGATGTTCGCTGATGACTGCACAATGTTCAGCACCATTCACAAGTCCTGAGATAATGAAGCAGTCCAAGACCGCATGCAACAAGACCTGGACGACGTTCAGGCTTGGGCTGATAAGTGGCAGGTAACATTCGCGCCACAGAAGTGCCAGGCAATGACTATCTCCAACAAACGAGAGTCTAACCACCTCCCCTTGACATTCAATGGCATTACCATCAACATCCTGGGGGTCACCATTGACCAGGAACTTAACTGGACCAGCCACATAAATACTGTGGCAACAAGAGCAGGTCAGAGGCTAGGTATTCTGTGGCGAGTGTCTCCCCTCCTGACTCCTCAAAGCCTTTCCACCATCTACAAGGCACAAGTAAGGAGTGTGATGGAATACTCTCCACTTGCCTGGATAAGTGCAGCTGCAACAACACAAGAAGCTCGACACCATCCAGGACAAAGCAGCCCATTTGATTGGCACCCCAAACACCACCTTAAACATTCACTCCATCACCAGTGCACCGTGGCTGCAGTGTGTACCATCTACAAGATGCACTGCAGCAACTCGCCAAGGCTTCTTCGGCAGCACCTCCCAAACCCACGACCTCTTCCACCTAGAAGGACAAGGGCAGCAGGCGCATGGGAACTCCACCACCTCCAAGTTCCCCTCCAAGTCACACACCATCCTGACTTAGAAGTATATCGCCGATCCTTCATCGTCGCGGGTCAAAATCCTGGAACTCCCTCCCTAACAGCACTTTGGGAGTACCTTCACCACACTGACTGCAGCGGTTCAAGAAGGCGGCTCACCACCACCTTCTCAAGGGCAACTAGGGATGGGCAATAAATGCTGGTCTTCACAGCAACGCCCAGATCCCATAAACGAATGTTTTAAAAAAGTTACGAGATATCATCATGGGCAAGCTTTAAACAGACCTTCACATTCGAAAATCTGGTGAACCCCTTGTACCCAGACTACCCCTCTCTGCATTAAAATCCTCCAGCATTAAAACAGGCAATGAATTACTTTGAAAAGCAGTACTATTATGTGTGCTTTCATTAACTCAGTTAACTTGTCAACACATCTGTTAAAACAGTAATCTAGTTAAACCATTTATTAATTTGCGGGTTGGAGATTAACGTCCCCTCTCGGCCTTCCTTTTAGCTTGTGCTGAGTTTTGAGGCTCGAGATACAGAAAGGGTGAGAAAAAGGACAAACGACCCTGTACATGTCTTGCTGTGTGTGGGATTGTGTAGTGTGCAGTGCCCCCTGCTGGTGACAGAGGGTTTTGGGAGTATTCATCAAGCTGTTTCCAAATACAAGTTATTTTTACATGTAAACATAACCTCATTCTAAGTGGCCTTGGAAAAGGTACAGAGGAGAGCTACAAGAATGATTCCGAGTTTAAAGAATCTCAGCTACTTAGATAGGCTTAAGGACCTCATTACCTTGGACCTTGGTCTAGGAACATAGGAGTAGGCCCTTGAGCCTATTCAATGAGATCATGGCTGATCTGTAACCTTACTCCATATACCTGCCTTTGCCCCATATCCCTTAATAACTTTGGGTAACAAAAATCTATCAATCTTAGATTTAAACTTATCAATTGACCTGGCATCAACTGTAATTTGCAGAAGAGAGTTCCAAACTTCCATTACCCTTTGTATGTAGAAGTGTTTCCTAACTTCACTCCTGAAAGGCCTGGCTCTAACTTTTAGGCTATGTCCCCTAGTCCTAGACTCCCCAACCAGTGGAAATAGTTCCCCTTAATATCTTGAAAACTTCGATCAAATCACCCCTTACCCTTCTAAACTCCAGGGAATACAACCCTAATTTGTGTAATCTCGCCTTGTAATTTAACCCTTAGTCATTCTGCTAAACCTATGCTGCACTCCCTCCAAGGCCAATATATCCTTCCTAAGGTATGGTGCCCAGATCTGCTCCCAGTACACCAGGTGTGGTCTAACCAGGGCTTTGTATAGCTGTAGCATAACTTCTACCCCTTGTATTCTAGTCCTCCAGATATAAAGGCCAGCATTCCATTAGCCTTTTTGATTATTTTCTGTACCTGTTCATGACATTTTAATGATCTATGTACATGGATCCCTACGTCTCTTTGGACCGCCACTGTTTCTAGCTTTTCACCATTTAGAAAGTACTCTGATCTATCCATTTTAGGTCCAAAGTGGATGACCTCACACTTGCATATATTGAAATCCATTTGCCACACTTTTGCCCATTCACTTAATCTATTATTGGGCCAGAGATTCCGATCCCTACGGGTGGGTACGAGCTGTGCACCCACCCGTAAGGACATCGGAAATGCCGGTTTCAGGCATGCACAGCGCATGCGCTGAAAACCGGTATTTCTGATCTGTCAAGAATCCTCTTGACAGATCCTCCAGCTGCCCTGGAGAAGGGCCTCTGCGGGCGGATAGTTCCGCTTTTTGGAGATCCTCTGCCCGCAGAAAACCCTTACAATTCTTACGCCTGGTAAAAGCAGGCGTAAGGCCTGCTTTTACCAGGATAAGAGTAGAAAAAAAGTTTTAAAACATTTTTTTTCACTGATTTATCATTTAAAAATACTTTTAAAAAAGATAAGTTTATTTTTAGCCCCGTAAAATAATTCAATTATTTTTTTCAAAAAATTAAAGTTTTGTTTAAAATACTTAATTTATTGTAATTTCAAGTCATTTTAAAAATGTGTTTTTTAAAAATTTATTTAAAGTTTTACTATTTTTTTCATTGATCTCCATTCATATATTTGACAGCTCTTCCTGTCAAATGTATGCAGGGAGATTCCCTTCTGTGATTGGCTCCCCATGGCCCACGTGATCCCAGGGACGCTGCGAACTACATGCGCCTCTGGGATACGTGGGCCCTACGCACTTCAAGTTTGGTGAGGCCCAGGAGCGGAACTGTGCGCGTCCCGGGAGCCCTCGGGTAAGGGCGCAGATTTTTCCAGATCGCAGGCCTCCGCCCACGGGAGGCCTGCAATCGGAAAATACGGGCCAATATCTCTTATTTTATGCTTCCGTCTACACTGCTTACAATGCCACCTATCAGAGGAAAGTACAGGTTCAGGAAGGGGAGGGTGTGACTGTTAGGGAGACGAGTAGCGGGGATTTAGGAGAGGTTGAGAAGGAGGTCCTGCAGACACTGGTCCTGTCCAACAGGTACGATGTACTTGCTACCTGTGAGGACAAGGAGAAAGACTGCAGGGAGGACAGCCACAATGCAGACCAAGGCACCGTGGCTCAGAAGGCTGTCCGGGGGGGGGGGGGGGGGAAGAGCAGAATAGAAATGTGGTAATGATAGTGGACTCTATAATTAGGGCGATAGATAGCGTCCTCTGCAGCCAAGAACAAGAATCCCGAAGGGTGTGTTGCCTACCTGGTGCCAGGGTAAGGGATATCTCACGGTGGCTGGAGAGGAACTTGGAAAGGGAGGGTGGAAATCCAGTTGTCGTGGCCCATGTTGGAAGAAACGACATCAGTAGGAACAGGGAGGAGGTCCTGCTGAAAGAGTATCAGGAGTTAGGATCTAAATTTAAAAAGCAGGACCTCGGGTAATAATCTCTAGATTATTGCCCGAGCCACGTGCAAATTGGTATAGAAGCAGACAGATCAGGAGAATTAACACATGGCTAAAGGGCTGGTGTGGGAAAGAGGGGTTCCTTTTCATGGGATTCTGGCACCAGTTCTGGGACAGGAAGGAGCTGTACCGATGGGACGGGCTCCACTTGAACCGGGTTGGGACCCGTGTCCTAGCGGAAAGGGTAAATAGGGAAATGGCAAAGGCTTTAAACTAGTAAGATGGGAGGAGGGAGCTACAAGAAACGTAACCAGCCTAAATATAAACAAAACAGGAAAAGAGAGCACAGGAAAGAATAAAATAAGGGAGGACATTGATGGCAAGGGAATAAATAGAGTTATACAACAGAGTCTAAAAAGATGGTTAAACATAAAGTGAGAGGAAAAATGAGTTAAACTGCCTGTACAGCAATGCAGTGTCCGTCATAAAACAGGGGAGCTGGAGGCAATCATACGTTGCAAGGAACCAGACATAGTAGGGATTACTGAGACATGGCTACAGAAAAATCAGGACTGGGAATTAAACATACAAAAGATAGGGAGGGGAAAAAGGGGAGGTGGAGTAGCTGTAGGGATAACATAATGGCAGTAGAAAAAAGTGACGCAGATATCAGCAAGACAAAAATAGAATCCATATGGATAGAGATAAAAGATAATAAAGGATCAATCACACTAATAGGTGTAGTCTACAGACCGCCTAATAGTGGAAGTGTGTGGGGCATACGCACTGATGTCGTTTCTTCCAACATGCACCACGACAACTGCATTTCCACCCCCTTCCAGTCCTCTAGTGTGTGCTAGGCCGATGTAGCAGAGCCTGGTCTCCAATTGTCTTGGATCTCCTTGCCATTGTCAAGCCCGTGTGGTAGCTGGTGTGCAATGGCCACCCCACGTTAAAAGAATTCACGCACAGGCATCTTCCACCCTTTAAAATGACGTTCGGGACCTGGAACGTCAGGACCCTCATGGACAACCCCAACAGCGACAGATCGGAATGCCGTACTGCTATCGTTGCCCGGGAGCTCAGACGTTTCAACATAGACATCGCCGCCCTAAGCGAGACCCGGCGGGCAGGGGAAGGCCAGCTCAAGGAGCAAGGCGGTGGTTACACCTTCTTCAGGTTTGCCTTTCCAGAAGAAGAACGCCGTCTCTATGGGGTAGGCTTCGCCATTAAAAAATGAGCTAGTTGAACACCTCAGAGACTCCCCTTGTGGAATAAACGAACGCCTCATGACTCTACGGCTCACCCTAGCGGAACCAGTGCACTACGGTCATCAGTGCGTACGCCCCAACACTGGAAGCAACAGACGAGACCAAAGAGGAATTCTACTCCAGCCTCGAACAATCCCTGTCCCAACTCCCAACGGGCGACAAGCTGATCCTCCTTGGCGACTTTAATGCCAGAGTTGGAAAGGACACAGACCTCTGGGGAGGCGTGATCAGCAGAGAAGGGGTAGGGAAAGCCAACTCCAACAGTACCCCACTCCTGACGAAATGCTTAGAACATGGCCTCATCATAACCAACACCTTGTTCCGTCAGAGAGACAAGTACAAGGCTTCATGGCAACACCCTCGCTCCAAGCACTAGCATCTGCTGGACTACATCATTGTCCGAGCGAGGGATCGCAAGGACGTCCGCATCACCCGCGCCATGACAGGAGCTGATGACTGCTGGACAGACCACCGCCTAATCCGCTCTGTCATCTCCATCAACGTAGCCCCAAAACAGCGGCGGCAACAGAAGCAATGCCGCAGGAAAATCAATGCTGGAGCACTCAAAGACCCTGCTAAGAAAGCCCTATTTAGCCTGCACCTCACAACCAACCTGACGACTCCCAGTGATTCAGAGACACAGAGTGTCCACAGCACTTGGTCTGCACTCAAGGCCTCCATAATCAGCACCTGTGAAGAGATGCTCGGTCACTCGACCAGGAAACACCAAGACTGGTTCGACGAGAACGACCAGGAGATCCAGGAGCTAATAAGCCGCAAGCGCAAGCCATTCCTGATCTGGAAACAGCAACAGAACTTGAGAGCAAGAAAGCAGCTTTACAGATGCCTGAAGGCCGAGGTCCAACAAAAAACTCGCGACCTAAAGAACAGATGGTGAGTGGAGAAAGCGCAGGAGATCCAGCAGCTAGCCGACAACCACGACGTGCGTGGATTCTTTAGCGCAGTCAAGACCACTTATGACCCAAGCACCCAAGGTCCTACCCCACTGCGGGCCCAGAACGGAGAGGTACTCATCAAGGACAGAGAGGCAGTCAATGCCCGCTGGAAGGAGCACTTCGAAGATCTCCTTAACCAAGACTCTGTCTTCGATGCAAGTGTCCTCAACTCCATCCCGCAGCATGCTACTCGCCACCATCTCAGCACAACCCCAGCCTGGCATGAGGTTGAAAAGGCCACCCGACAACTGAAGAACAACAAGGCCTCAGGAGTAGATGGAATCCCTGCCGAGGCGCTAAAACATGGCGGAGAAGCACTATTGGCGCGAATACATGAACTCATTTCTCTTATTTGGAAGGAGGAGAGCATGCCAGGGGATCTCAGATGCCGTAATCGTGACCATCTTCAAGAAAGGTGACAAGTCCGATTGCAGTAATTACAGAGGAGTCTCCCTGCTGTCTGCCACAGGGAAAGTCATTGCAAGAATCCTCCTCAATCGCCTTCTCCCAGTGGCTGAAGAGCTCCTCCCAGAGTCGCAATGCAGATTCCGCCCACTAAGGGGCACAATGGACATGATCTTCACCGCGCATTAACTACAAGAGAAATGCAGGGAACAGCACCAACTGCTGTACATGGCCGCCTTTGACCTCACAAAGGCCTTCGACACCGTCAACCATGAGGGATTATGGAGTGTCCTCCTCAAATTCAGCTGCCCTCAAAAGTTTGTCACCATCCTCCGCCTGCTTCATGACGACATGCAAGCTGTGATCCTGACCAACGGATCCACCACAGATCCAATTCACGTATGGACAGGGGTCAAGCAAGGCTGTTTCATTGCACCAACGCTCTTCTCGATCTTCCTGGCTGCAATGCTTCATCTCACCCTCAGTAAGCTCCCCGCTGGAGTGGAGCTAATCTACAGAACAAACGGGAAACTGTTCAACCTCCATCGCCTCCAGTCCAGATCCAAGGTCGTCCCATCCTCTGTCATCGAATTACAGTATGCAGATGATGCTTGCATCTGTGCACACTCTGAGGCCGAACTCCAAACCATCGTCAACACCTTCACCGAAGCATACGAGAACATGAGCCTTACAGTAAACATCCGTAAGACAAAGGTCCTCTACCAACCTGCCCCCGCCACACAGTACTGTCCCCCGATTATCAAAATCCACGACGAGGCCTTGGACAACGTGGACCACTTTCCATACCTCGGGAGCCTACTGTCAACAAGGGCAAACATCGAGGACGAAGTCCAACACTGCCTTCAGTGCGCCAGTGCAGCCTTCGGTCACCTGAGGAAGAGAGTATTTGAAGACCAGGACCTCAAACCCAGCACCAAGCTCATGGTCTACAGAGCAGTAGTGATACCCGCCCTCCTGTATGCTTCAGAGACATGGACCATGTACAGCAGGCACCTCAAAGCACTGGAGAGGTACCACCAACGCTGCCTCCGCAAGATCCTGCAAATCCATTGGCAGGATAGGTGCACCAACGTCAGTGGTCTCGCTCAGGCCAACATCCCCAGCATCGAAGCTTTGACCACGCTCGATCAGCTCCGATGGATAGGCCACATCATCCACATGCCCAATATGAGACTCCCAAAACAAGCACTCTATTCTGAGCTCTGACACGGCAAGAGATCCCCAGTTGGGCAGAGGAAACGCTTCAAGGACACCCTCAAAGCCTCCTTGAAAAAGTGCAACATCCCCACCGACACCTGGGAATCCCTGGCCCAAGACCGCACAAAGTGGAAGAGAAGCATCCGGGAAGGCGGCGAACACCTCGAGTCTCTTCGCCAAGAGCAAGCAGAAGCCAAGCGCAAACAACGGAAGGAGCGCACCCACCCGCCCCTTCAACCACCGTCTGCCCCACCTGTGACAGAGACAGTAGGTCCCGCATTGGACTCATCAGTCACCTGAGAACTCTTTTTTAGTGCGGAAGCAAGTCATCCTCGGTTCCGAGGGACTGCCTTGAGAGAGAATAGTGGAAGGGCGGTAGAGGAAGAAATATGCCGACAAATTAGGGAAATGAGTAAAAAACATAGAATAATAATCACGGGGGATTTCAACTACCCTGATATTAATTGGACAGAAGAGGTAGGTAAAGGGGATAAGGGAATGGAGTTCCTACAATGCGTACAGGACTCCTTTCTAACCCAATATGTAAAAAGCCCAACAAGGTAGGATTCGATATTGGATCTAGTAATGGGGAATAAACCAGAGCAGATAAGAAAAGTAAAAGGTAGGGGAACATATAGGCAGTAGTGACCATAATATAATACGCTTTAAGATGATAATTGAGAAGGACTTAACTATGATGAAAACCAGGTTAATAGATTGGAGAAAAGCTGATTTTGAGGGGCTGAGAATAGAACTTGGGGGAAAAAATGGGCAACAGTATTGGTAAACAACAATGTAGAACAGCAATGGGAAAGATTTAAAACTATGTTCAACAGAGTGCAGGAACAATATATTCTGCTAAAAGGAAAGAACAAACTAAACAATAATGAGACTCCATGGATTAATAAAGCCATAAGGGAATAATTGAGGGTAAGGAAAGAGGCATACATTATGTACATAGACAGCAGGGGAGTGCATGATGAGAGAGAATACGAAAAGATTAGGAGAGAAGTAAAAAAAAAACAATTAGGGAGGCAAAGAGGAACTATGAAATTAAATTATAAATGAACATAAAACAAAATAGTAAAATATTTTGTAGGCACATCAATAAAAGAAGTAAAGTTGGAATAGGAATAGGGCCATTAAGGGATAGTTCGGATAATACCACAGGTAACGATAGAGAGATAGCAGAAATATTAAATAATTATTTTGCTTCAGTATTTACCAGGAAGATAGAACAGGTGGACATGACTTTGGATGATGAGATTAGTAATGAGATAAGTGCATTTAAAATAAAAAAGGGGATATATTAAATAAATTAATCAAACTCAGAGGATAAACCCCCTGGTCCGGATGGATTGCATCCACGCATTTTAAAAGAATCTAGGGAAGAGATAGCAGAGGCATTACTTTGCATATTTAATAATTAGTTAGAAAAAGGTATAGTGCCAGAGGACTGGCGGATAGCTAACATAATACCAATATTTAAGAAGGGGGATAGAAGATGTCCAGGGAATTTTAGATCAGTCAGCTTAACATCGGTGGTAGGAAAAATAATGGAATCCCTACGAAAAGAGAAAATAGAAGAACATCTAGAAACCAAAAATATAATAATGAATAATCAACATGGATTTCAAAAGGGAAAGTCTTGCTTGACCAACCTTATCAAATTTTTTGAAGAGGTAACAGAGAGAGTAGACAATGGTAATGCAGATGATGTAATTTATCTGGATTTTCAAAAGGCTTTCGATAAGGTACCCCACAATAGACTGATGAACAAGGTCAGAGAATGCGGCGTCAGGGGACAAGTAGCGGAATGGATTGCTGGCTGGCTTCAGGACAGAAAGCAGAGAGTAGGAGTAAAGGGTAGCTATTCATAGTGGCAGAAGGTGGGTAGTGGTGTTCCACAAGGATCAGTACTGGGACCACTGCTGTTCACAATTTAGGCTTAGGAATCAAAAACACAATTTCTAAATTTGCGGATGACACCAAATTGGGGGGATAGTCAATACTGAGGAGGACTGCAACAAATTACAGGAGGACATTAATAAACTTGTAGAATGGGCATATAATTGGCAAATGAAGTTCAACACAGATAAATGTGAGGTATTACATTTTGGTAGGAAGAATAGGGAGTCACTTATCACTTGGAGGGTGCGAGTCTAGGTGGGGTAGAGGAACAAAGGGATCTCAGAGTACAAATACACAAATCACTAAAAGTTGCGACACAGGTTAGCAAGGCCATAAAAAAAGCAAACCAAGCAGTAGGGTTTATTTCTAGAGGTATAGAATTGAAAAGTAGGGAAGTTATGCTAAACCTGTATCGAACCTTGGTTAAACCATACTTAGAGTACTGCATACAGTTCTGGTCGCTATATTATAAAAAGGATATAGAGGCACTGGAGAGGGTGCAGAGAAGATTTACAAGGATGATACCAGATGACATCAGGAAAGGATGAATAGGCTGGGTCTCTTTTCTCTTGAAAAAAGGCGGCTGAGGGGTAACCTAATAGAGGTCTTTAAAATTATGAAAAATTTTGATAAGAGTGGATACAGAGAGAATGTTTCCACTTGTGGGGAAGAGCATAACTAGAGGCCATCAATATAAGATAGTCACCAAGAAATCCAATAGGGAATTCAGAAGTAACTTCTTTACCCAAAGAGTGGTGAGAATGTGGAACTCGCTACCACAGGGAGTGGTTGAAGCGAATGGTATGGATGCATTTAAGGGGAGGCTAGACAAGCATATGAGGGAAAAGAGAATAGAGGGTTATGCTGGTAGATTTAGATGAGGAAAGACGGGAGGAGGCTCGTGTGGAGCATAAACGCCAGCATAGACTGGTTGGGCTGAATGGCCTGATTCTGTGCCATATATCCTATGTAATATGTATCTTTGTGTCATCGACAAACTTGGATATGTGGCTCTCTATCCCATCATCTATGTCGTTAATAAATACGGTGAATAGTTGAGGCCCCAACACAGATCCCTATGGGACGCCACTAGTCACATCTTGCCAATTTGAGTACCTACCCATTGTCCCTAATCTCTGTCTCCTGACGCTCAGCCAATTTTCTAACCAGGTCAATAATTTGCCTTCAATTCTATAAGCTTCAACTTTAGCTAACAGTCTCTTATGAGGGACTTTATCGAATGCCTCCTGCAAATCCACATAAATAACATCCATAGACATTCCCCTGTCCACTACTTTAGTCCCCTCTTCAAAAACCTCAATCAGGTTTATCAGGTATGACCTACCCTTTACAAATTTATGCTGGCTTTCTCTGATCAGCTGAAAATTTTCAAGGTGTTCAGTCACTCCATCCTTAATTATATACTCTAGTAATTTCCCGTCAACAGATATTAGGCTAACTGGTCTATAAGTCCCTGGTTTCCCTCTCTCACCTGTTTTAAATAGCGGAGTGACATGCGCAATTTTCCAATCTAAAGGAAGGATTGCTGAATCGAGAGAACTTCGGAAGATTATAGTTAGGGCATGTGCAATGTTCTCACCTACTTTAAACCCTGGGATGGGAACCATCTGGTCCTGGGGATTTGTCACTCTTTAGTGCCATTATTTTCTTTATTACTGTTATTTTGCTTGCTTTACTTTGGGTGAGACCCCCAATCCCTGTTTCAATATTAGTTTCCTTGGGATGTCTGGCATGCTATCCTCTTCGTCTACTGTAGATACTAATGCAAAGTAATTAATCAACCAATGTTCCCTCTAATTTTGTTTGGCCTTGTGCGGCCCCTTCAAAATACCACGCATGAGTGACTTTTGTATTGAAAAGCCGTCTGCGTGTGTTCCCTGAAGCACTGCACGACCGCACAGCTTAAAGGGAACATTGTATTCCACATACTAATACAATAGCAAAATACTGCGGATGCTGGAAATCCGAAATAACAGAAAATGCTGGAAACACTCAGCAGGCCAGGCAGCATCCATGGAGAGAGAAACAGAGTTAACGTTTCAGGTCGAAGACCTTTCGTCAGAACTGGAAAAAAGCAGGAAATGGAGCAGATTTTAAAGCAAGATTAGGGGCTGGGAAATGGGGGAGGGGATGAAAGAACAAAAACCGCTTTGCGGAACACCTCCGTTCAGTCCGTAAGGGGGACCCCGAGCTTCCGGTCGTCTGTCACTTTAATTCATCACTCCATTCCCACTCGGACCTCACCGTCCTCGGCCTCTTGCATTGTTCCACGGAAGCTCAGCGTAAGGCCGAGGAACAGCACCTCATCTTTCGATTAGGCACTCTACAGCCCTCTGGACTCAACATAGAATTCAACAATTTCAGATCATAACCTCGACCCCTATCACATATATATTTTTTATCCACACTTTGTGCCTTTTTTTCTTCCCTCCCACATGGCAGCTGTCCTTCATTCTGCCAGCGCAATTCACACTTCATCTACAGCCATCCTTTGTTCCTTAACCTGTCCCATTACCATCTCCTCTTGCCTTGAATATCTCTTAGTGCCTCTTTACTTCTCCTGCCTTCCATCCTATTACTGACTTTCCCTTTTGTTCTTTCATCTCCTCCCTATTTCCCAGCCCCTAATCTTGCTTCAAAATCTGTTCCATTTCCTGCTTTTTTCCAGTTCTGACGAAAGGTCTTCGACCTGAAACGTTAACTCTGTTTCTCTCTCCACGAATGCTGCCTGGCCTGCTGAGTTTTTCCAGCGTTTTCTGTTATATTGTATTCCACATGTCTGCCCTTTCCTTATTTTCATTTACAATATCACCATTATCAGTTTTCAAGGGGCCCACATTGCTCCTGACCACCCTATTTTTCCTAATTGTAAAAAAATTTTGTGATGATCTTGATATCCCTTGCAAGTTTCTTTTCCTACTCCCTTTTTGTAACTCTAACTATTTGTTTTGTCACCTTTAGTTGTTCTTTATCTCCCCATCGCCAGGATCTGTGCTATTTTTTGCATTTTTGTGAGCTTTTTCTTTGTTTTACTTTAGAGTGGAGTAGATTCGGAGGCAACCTGATAGAGGTCTATAAAATAATGAAAGGGCTGAATAGCATGCCTAGTGAGAGATTATGTCAGTTTAACAGATTGAGGAGGACATGGTGTCATGAGTTTAAACTATGCAAGAGTAGGAATAGACTGGATGTTAGGGGGTTCTCCTTGTCCTGGAGAGTTGTGAGCCTCTGGAATACACTGCTGTGGTCAATGCTCCTTTCCTCTCCTCTTTCTCCTAAGCTGAAACTATGGCACCATACAGGCTCTTCCCTCTCTGTCTGATCACTCTGAAGACTCTTAACACCACTTCTTCTACTGTAACTCATTCTTTCCCAGGAGCTCAGACCTTTGTGTCCCTCAGTCTTCTTTGACTCCAACAATTTGCAGCTTCGGACATCACCCAACCACGACTTCTTGATTTATCTCATTCTCTCCTACTCTTTTTAGTCTTGGTGAGTCCTGGGTTTTTCAGCCAGCTCTCTCAGTACTACTGAAATGTTGCTCCTTTACCAGCAGAGGTCACTGCACACTTCACATCCATTCGCAGAGAATCAGTGACGCGAACAACAACCAACAGATCCCCGTCGTCAAACCTGACTCTGGGCCGCAGGAGCTTGTACCTTCCTCCTTGCCCGCTGGCTCACGCTCCACTGCACTCTGACCATCTAACCATCCATGCTACTGACTGTCCCTCTCTCTTCAGCTGTTCCATCTTTATCAAAAATAAATTATTGAACCTGCTTAACAGTTAAAATAGGGGCCCAGAGGGAGTGCAACGAAGGTTCACGTGATTGATTCCTGGGATGGCGGGACTCTCGTATGAGAAGAGATTGAGTAAACTAGGCCTGTATTCTCTTGAATTCAGAAGAATGAGGGGGGATCTCATTTAAGCATACAAAATTATTACAAGGCTTGATAGGGTGGATGCTGGGAGAATGTTTCCATTGGCTGGGGAGTCTAGAACCAGGGGCCACAGCCTCAGGAAAGAGGGTAGGCCATTCAGGACTGAGATGAAAAGAAATTTCTTCACAGAGGGTGATGAATCTTTGGAATTCTCTACCCCAGAAGGCTGTGGAGGCTCAGTCATTGGGTATATTCAAAACAGAAGTCGATAGATTTCTGACTAGTAAGGGCATCAAGGGATATGGCGATAGGGCCGGTGAATGGAATTGAGGCAGAAGATCAGCCATGATCTCATTGAATGGCGGAGCAGGCTTGAATGGCCTACTCCTGCTCCTATTTCTTATGTTCTTTATGAGACTCTCTTTCAAAATGGCCCTAACACTGAGAATCTCTTTTTCAACAGATCCCCAGAGGTTGGTACTAGGACCGCTGCTTTTCTTGATATATATTAATGATGGCTTAGGTGTACAGGGCACTATTTCAAAATTTGCAGATGACACAAATCATGGAAACATAGTGAACAGTGAGGAGGATAGTGACAGACTTCAAGAGGACACAGGTGGACACATGGCAGATGAAATTTAATACAGAAAAGTGCAAAGTGATACATTTTGGTAGGAAGAACAAAGAGAGGCAATATAAACTAAAGGGAGTGCATGAACAGAGAGACCTGGGGGTATATGTGCACAAATCGTTGATGGTTGCAGGGCAGGTTGAGAAAGCGGTTAAAAAAGCATACGGGATCCTGGGCTTTATAAATACGTTAGAACCCCTGCGACTTCACCTCATTGTCTCAGTTGTATCTTGCTATGTCTTTTGATGTGGTACCTTCCTGGCTGACTTAATTAACTTTATCACACCTCGGCAGATAGTCAGGATGATTTAATTTATTGGTCTGCAATTGTAAAGTACACATGCTTTTTTTTTCCATCTATATATGCTCTGACGATTCTGTATCCAATTTACTTCACCTGAGGAAGGAGCGATAGTTCCGAAAGCTTGTGATTTCAAATAAAACTGTTGGACTATAACCTGGTGTTGTGCGACCTCTCAATTTTATAAATAGAGGCATAGAGTATAAAAGCAAGGAAGTTATGAACCACCTTTGTAAAACACTGGTTCAACCTCAACTGGAGCATTGTGTCCAATTCTGGGCACCGCACTTTAGGAAGGATGTGAAGGCCTTTGAGAGGGCGCAGAAAAGATTTACAAGAATGGTTCCAGGGATGAGGGAGCTACGTGGATAGACTGGAGAAGCTGGTTGTTCTCCTTGGAGCAGAGAAGGTTGAGAGGAGATTTGATAGAGGTGTTCAAACTCATGAGGGGTCTAGACAGAGTAGATAGAGAGAAACTGTTCCTATTGACGGAAGGGTCGAGAATCAGAGGACACAGATTTAAGGTGATTGGCAGAAGAACCAAACGCAACATGAGGAAAAAAAAATTTACGCAGCGAGTGGTTATGATCTGTAATGCATTGCCTGAAATGGTGGTGGAGGCAGATTCAATCTTGGCTTTCAAAAGGGAGTTGGATAAGTACCTGAAGGAAAAAGTTTGCAGGGCTGTGGGGAAAGGGTGGGGGAGTGGGACTAGCTGAAGTGCTCTTGCAGAGAGCCGGCACAGGCTCGACAGGCCGAATGACCTTCTATGCTGTAACCATCCTATGATTCTTAAGGAGCAGATGGTGAGCTGCCTTTAAATGGAAGTTAAGGTACAAATGGGAGAGTTCCACTTTAGAAGGGGTCCTGATGGCAAGACAGTGCTGATGGTTTCTTTGACCCCCCCACCCCCCTCCCTTTGCAGGAGTGTCACAGAACCCTTTGAGGGCACAGGATGGTTGGGATATGGGATGCCACACATCAAGGAGCCCCAGTAAAACTGAAGTCAATAGGAATCGGGGGGGAAATGCTACATTGGCTGGAGTCATACCTACCACAAAGGAAGATGGTTGTGGTGGTTGAAGGTCAATCATTACAGCCCCAGGACATCACTGCAGGAGTTCCTCAGGGCAGGGTCCTAGTCCCAACCAGCTTCAGCTGCTTCATCAGTGACCTTCCCTCCAACATAAGGTCAGAAATGGGGATGTTCACTGATGACTGCAGTGTTCAGCGCTATTCACAACTCCTGAGATAATGAAGCAGTCCATGCCGGCATGCAACAAGACCTGGACGACGTTCAGGCTTGGGCTGATAAGTGGCAGGTAACATTCGCGCCACAGAAGTGCCAGGCAATGACTATCTCCAACAAGCGAGAGTCTAACCACCTCCCCTTGACATTTAACGGTATTACCATTACCGAATCCCCCACCATCAACATCCTGGGGGTCACCATTGACCAGAAACTTAACTGGACCAGCCACAAATACTGTGGCAACAAGAGCAGGTCAGAGGTTAGGTATTCTGCAGCAGGTGTCTCACCTCCTGACTCCCCAAAGCCTTTCCACCATTTACAAGGCACAAGTAAGGACTGTGATGGAATACTCTCCACTTGCCTGGATGAGTGCAGCTCCAACACTCAAGAAGCTCGACCCCATCCAGGACAAAGCAGCCTGCTTGATTGGCACCCCATCCACGACCTTAAACATTCACTCCCTCCACCACCAGTGCACCATGATTGCAGTGTGTACCATCTACAAGATGCACTGTAGCAACTCGCCAAGGCTTCTTCGGCAGCACCTCCCAAACCCATGACCTCTTCCACCTAGAAGGACAAGGGCAGCAGGTGCATTGGAACACCACCACCTCCAAGTCACACACCATCCTGACTTAGAAGTATATCGCCGATCCTTTATCGTTGCTGGGTCAAAATCCTGGAACTCCCTCCCTAACAGCACTGTGGGAATACCTTCACCACACAGACTGCAGCGGTTGAAGGCGGCAGCTTACCACCACCTTCTCAAGGGCAATTAGGGATGGGCAAGAAATGCTGGCCTTGCCAGCGATGCCAACATCCCCATAAACGAATTTTTAAAAAATATGCAGAGACTTCAACTATAGATGCATACTATACATACATGCACTTGCACACATACACAGATCCATACTACAAATAGGGTACATGGGTGTTGCTCAGATTGGAAATTGTTTACTCCAGGGGTCAGTGCTGGGTCCACTTTTGCTGTCGGTATATATACATAGGTGATTTGGACTTGGACATAGGTAGTAATGTCACAAAGGTGGGGAGTTTGCAAAGATTGAGGAGGACTATATAAAGCTTCATGAAGACATGCACAGGCTAGTGGAATGGGCAGACAGGTGGCAGAAGCAATCCAATGTGGTTAAGTGTAAAGTAATACATTTTGGGAGGAAAAACAAGCAATGGGGGTATATACTCAATGGAAAGGCATTGAAGGATGTGGATGAAGAGAGATCTGGGATTTCAAAAACAAAATTCCCTGAAAGTGCGAGTGTCGACAGATAAAGTTTTATAAAAGGGGTATATAGTACAAGAGTTAAAAAGTAATGATACATTTGTACATAACATTGGTTAGACAACAATTAAGAGTGATGTGTGCCATTTTGAGTACCCCATTATAGGAAGGATATTAAAGCTATAGTGTACAGTGTAGATTCACCAGGATTATGCCAGGGATGGGAAACTATAGTTACGAGGAGAGACTTGAGATACTGGGACTATTTCCATTGGAGAAGAGATTAAATAGAGGCTTTTAAAATCATGAAGAGTTTGGACGGGAAAGACTATTTCCTCTGGTTGGGAGTCCATGATGATGGGCCATCAATGTGAAATTGTCACTGAGTGAGGAGAGGTTGGAGAAATGCCTTTTTGTAGAGGGTTGTTGGAGCGTGGAGTACTTTGTCACCAAGATGGGCTGAGACAGACACTATTGTATCTTTTAAAAGGAAAATTGGACAAAATTTGCAGTGGAGGAATGTACAAGGCTATGGGGAGAAAACAGGGCAGTGGGATTAATTTTGGACATAATGCATTGAAAACCCTCTATAGTTTTATTGTAGATGCACACATGCATGTACATTCACACAAGCAGATATGCACACATATATAAGCATATGCACATTTGTGTGTATGCATCTACATCACACACATACATACACAAATTATACAGGCATACTTGCCAAAAGATTATGGTGCTGACCAATTTGCACAATGAAATGAATTTCTGGAATTTGACAGGTCTAAGTTCACTTATGGCCAAGCTCACTCTCTCATGGGCACACCTGAGATGCTCAACTTTTGCTTTTTATTTTTCATTCTCCTCCTTCCCCCACATCTTCCTGGTGTCAACTATACACCTTGTGGATAATTTTATGCTACCGACTCATATCTAGTAAGATTGGGAGAGTCCACACTTGATTTGAGATCCATTAGCCCTCCTCTTTGGACTGAAGTGAACCATGATACCATCAGAGCAGTTTTCTGCCACCAGACTCTCCTCCCCCAATCAGAAAAAGGAGAGACAATCATTTTCTCCCTCTGCAATTAAATAATTTGAATCCAAGGTTCAAGAGATGAAAGGACAGTGCCCCCAAACCCCACTGTGCCAGCTAATCAAACACAGAGAGGTCTTCATTCCATTTGCTTGGGGTGGATTCTCTTCTAGATCTGAGAGATGAAGGATCAGCGTCCATCAAGCTCATTGTATCACTTCAGCAAAGCGAGACCTTTATCCCGTTTGCCTGGGATGGATTCACATCTGGATTATAAGAGATGAAAGGGCAGTGTTCACCTTGTTACAACAAAATTAAACTTTGCATAATGCCGGGCTTCAGCACAAACTGCAAACAATTTCACTGCCATTGTTTTACGTCTTCTATTTGGCAGGAACAAAACCAGATTCTTCCTACAGAAGTGCACATGAAAACAGAATTATTGGGTTGTTTCTTTTTAAAAAGAAATGGATTATGCAATATTCCACCTTGGTGCCAAATTTTGAAAGAACGCAGATGTGTAAACAAATAAATTAGTATCAAAAACACCTTAAGCAGCAACAACCACATTAATTACCACCCCATCGCTAATGGAACCTGAAGAGGGTGGAATAGAAAAAAGCTAAAAACATATTGTTCATACCACATGTCCATATTAGAGCTACTTCTATTCTCATGCAAATTGAGCATTCATCTCTATATTGGGCCTAATGAATGGCGACTCTTTCTTTATCTGCCAACTCATTGTGTGTGTGGAGCAGTGTGGACCCTAGCGACAAGACAAAAGGATTAATTTGAATACATTGTGTCAATTAAAAACAAAAGTAAGCAGAAGAACGGTTTGGTTCACCGTTGCAGCTGCGTACACTTGACATGTTTGGGGGGGGGGGGGGAGGGGGGGGGCTTAAGGAAGAAACCTTCTTTCTTGGAAAGATAGACATTGTGCCTACCGCTCCATAGGGATGTATTTTAGAAGTGGTGTAATTGCGCAATGCATTGGAGGTGTGATAGGAGTGCTGGATTGTGAATTATATCCATACCTTGTCCACCTCTCTCTGTGCCAGGTAATTCAATTGGTCATAAACCGTTGAAAGTTTTTCCACAAGAGGATGCCCAAACTTTATCATCTCCTTGCTATTGGCAAAGAGAGAATATGAGAGTAGAATGGCAGTTAACGTAAAAGGGAACCCAAAAATCTTCTACTGGCATGTAAACAGTAGGTGGGTAGTAAGAGGCAGGATGGGCACTATTAGGGACAACGGTGGTGATATATGCTTAGAGGTGCAGGGCAAGGCTAGAATACTCAATGAGTACTTTGTATCGGCATTTACTAAGGAGGTGGATGCTGATAAAATATAAGAAGTGGAAGAGGTAGAAGTAATGGAAGGGGTGAAAATTGATAGACAGGATTTACTAGAAAGGCTGGGTATGCTTAGAGTGGATAAGTCGCCTGGTCCAGATGGCTTGCATCCCAGGTTGCGAAGGGAATGAGATAGCGGAAGAGCTTGCCATGATTTTCCAATCCTTCCCAGATGCGGGGGAGGTGCCTGAGGATTGGAAAGTGGCAAATGTGACACCATTGTTCAAGAAAGGATGCAAGGACAATCCTGGTAACTACAGGCTGGTCAGTTTAACATCAGTGGTGGGTAAAGTTTTCGAAACAATAATCAAGGAAAAAATTCACAGGCACTTGAGAGGTTTAAGCTAATTGAGGAGAGCCAACACAAATTTGTAAAACGCAGATCGTGTTTGACTAATCTAATTGAATTTTTTGATGAAGTAACAGTGAGGATTGATGAAGGGATGTTGTCTATATGGATTTTAGGAAGACATTTGACAAAGTACCACATAGAAGGAAGGTTAACAAAATTCAGGCTCATGGAATAGGTGGGTCAGTGGCAGCTTGGATAAGGAATTGGCTGAAGGACAGAAAACGGCGAGTTGTCATAAATGGCTGTTTTTCCAGACTGGAGGATGGTAGACAGTGGTGTTCCCCAAGGGTCAGTGCTGGGGGCCACTGCTTTTTTTGATATATATATATATATATATATATATAAAAAAAATGACCTGAATATTGGAAGAGAGTAGAATTTCTAAATTTGCTGATACCAAACTTTGCGGGGTGGGGGAGGAGGAGGAGGGGGACGGGGACAAAATGAGGATGATACCAATCAACTGCAACAGGACATAGAAAGGCTAGCAAAATGGGCAGACAAGTAGCTGATGGAATTTAAGAGAGAAGTGTGAGGTGATGCATTCTGGCAGAAGGAACAGGGAGAGGCAATGTACACTTAATGACACAGTTTTAAAGAGTGCGCAGGGACAGAGGGACCTGGGAGTTTACGCGTAGAGGTCCCTGAAGGTGGCAGGGACATATTCAGAGAGTGGTTAGCAAAGCATATGGGATCTTGGGCTTCATAAATAGAGTACAAAAGTAGAGAAGTTATGCTGAACCTTTATAAAACGCTGGTTAGGCCACAACTGGAGTATTGCGTCCAGTTCTGGTCACCACACTTTAGGAAGGATGTGAAGGCCCTTGAGAGGGTGCAGAGGAGATTTACCAGAATGGTTCCAGGGATGGGGGATCTTAGCTACAAGGACAGGTTGGAGAAGTTGGATTTGTTTTCATTAGAGCAAAGGAGGTTGAGGGGTGATTTGATAGAGGTGTACAAGATTATGACGGGTTTGGATAGGGTAGACGGGGAAAGGCTGTTCCCACTAGTTGATGGTACAAGGACTAGGACACAGATTTAAGGTTTGGGGCAAGAGATACAGGGGGGACGTGAGGAAAAACCAGAGAGTGGCGAGGACCTGGAATTCGCTGCTGACGGAAGTGGTGGAGGCGAAGACACTCATATTTTCAAGGGGAGACTGGATAGGCACTTGAGGGAAATAAACTTGCAGGGCTACGGGGATAGAGCGGGGGAATGGAACTGACTGGATTGCTCTAGAGAGCCGGCACAGACTCGATGGGCCGAATGGCCGCCTTCTGTGCCGTTATGACTCCATTCCTTTTATTTTATACGAGCTGCCTCCAAATTCATCACATCTTTGGCAAATATGGCACCATGAAATAAGTGTGACACCTGGGACATTTCAGTAGTAGAGATCTCGACAAACAGATGACAATCAAGATGGGTGTGGGGACCATCTACCACTCTGGATATGAACATTGTTTTTTTTTTTAGGTTATTGGAAAGTCCAATGGTAAATGGACACCACTGCCACTCTGCTGAGGTTTCAGACATTTCCTCTCCCAGGTCCTTTAGCCTTGCTTGGCAAGCATGCCCTGTGACCAGACTGCCATTACTCCCAGGCCTCGCCTTATCCTGCTCTGAGCCAGTTACCCAGAGAAGGAAGAGGACAGCATTCTCTCACCCCACACCAATAGTTGAGATTTGGAACTTGATGGGTGGGGTTAGCGGCCAAAGTGTACCCCGAGGTCGCATTGTATTCATTCTCATGTTTTAAATATCTAAACTCCTCAGCACGTAACCACTTTCACCCCTGTGAAAACAGCAGTGTGGAAGGAGACCAAGTGCAGTATCTGCAAAGTGAAAATACAGCAGCCATAGAAATGATCCAAATAGGATAACCGGTTATTCTCTATACTCCACTCCAATGAAACGTGATTTAAATCCCACCCATCTACATGGATTACCCTGTGACAGTCCCAAAAATGTATTGCTGAACACTCAAACCTGTATCAATATAAGATAGTCACCAAGAAATCCAATAGGGAATTCAGAAGTAACTTCTTTACCCAGAGTGGTGAGAATGTGGAACTCGCTACCACAGGGAGTGGTTGAAGCAAATAGTATCGATGCATTTAAGGGGAGGCTAGACAAGCATATGAGGGAAAAGAGGGTTATGCTGATAGATTTAGATGAGAAAGACGGGAGGAGGCTCGAGTGGAGCATAAACACCGGTATAGACTGGTTGGGCCGAATGGCCTGTTTCTGTGCCGTATATCATATGTAATCCTATGTATCAAAAGACCATCTGAAATTAGTCTTATTTATTAATCCTTTGAGGTAATATTATAGCAAATTTTTCTATATCTGAATGTCATCGTATGAGAGAAATAGTTTTATAGACGTGTATCAGCTGCAGACTGGTGCATTAAATCACAGGAATTCTGTGGGTTAATGCATCACAATTATATCAGTAACTCTCCAGGAATCCCATGAAAAAAAATTACTACAATTGCAGGAGATCTCAATGCGGGATAAATTTAGCATCTAATTCATCCCAAGAGTGAATTCTGTCAGCACTACATGGGTGATGGTGTTTCACAAACCCCCAACCTTTGGGTTTGGATGAATGGGAGTTTGCCTTGGAGGACGAGTAAACAGTACAGCAATGGCCCATGTCAGGCTAGGAGCAGAATAGCCCGTCCTAACCCAACTGAGTAAACATCACAATTCCAGTCTAACGTTACACCAGTAAGCGATTGCTTGGATTTAACACAGCGCCAGGGACCCGGGTTCGAATCCGGCCTCTGGTGACTGTCTGTGTGGAGTTTGCACATTCTCCCCGTGTCTGCGTGGGTTTCCTCCTGGTGCTCCGGTTTCCTCCCACAGTCCAAAGATGTGCGGGTTAGGTTGATTTGGCTATGATAAATTGACCCTTAGTGTTAGGGGGATTAAATACGTGGGGTTACGGGGATAGGGTGGGATATGTGTCGATGCAGGCTTGATGGGCTGAAATGGCCTCTATCTGCACTGTGGGGATTCTGTGAACTCCCAATAGACAGATTTCGACCATCGTTCGGGGAGAGGGAAGGGGGGAATAAATGAACTTTTAATCGTGATCATTAACACTTCCACTTACCCCCACCACCAAGATATAAAATGTAAAAAGTCAGCTAAACTGAATGGTTTAAAAAAAGTGTGAAAATGTGAATGCTGGAAATTTGAAACCCAGTAAATGATGCACCATGCAGGCAACTCAAAGACAGGTTCACATTTCAGATGCGGCCCTTAATCAGATATGTTTTATAAACACGTTACATTTGGATGAATCAGGTTCAAGCACCATTCTATATAACACACTGTCCCTTCTTAAAGACTTGTGTATAAATCTAGTGTCACAGATAGGAATGGAGCCTAGCTTTTTTTTTTTATTCGTTCCTGGGATGTGGGCGCCACTGACAAGGCCAGCATTTTTATTGCTCATTCTTAATTGCCCTTGAGAAGGTGGTGGTGAGCCGCCTTCTTGAACCGCTACAGTCAGTATGGAGATGGTACTCCCAGTGCTATTAGGGAGGGAGTTCCAGAATTTTGACCCAGCAACGATGAAGGAACGGTGATATATTTCCAAGTCAGGATGGTGCGTGACTTGGAGGGGAACTTGCAGGTGGTGGTGTTCCCATGCACCTGCTGCCCGTCCGCCTTGGTGGTAGAGGTCACGGGTTTGGGAAGAATGGGGGAGGGGAGGGGGGGGAAGAAGTTATTTTTTTTCCCTACTGCAAAAGCAATTTGTACAACCCAAGCTGGAAGAGAAAGAACGGGAACCACTTTTTGCCCAATTTTCTCCCCGGATTTCCCAACGACATTGGACATTGTTTACTGCTGGGTGTGGTTCTATGTCCTCCAACGCCTCACCCAAGTGTCCACATCTCAGCTTACCAAGTGGCGGCAATCCAACCTAGCGTGAAGGGTGGCCACAGCCAATCCCAATCCTGCTCTCTGCCGGTATCAACATGCACACTTTCCAAAATAGAACTCTGAATAGTGATCAAGAGAACTTTAACTGCCGCCCCCCCTCCCTAACCTAGGGCACTGAGGCTAAGTGTAGCATCCCAACAGCTAACTGGCTGAGATTAGTCAATTTAGAGCCAAGCAGGAAACACAATTGGAAGCTTCAGGTCTGTATGGTTTAGTGCTACACAAGCTAGTGTCTTTACCCACAAGGGCACTGGGAGGAAGGTGTGCTGGAAGACCCATATGAATGCTTTACATTTAAACATGCAGAAGAAAACTCTCTGTAGTCACTAAAATCAGGTTTCACTATATATCTGAAGGCATTCTGAAGATAATTTCCCTGAAAATCTGTGTGGCACCATGCCGGCATAACCACCAAGATTGCATGCCTCCCCCGTGCCCTAGTCAGAGCTTGCAGGGTCAGAAGACAGGCACCCATGTCACTATGGGTGCATCAATGGTGCACGCCATGTGGGGTGGGGAGCCAGACCCGCCACCACCCATCTCCCCTTCAGCCACTTTTGTCCCAAAAGATCTGTTCCTTTCAGCAGGAGTTCAGGCGACACTCATGTACAAGGCCCATTTGCACCCACCTGGAGGCCAGTAAACATCTCAGTAATACTTACCTCTTTGACCAAGCTTTTGGTCATTGCCCTAATTTCTCCTCATGTGGCTCGGTGTCAAATTTTTGTGTGTTATAACACTCCTGTGAAGCACCTTGGGACGATTTAAAACATACATAATTCTTACAGGACTTGACAAGAGTAGATGCAGGGAGGATGTTTCCCCTGGCTGAGGAGTCTAGAACTAGGGTCAGTCTCAGAATACGAGGTCGGCCATTTAGGACTGAGATGAGGAGAAATTTCTTCACTCGAGGGTGGTGAATCTTTGGAATTCTCTACTCCAGAGGGCTGTGGAGGCTCAATTGTTGAGTATATTCAAGATAGAGATCGATAGATTTTTGAATATTAAGGGAATCAAGGGATATGGGAGGAAAGTGCAGATGAGGTAGAAGATCAGCCATGATCTCATTAAATGGCGGAGCAGGCTCAAGGGGCGAAAGGCCTACTCCTGCTCCTATTTCTTATGCTCTTATGTTATGATTTACTACGTTAAATGCGCTATATAAATACAAGTTGTTGTTGTTGCCATTCAGTAATACATCAGATCCCTAGAGAGCTGGGGAAGTAGGAACTCCCAGCGAAAGGGGTTCCAGCTCTGATCCAGTGCTGCCCCTGATGTCATTGGTCTTACAAGGGGTAAAGGTACAAGTAGCTCTGCCCCTTACAAGGCTAACCCGGAAATCCTGCAATCTGCTGGAACCCAGTGCAAAAGGGTCGCAGCTATTTTCCAGCAGGTTCTGGTGGACATCTATCGAAATTGTGGCACATGGCAAACACCTGCCCCACGCCACCCCCGAGAGGAAATTAGAATCATAGAATCGTTATAGCACAGTAGGAGGCTATTCGGCCCGTCGAGCCTGCGCCGGCTCTCTGCAAGAGCACTTCAGCTAGTCCCACTCCCCCGCCCTTTCTCCATAGCCCTTAAGGCCACTGCGTTGAATATAAAACAAGCGCAGACTTCAAACCAGTGCAAACACGCACAGGACTTCTCCGTAACGGAAGGAAGAACGAGAAGCATAAAGGGCAAGGGAACCTCACCCATCTCCCATTCAGAATGGCCCACTGCTCCCAGGCCCCTAAACCAGCTGCAAGAGAATTTGAACAGTTGCATACATTTATTTTTGTTTTCAATAAACCATTACATAGCAATTTCTCCTTTGCATCATTCCAACTTACTGCCTCATTACTGGTTATAAATTTAGATCTCTTTGGAATTTTGACTGAGTGGTACAAGGCAACACTGAACGTCCCAGGTATCAGGAAAGCCACATCAGAAGCACCACCAACTGGGAGAGGATCAAACTGCACAATCAAGTATAAACCACCACATTACTGCACCCAGCTGGCACATAGAGCTTGAGGTTGCATGGCAGCAAGTCCTCAATAACCCACTTGGAGTTTGTTCTCCATACTTTGTTGGTTAACGGATTTATTTCTCACTCACAGGTTGGCTCCCTTCCTCCCATTGACCAGTAATTAAAAAAAAATAAAAAGCATACATACATCCAACCATGCCCCACTGCCAGGACTGAAACAGTTTAGCTTGTGTCACAAGTAAAAACATGGTCCACACCAAGTATCAAATATTTAAAAGTTGTGCAGTTTGAGGGAAATAATATTGACACTCTATATCGCTGTTAGGTAGCTATGTGCAAGTGTATGTGAATCTGCGGGAGCAGCACTTCTGTGAGTGTGTACTTGCGCATATTTGTGCTCATCAAGGAAAAGGATGACAGCTGGGGATAGGGCTCATTTTTTAGTTAACGCCCAGTGACAGTAAGGAGTACACTCAGGTCTGGCTAGCTAAAATTTTATGTTACTTTTCTCCTCGTTCCCAGCACACTCCATTTCCCCATCACTCCATCCCCCTCCACCAAATATACCTCAGAAAAGTGTCAACCCCCTGCCATGCCAGCTTGTAATTTTCAATCTTTACACATACTGTATACTTACCCACAGTGCGAGACCGGCGAATTCCTGCTGATCTTCTCCACAGGAATAGAACATTGTTGCCCTTATTTTCATTTCAGAACTGGCTTCCTACTACTTTATCCATTTATACAATTATAATCCATTTATGCAAGAAGGACATCGCATGTCAGGAAGTAGCTTACAGCTAAAGATTATTTAAAAAAAGCACCTCAGTTCGGTGAGGGCTGTAGGAATATTTCTACGACAAAAAAAAATCCAGAAAGATCCACATCTATTTATTCAAACAATACACGACTTGGTGAATAAGCTTCCTAACCCTAGCAGCGTACTAATCCGAATACTGTCTATACACCCCCGACACTGTACAAGAATGAAAAAGCTGTGCATATTTATCCATCTGTAAAGACAGCTTAATTCTGAGGACAGGAAGTAATTGCAATGCGGAGGAAGCAGTATTTGGTTTGGAAGGCAATGCTTAGTTTTCACCCGACTGAGTTAGCAGCGAGCTGGTCCCATGGTGCGATGCTGGGAGAACAGGACTAATGTCACGCTGCACTGCAGGGTGGCAGGACAGGGGCTTGAGTTCTTGGCGCAAAGGTGCTTTTAAGCTCCTAATTCCAGCCGGGCAGTTTGGGAGGAGGGGTGAGCAAGGGAGAAGAGAATGGAAAAGCAGTGAACCTGGTACAAAGATGTATCAATGGGGGGGAAAAAATCCCCTAAATGGACTTAATGTAAGTGCAAATACAACTTTTTCATATTGTAAATTCATGCCCAAGTCTAGATGTAACAGTGATCTCCCAACACTAACTGTAACTATGCACCTCCAGCTTTGTGCCTAATGGGAACAATTGTGGAATTCAGATTACCTAATCTGGCGTTACTCTTCAAATTGTTTTTGGGATAGGAGGGTTTGCCCCTTAGTTTTAAAGATGTAGTACCCGATTATCTGTCTTCATTACCCACAAAATTTTCTGACTAACCCTTATTTTCTGAGCATTTTTGACGAGGAAAAGATGCAAGTTTTTGACAGCAGAAATAAATTCCAGGAACAGGTGCTAATGCTGTCAAGTTGCACACTTGAAGCCTGGTGTTATGGTCACAAGGAAACTGTGGAAAGTTAAGAACAAGTACTCCCAAATCATGCCTTCTTTAAGTAATTCTGCTGCAAAAACTGCAACATCTTCACAACAAAGTCTCAGAACAAGTTTTTTTTTAAAAAAACAGGATGGGTTTACCTTCTACCTGTACTTTAGGTGGATGGGAAATAATGTTGCAGCAGTATTCTCTTTTTGGCCAGTGCATTTTTGTGATCAAGATAAAGAATATTAATGGCGGGGGGGGCGGAGTGAAATATTTCAGTACTTCTCACAATTGTGGACACTCCCAAATCAAGACAGCATCTGTCAGAAGCGCAGTAAAGCTTCTCTGCTTGCCTCAGCAACATGCCTTAATACCAATCACAGACCTAATCCTAATGCAACAGTATGACATTTCCAGCTCCCATACCAGTCAATCTTGATGATTTCTTTTAGTGTAACTGCCAGTTTAATAACAAATTATGAATGAGAATGCTCAAAGCTGCTTCCCCGCCCCCCCAAAAAAGGGAGACCAGTGATGAGTTACCCATGTTAGTATGTTGATTCACTCAAAATATAATTAGCTGCAAAGTCTCTGACATGCCATACCCTTCCATCATAAACAATTCCTACAGAATTACAATCTGTCCGTAAAACATTAATTTATAATTTTTTTTTTTAAAACATCAAAAAAGGTTGAACAAACATTTAATATGATGAAAATGTATATGACACATGTTGACTATGTGCGTTTTTTTTAAATAACTATTATTGAGTTTAAATGTCAAGTAGCAGCACACGAGGGTCTTCGACTGCAGCTTTAATTTTTCGGAGGAAAAATACTGCTTCTCTGCCATCGATCAAGCGGTGGTCGTAGGTTAGGGCCACATACATCATGGGACGGATCACAACCTGCAATAAGAGGGAAACATGCATGACGTGCTGACAGTTTGGATATGAGCTGCCCCTTTAAAATGGAAATTTCATGGCACCAGTTAATTCAATGCACTCGCCCGACTATCATGAGCCCACCTCCGATACAGGCAACGCACTCGCCCAACTTTAAAAGGTGCATCACCAAGACAGGGCAACGCCCTGACCCAGCCAGTACAACACCATCACCAGTACAAGGCAACGCCCTGACCCAGCCAGTACAAGACCATCACCAGTACAGGGCAACGCCCTGACCCAGCCAGTACAAGACCATCACCAGTACAGGGCAACGCCCTGACCCAGCCAGTACAAGGCAACGGGCTAACTGGTCATCAAAGGCCCACCACAGTGCAAGGCAAAGCTCCTGCGGAGTTACTGCTGGCACCAATATGGGACGACACCCTACCGTTTCCCCAAAACCTGTACCAGAATAAGGCAATGTTTCTGCTATCTAGCACAGGCCTGCCGCCAGCACCATTACAGGGCAATGTAACCCCTCCAAACTGCTACTGACGTAGACAAAATTTCATCTTTAACTCAACCCAACCCTCTGCTTTACCTCACTGCAGCAAATCTGGGAACGATTAGAAAACAACAGAGTGAGGCGGGCGTTAGGAATGCCGCTCATTGACTTGATATTTAAACATACAATTTTAAGTATCAAGTCATTTTCAACATAAATCCTTTCTTGTGAAATTCTGAACATCAGCGTGATTAACAGCTAGGCCACAACTCTGAAACCAATCAATCAAATACAACACATTTCTCATGTAATTATTAGCGTGGCTTGAGTTATAGCTTCAAAAACCAAAATAAGCTCTTGTTCAGCTGAACTGTGAAAATCTGTACTCAACATCTCCAGCTATGCCAAGGAGACTATTTATTTTCCCCTGCACATTACAACCCTTTATCTCAAGTACAATGATGAAGGTGGAAAGAAAAAAGATCAGTTCCCTAAACCAAACTAGTGGAGCAGACTTATCAGGTAGATTTATACAGCCAGGTAGTTTTCTGCAGGCACTGTACAAAACCTTATCTGTTCTGTATGTGTTCTACTTGTATAATTCCTATAAATAAATTAGTCAAGTAGGAATCTGAGCCCAGCTCGAATGTGGTTTGTTGATAATATCTACCAGGGTAGCTTGGAGAGAAATAAAAAGTGCAGATTCCAAGAGGTCTCCGCAGAGTTAGAAAATCACAGCACTGCAGCTTCTAGTGCTTGCGGGAAGTGAGGCAAAACTATTGCAAGAAGCACTAAAATATCCTAAAAGTACATCACACCCCTGACAGCGAATTGCGATCTATTCTGTCACAAAGAGATAAGAAAAGGTGCAATACTTTAAAATCCTTTTAAAACACTAGGGAATTAATAAACCTGAAAACAAAACGAGATTATCACTCACCTGGCCCTTGATTGCAACTGGTCTCTCAAAGATACCGTGCATGCCTAGGATGGCAGACTGGGGTGGGTTGATAATCGGCGTCCCAAACATCGAGCCAAACACTCCTCCATTACTGATTGTGAAAGTACCTCCATCCATGTCTTCTATAGCCAGCTCGTTCTTACGGGCCTAGATCAACATAATGCAAAAAATGTATTAGATCCTTCCAAGTGTGTCAGCTTCTTTCCTCATGTTATACAGCCTCACCTTATGCTTCTCTACCCTTACTCCCCCCCACCCCCCCCAACCCCCCTCTTAGGGTTCTTGCAGTGATGCAAAATCCAGTCCTGATTTTCTGTCGCTCCATACAAACCCGTCTACTATTTTTCTTTATCACTCCTTTAAGTCTCATTTCTATTCCTTAAAAAGTACTAAGCTCGCATAGATTTACAATCAATTCTAGCTGTAATAAGTGGACATTTTGCCTCACTACAAGGGCTTCGATTTACCTGTTCCAATCCACAAATATGGATATACCCATCCCAACATATCAACACAGCGCCATTTGCATTGAAGCAATTTGGGCTCAAGTTGTAACAATGCTTAAAGAAAAAAAAGCAGCAAGACAGAATAGTCAAGGCCCAAATCAACAAATAACTAATAATACTAGGAACAACAACTTAAACTAACTACAGGAAACTTTCGTTTATCCGGCATCGACGGGACCGGCATGGTGCCGGTTTATCGAAAGTACCGGATAACAGAGAGTTATATCTACCGAGGCTATTTTTAACAAAGAGACTCCAAGCAGCACGGGAGAATCTACTCATGCTACTGCAATGTTTCGGACTTGCGACAGCGCCAGGAGGCCGAGTAGTGGCACTTTTGAAAAGTACCCCTACTGACTAAATCGGCGTTCGCGGACTCGGACTCAGACTCGGGATCGGCAACATTGCCGGTTATTTGAGAGGATTTTTCGGAGCACTCGGCGTTTGCGGAGACTCGACTGCGACTCGGCAACATTGCCGGTTATTTGAGAGGAGTTTTCGGAGGATGATTTTTGCCGGTTAAGCGAGAATTCCGGATATTTGGGTGCCGGATAAATGAAAGTTTCCTGTAGTAACTAATACTAGGAACAAACACCTTAAGCGAAGGAGTAACTAATAATAGTAGGATCAGTCACCTTCTCTCCCAGCTCATTGATCACTTTCTCAATGTCAGCATAGTTCATTGTTTCAACATTCCGGATTACGGGGACAACCAGACCCTGTGGATGAAAACAAATAAATCAACACCTTGCTTTTATATAATGCCTTGAATGTGCTAAACTGCTTCACAGAGGAGAATTAGGGAAGGTGACCAAATGCATAATATATCAGGGAAAATACATTTTTTTTTTTTTTTACCTGACAAGAAAAGTCCACTCCTACTAATTGATAATCTTTTTAACTTGAAAAAGATGTGAATGATCCAGTAGTTCGGATTAAGACGTTTTAGTAAAAGGAGGCTTTTTTATTGCATGATTTCAATTTCAATTAAGAGCAGCAACAAAAAACAAACTTGTGTTTATATAGCAGCTTTCATGCCCTCATGATGTCCTAAAGCACTTCACAGCCAATGAATCATTTTTAAGACTGGTCGCTGTTGTAATGTAGACAAATGCAGCAGCCAATTTGCACAAAGCAAGGTCCAACAAACAGAAATGTGATAAATGAGCAGATAATTTGTTTTATTGATGTTTGTTGAGGGATAAACGTTGGCCAGGACATCAGGAAAATCCTCCATTCTTTCTTCAAATAGTACTATGGGATAATTTACATTTATCTGAGAAAGCAGATGGGACCTCAGTTTAACATCTCTTCTGAAAGACGGCACTTCTGACAATGCAGCACTTCCTCAATACTGCTGAGTATTCCATCATTACTACACTAGAGTGTCAGCCTAGATTATGTGCTCAATTCTCTGGAGTAAGGCTTGAACCCATAACCGTGTGACTCAGAGGGGAGATTACTACACTGAGCTAAGGCTGACACTTAGAATGGACCATATTACAGGTCTCTTCAGACACTCCCAATGGAAGCATGAGGGAAAAGGAAAAATGTTCCCTTACCTCAGATAAGAACCCTAACATACCCGCTGTTTCGAATAGGAGAATAAAGTAGGAACACATTTACATCCATGATCCCACCATCTGATAAGATAAACTTGAAGGCCATTATTTATAACAAGGGGATGGGGAATACAGAGTAAAACATAGGAAGCATTATTAAAAAATATGGATCAAGGTAAGAATTTCTGCAAACTTATAGCTTGCATTCATTCCTCAATCATAAAACTACATCTCATTTAACAACCTTTCAATACCCTGGATTTATCTGACCTCTGTCAATTTATGTGGATTTGAGCAAAATGTCTTAAGGACAACTTAATAGAGTTACTTTCAACTGAATTATTATGTACTCCTAAATGATAAAGGCAGCTGTGTGTATAACTACTGGCATTTCTCAGTCATTCCTTGTTTTATTATGCTTTAAATTACTAGCGTTAATGGCTGCCTGTGAGGAGGTTTCTATATAAAATATCCCCTCCAGTGATGGCGAGTACTGTACACAGCCTCCATCCATCTCACTAGATCACAGGAGAGGGGTTTCATGACATCACAGAGGTGATTCTACACAAAATTTCTTGATTCCAAGCTGCCCTGGGATTAGAATAATCCCAGACATTTGCAAAACATTAGTGCAGCAACATTTTCTTTATTTTGGCATCCCAAATCTAATGCTGCCACTCCTGAAAATTGAATCTGGAACTCTGAATGGCCTCCCGCTTTCAAAATCCTTAGCAAATTGTAATTCAACCACATGTCTATGACATTTAAATCATTGCTCATAATGCAACTGCATGCCTGGTCATTATAACCAGAGGACTAGCATTGCTCCTTAAAGCCTTACAGCTTAAATGTAAACTGAATTAATACAATATATGGACGTATCTAGCAGCTCCTTGTGATGCTTATTTTGCATGGAAAAATAAAAAGTGTGCTCCCTGAACCACTTCAGCAAACAGAACTTGTAGACTAACAGAAGCAACTAACTCTTCCCTTCCCTCCCAGAAGAATCTTGCTCACTGCATCCAGAAAATGTGCTGGGATTATTCTGCAGTGACCACCAATGAATATTGTACAATGCTCACCTTTGGTGTTGCTACAGCTACGCTGATGTCAACATAATCTCTGTAGACTATTTCTTTAGTTGTATCATCGATAACTAGAAGAAAAACACAAATTAAACCAGTCATAAACTGGACGAGTGACTGAATTGAGAGATAGTCAAGATATTGCAGTGGAATCAAGTTTTGAAAACTGTGCTCATGCTATCTTATCACCAATTTAAGAAACAGAAGAATCTTGCAACTCGTAACTGAATTGCGTAAATTCGCACGGAGGCCACAGGACATAACTGTTTACAAACTAAATTGGGCAGCTCTTTCAAAAAGCCGGTACAGGCACGATGGGCCGAATGGCCTCCTTCTGTGCTGTAAGATTCTATCTACGATTCTAAGTGCCGGGGGCATGGTTTAACCACACTGATGGAGTGACTGCCTACTGCGCAGTACAACCTAAATATTTAAACTCCAAGTTGCAGTGACTACCAACGTCCAACGTCCTTTTCCAAATGTATTTTCTTTGTAATTAAAAAAAGTTTCTCCTCTTTCCTAGTCTTTAAAAAAAATTAAGTCTCCCTGTGCCACTTCCCAGCTGAGGGAGTCACAGTCAAAGTGCTTTTAAGCCTCAAACCAACACCACTCTGCAGCAACCCAGCACATTTCTCACCCTCTGATTTCGAGATTAAGCGGAAGCCTGGGACATGTTGCCTTCCCCCTCACCCATGAACAGTAGTAGGCATGGAGAAGTTCAAGCAAGGAGAAGGGGAGAGTACTTTTTATATGAAAAGAAGCAACGTCACCCTCAAGTTTATTTATTTTTTTTTAAAGAGAGATTGTATTTTACTTTATATTAATAAATATGAAGAAAATTACAAAAATGCTCTGCTACAACGTACAGGTCGAATCAGGTTATATTTAAATTTTCTCCAATAAATTGAACATATTTATGGCTGTCTCTCCAAGGGTCAATCAATCAGAAACGAGGATAAATTGCCACTGTTCACATTCATTAAAGGTTTCTCATTGTGAAACACTGTCAGCTTTATTTATTCAAACAGGAAGGGCAATTTTTTTTCATATTTACAAGAATGTGAAATTTCTCAGACAAATTGGAACATTTTAGCTTGAAACACAACTGATAAATGCAAAAAAAAACACTTGGAAAAAATCAAATCCAAGTAAATAACTGCAATCAATTGGGTAAATATAAAAAAAGTGGTTTATTATTGACCAATTCTTTTTTAAAACTCTACTCACCAAGGGTCACTGAACTGCCCCTCACTTAATTTACGGAGTGACTGCTGCCAACGACCGGAAGCTGCGCAGAAGCATACTGCGCATTAATCTGGAACAGAAGCATGATGGTTCTGTTCTGCATCCCCTCCCCGGCACTTTTTCCAAGGAGCCCGCTCCCTCCCTGGCATTTTTTCCCCCCAAGGAGCCCGCTCCCTGGCAATTCTTACAGGAGCCCATTCCCCAGCATTTTTTCCCCTCAGAGCCCACTCCCTCCCCGGCACTTTTCCCCAGAGCCCGCTCCCTCCCCGGCACTTTTCCCCAGAGCCCACTCCCTCCCCGGCATTTAAAAAAAATTTTTTTTAACGCGCCCGCTCCCGTAATGAGTCGGAAGCGCGCATGCGCAGAACGCTTCTACACAGCTTCTGGTTCGTTGGCAGCAGGCGCGTCCTTTAATTTATTCTTGAAACCACAACCCCACCTGCCAAGTATGGAATAAATTGTGTTCCAGTTGACAGTTTGTTCCAATTAAATAGGTTAGGGAGGAAAAGGGATCAAGTTGTATAAGGCTAGATCTAGGTTAGATATCAGGAGGTGGTTCTTTTCCCAGAGAATAGTGGACCTCTGGAACAGGCTGCCGTCTCGTGTGGCGGATGCCGATTTGCTGAATTCCTTCAAGCGAGAGCTGGACCAGTTTCTGGCTGGGGCGGAGATCACCTCTTACAGAAGGTAGATACTGCAGGGAATTCGGGGTCAGTGTGATCTCCTGGACTAGTTTCGATCGCCTAGATGGGTCGGAGAGGAATTTTCCAGATTTCCCCCCCAAATTTGGCCTGGGTTGTTTTTAAATCTGGTTTTTCGCTTCTCCCAGGAGATCACATGGTTTTGGGTGGGGTGGAGTGTATATATTGTGATACACAAGGTTTCACAATTGGGTGGGACAGACCCGATGGACCAGAGGGTTTTTACCGGTCAGTCAATATTCATATGTTCGTAAGTAGACCCTTGGTTTTACCATCATACCATAGTGTTCTCTTAAAATCCGAAATAGACTTGAAATACTGTTTTCTACTCCAGTAGCTATCTGCAGGACTTGGTCTCATCCTTGGTCTTTACTCACCAGCGTTTACCACCGGCTGATTCTGCAGTGCAAAACTGGTTGCTTTGACAAACGCAGACATGAAACCTAGCTTCATGTTGTGCTTCTTGAGGAAGGTTTCTTTATGTAGAGTTCTCATTTCCTGGATGTTGCTGGAAGGGAAAGGAAAAAGCAATTTGCCATCAACAGTCTTTGAAACTAAACAGCCCCACAGAGCACAACTGTTAAAGGGATTTCCCAAGGAAGGTTGCAGTGTCATAGGATGTCAGCGCCTCAATGGGCTGTGCTCCAAAATGGCAGGAGGCAGAATTGTATCGCCACAAGGTATACAAGATTCAATGGTCAATCACAAGTTCAAACTTAACTTTCTTTACTTCTGTTTTATCTTAAATGAAAACCCAAGTGCTGAGTGCTCCTAAATAGTCCACACAAATAGGATAGCGGGTTTAATTAAAAGAAGTGGAGGCAAGTACTTCTAAAAATTTGAAAGTTATGAGACCAAATGATAAATGAGATTGATAGCAGAGAAGAGTGACCAGGTTGATTTAAGCAGAGTCATGAGAACAGACCCTCAGAATTGAACAAAAAGCAAAAGGTTGCCGTTGATGGAAACAATCAGGTTGCAAACAACTTGCATTTACATTGTACCTTTACTGTAGAAAACAGGCAGTCAGCATCTGTGGAGAGAGCAGATACGTCAATGTTTCAGGGAGACACTTGGTCTGAACCCACTCTAAATCATCAGTGGCCTTTTAACATAGAAACATAGAAGATAGGAGCAGGAGTAGGCCATTCGGCCCCTCGAGCCTGCTCTGCCATTCAATGAGATCATGGCTGATCATCCAAATTCAGTACCCTGTCCCTGCTTTCTCCCCATATCCCTTGCTCCCTTTAGCCTTAAGAAATATATCTAACTCCTTCTTGAATATATTTAATGAATTGGCCTCAACTGCCTTCTGTGGTAGAGAATTCCACAGGTTCACCACTCTCTGGGTGAAGAAATTCCTCCTCATCTCAGTCCTAAATGGCTTACCCCTTATCCTTAGACTGTGACCCCTGGTTCTGGACTCCCCCGCCATCAGGAACATCCTTCCTGCATCTAGTCTGTCTAGTCCTGTTAGAATTTTATAAGTTTCAATGAGATCCCCTCTCATTCTTCGAATCTCTAGCGAATACAAGCCCAATCGTCCCAATCTCTCTGCATACGTCATTCCTGCCATCCCAGGTATCAGTCTGGTGAATCTTCGCTGCACTCCCTCCATGGCAAGAACATCCTTCCTCAGATAAGGCGACCAAAACTGCACACAATACTCAAGGTGTGGTCTCACCAAGGCCCTGTACAACTGCAGCAAGACATCCTTGCTCCTGTACTCGAATCCTCTCGCTATGAAGGCCAACATACCATTTGCCTTCTTCACCACCTGCTGCACCTGCATGCTTACCTTCAACGACTGGTGCACAAGGACTCCCAGGTCTCGTTGCACTTCCCCTTTTCCCCAATCTATTGCCGTTCAGATAATAGTCTGCCTTCCTGTTTTTGCCACCAAAGTGGATAACCTCGCATTTATCCACATTATACTGCATCTGCCATGCATCTGCCCAATCACCCAACTTGTCCAAATCATACTGGAGTTTCTCTGCATCCTCCTCACAACACACACGCCCACCCAGCTTTGTGCCGTCTGCAAACTTGGAGATATTACATCTAGTTCCCTCGTCTAGATCATTAATATATATTGTGAATAACTGGGGTCCTAGCACCGATCCCTGCAGTACCCCACTAGTCACCGCCTGCCACTCGGAAAAAGACCCGTTTATTCCAACTCTTTGCTTCCTGTCTGCCAACCAGTTCTCTATCCAAGTCAGTACCTTACCCCCAATCCCATGTGCTTTAACTTTGCACGCTAATCTCTTATGCGGGACCTTATCGAAAGCCTTCTGAAAGTCCAAATACACCACATCCACTGCTTCTCCCTTATCTATTCTACCAGTTACATCCTCCAAAAATTCCAGTAGATTAGTCAAGCATGATTTACCTTTTGTAAATCCATGTTGACTTTGTCCGATCCTGTCACTGTTTTCCAAGTGCTCTGCTATTACATCTTTTATAATGGACTCTAGCATTTTCCCCACTACCAATGTCAGGCTTACCAGTCTATAATTCCCCGTCTTCTCTCTCCCACCTTTTTTAAATAGTGGGGTTACATTAGCTACCCTCCAATCCATGGGAACTATTCCAGAGTCTATAGAATTTTGGAAGATGACCAGCAATGCATCTACTATTTCTAGGGCCACTTCCTTAAGTACCCTAGGATGTAGATTATCAGGCCCTGGGGATTTATCGGCCTTCAATCCCATCAATTTCCCTAACACTATTTCCCTACAAATACTGATTTCATTCAGTTCTTCCCTCTCATTAGACCCTATGTTCCCCGACATCTCTGGGAGGTTATTTGTGTCCTCCTTTGTGAAGACAGAACCAAAGTATGTATTTAATTGGTCTGCCATTTCTTTGTTCCCCATTATAAATTCCCCATATTCTGACTGCAAGGGACCTACGCTTGACTTCACCAATCTTTTGAAGGGAGTGTGTCCATTGCTGCGTATTCCAAATGTAGCCTCATTAATGATTGCACAAAGTTAGAATAACTTGTTTTGATTGTTTCCATCAACAGCAACCTTTTGCTTTTTGTTCAATCCTGAGGGTCTGTTCTCATGACTCTGCTTAAATCAACCTGGTCACTCTTCTCTGCTATCAATCTCATTTATCATTTGGTCTCATAACTTTCAAATTTTTAGAAGTACTTGCCTCCACTTCTTTTAATTAAACCCGCTATCATATTTGTGTGGGCTATTTAGGAGCAATCAAATGTCCTTGAGATATATCCCAGTACAGTGGCTAGCCTTGCTTCTTATTGAGTAATAGTCAGACCTAAATAATTTGGGACCTGAAACATTTACTTATCCGTTCCCTCTATAGGTGCTTACTGCCTGCTGAGTATTTCTAGCATTTTCTGTTTTTCTCTCAGAATTGTACTTGTTTTCATTAAACAAAAGACAATAGAGGAAAATTATTGTATATCTAATAGGGAATGGATAACATTATTGCAAACAGGTTATTTAGCTTAGCCTATGTGCACAAGTACAGAATTAGTTAGATTTGAGATTAGAAGGAATTTCCTCTTTCCCCAATCCCCATGGAAATTGTACATAAACAGAACTGGCTCCCAACTAAAGTTCCATAGTGATTGACAGCATTAAAGAGCCAAACAAATGGCTGGTTAGGAACAGGATTGAGGGTTACATGGATATGTACATATCGAGATGACCAAATGTGTAGAAGGGGCCTTGCCCCGAAGCTGTTGAAAAGTATCACGTAAAAGGAAGTCTTTTCTTTTTCAAGTTCTGCTTCCTACCTGAACCTTTCCAGTTCTTTCAATGGTGCCAAATTTTTTTCCTGGTTTAAGTACTGCACAATTATTTTGTTACTTTTGTTCGTGCCCTTTGTTATAATATTAATCTGAAGTAGACAATGATCAATGGAACGCAAGCATTCATCTGCTTTCAAGTTACGGTGGGCTGCTCAATACGAAGCATAACAGCATCTGCCTTCATTCTCTACTTCACTTATGTTAATAAACAGTTATTATTAGCTCTTATTTTTCATTAATGACTTTCAATTTCACTCAACAAACATTTACTCAGAGCCAACTCAACCCTTACATTAACAAGACAACTTGCCTCATATCTCCCAACACTAAATATCATGTTAAGCTTTTGTGAAGAGGAAGTTGAATAACATTTTCTATGCAAAATACTTATTGCCCAGTACAAAGCTGTGCGTTTGATAGCATTGTGCAGTGTTGATTATCATCTGAATGGCTTCTATAATTGTTTGAACTATTTTACTTTTTAATGTCACAGTATTGAAATCATCTTGAGGCTTTCAATTCATAGTCACTCCAGCACTATAATTTCCATCCGTTTGACCCGAGCAGAATTGTTGCCTCTTACTGCATAGCTGTTTTCTGCCATACAATGAATTGCGCTGTACTTCGGCTTTTCCGGCTTCGAGACACAAATTTCCGTGACCTTGTCACCCACGTGCATTACTCTAGTGACAGCCGCTAGCCACGAAGGATACGTCTTCACAGTTCCACTTATGATTTGTTTTGTTTCTCATCTCTCACCAAAGCTTTTCCTTCCGTGTGCCACTGGGATAGAATCTATCAACAAATTGTCCAGTGCTCTTATTACTGCTCCTCAGCAAGAGCGCGACAGGCACAAGTGCAAAGCAGGAGGAAAAGGGGGGTGTCCACAAAAATTCTTCTCTTCTCAGATAGCTAACCAAAATGTTTGAGCTCGTGACAGAACTTTGTATATAGGAATAATATGCAATATGATCTGAACTAAAGTACAGCTGTACCACAGTTTGACCTGTCACACACACATTATATTTCATAGTGCTACAGGAAAATTAATCCTGTATGTAAAAGTTATGAAATCATTGGATTTCAGATCAGTGGATACAGGTACATCAACTGTAAAAGTCATAATTACCATCTGGACTTTCCTTTATAACTGTACTAGCTGAAGGAAACAATGCAAAGGTTGTTTATGGAAAGTAGACACTCAGGCTCACATTTAAACGGGAGGGCGGGAACAGTGCGAGCGAACCCCGAAGCGTACGACACACCTGGAGTGATGTTGAGGCTTGGTCAATTTTAACTGGCGGGCCTCATTTCGAGAAGATTGGCAGGCTGGCCCGGCCCGGCCCACTGTGCGCGCTGCAGGCCACCCTCACACACGACACAATTTCCAGTGGGAGTCCCGGCTCGCACCTGGCAAGTCACACAGCACAAGTGAGCAGGAGTGGTGGCAGGGACATGCCGACACGCCGGAGGGCTTCGGCCTCTCCTAGCTCAGCAGGACAGAGATGTGGAACTCCGGCGCCCAGCTATGAAAAAGAAAATGCTTGAGGCAGACGTTTTGGCAGGTGTGCCAAACACTTTGACCATACTGGTGGGGAAGGATGGAGGAGCCCACTTCCAGCATGTGTGGGCTGCTGTCACAGGGCATTTTCACTCTTCAATCTACCATGGGACAGGGACAGCATCACCGGGCCCTCATAGTAAGAGTTTATGTCACCAGCTTTTGCAGCTTTCATGTAAGCTCAGACAGCTGACATACATACTCTGGACTCCAGTATCTGTTCCACCTGGAAGAAACTGGGATATTGGAACGCCTTAAAATGAAAAAAAAAAAATCAGGGCAACTTACTACGTAGTAGGCACAGACTTGTATGAACCTCGTGATCACGTACAAGCTGCACATTTATTGAACGAAATCCTTGCCGGTTGATAAACACTCCTGGCTGGTCATGAGGTGCCCTGATGGCTACACGTGTACAGTCGAGCACCTCCTGCACTCAGGGAAAGCAGCGAAGCCCAAGGCCCTCTCATTTTGACTGTTTTCATCTGTCCCAAGAGATATATGGGCTGGCCCTGGCAAATAGCGCATCTGTGACCTGCATGATGCACTTGTGGGTGACTGACTGAGATACCTTCGGGATGTCTCCCGTGGCAGCCTGGAAGGATCCAGAGGCATAAAAGTGGAGGGTGGTGGTTACTTGTACTGCCACTGGCATACATAGATACATAGAAGATAGGAGCAAGAGTAGGCCATCCAGCCCTTCGAGCCTGCTCCGCCATTTAATGAGATCATGGCTGATCCTCCAATTCAGTATCCCGTCCCCGCCTTCTCTCCGTAACCCTTAACCCCTTTTGCCTGTAGAAATATATCTAATTCCCTCTTAAATATATTTAATGAGCTGGCGTACACTGCCCTCTGTGGCAATGAGTTCCACAGGTTCACCACCCTCTGAGTGAAGAAATTCCCCCTCATTTCTGTCCTAAATGGTTTAGCCCTTATCCTTAAATTATGTCCTCTAGTTCTGTTCTCACCCGCCAAGGGAAACATTCCTTCTGCATCTAGTCTGTCTAGACCTGTCAGAATTTTATACACTTCTATGAGGTCCCCTCTCAATCTTCTAAACTCCAGTGTGTACATCCCTAAACTACATAGTCTCTCCTCATAGGTCAATCCCGCCATTCCTGGTATCAGCCTGGTGAATCGCCGCTGCACCCCCTCCATGGCAAGAACATCTTTCCTCAGATGAGGCGACCAAAACTGTACACAGTACTCGAGGTGTGGTCTCACCAGTGCCCTGTACAGCTGCAGCAAGGTATCCCTGTTCCTGTATTCCAACCCTTTTGCTATGAAGGCCAGCATACCGTTTGCCTTCTTGACCGCCTGTTGCACCTGCATGCTCGCCTTCAGTGACTGGTGTACAAGAACACCCAGGTCTCTCTGTACTTCCCCCTCTCCCAATTTATTGCCATTTAAATAATAATTTGCCCTCCCGTTCCTGCACCCAAGGTGGATAACTTCGCACTTGTCCACATTATAGTGCATCTGCCATTTATCCGCCCAATCACCCAGTCTGTCCAAATCGCTCTGGAGCTTCCTGGTCTCCTCCTCTGAGCCCACCCCCCCCCCTCCTAGTTTAGTGTCGTCTGCAAATTTGGAAATGCTGCATCCGACTCCCTGATCCAGGTCATTAATGTAAATTGTGAACAGCTGGGGACCCAGGACAGATCCCTGCGGTACCCCACTTGTTACTGCCTGCCATTCAGAAAATGAGCCGTTTATTCCAACTCTCTGTTTTCTATCTGACAGCCAGTTCTCTATCCACGTCAATACTTTCCCCTTTATCCCATGAGCTTCAATTTTCCATGCTAATCTTTTATGTGGGACCTTGTCGAAGGCCTTTTGGAAGTCCAGGTACACCACATCTACTGGCTCTCCCCCATCTATTTTACCAGTTACTCCCTCAAAAAATTCCAATAGATTAGTCAAGCACGATTTACCCTTTGTAAATCCATGTTGACTCTGTCCTATCCTGTCCCCATTTGCTAAGTGCTCCGCTATTTCATCCTTAATGATGGACTCCAGCATTTTGCCCACAACTGATGTAAGGCTTACAGGTCTGTAATTACCTGCTTTTTCCCTACCCCCCTTTTTGAATAGTGGGGTAACGTTAGCTACCCTCCAATCCATGGGCACTGTTCCCGAGTCTAATGAATTCTGAAAAATCATACTTAGTGCATCCGCTATCTCTAGGGCCACCTCCTTCAGTATCCTAGGATGCATGTTATCAGGCCCTGGGGATTTGTCCGCCTTCAATCCCTTTAGCTTCCTTAACACCATATCCTTAGAGATATTGATTTGCGTCAGTTCCTCCTTTGCCAATGTCCCTATTTTTCCCGATATCCCAGGGAGGTTTTTTGTGTCTTCCTTCGTAAAGACTGACCCAAAGTATGCATTTAGTTGGTCTGCCATTTCCTTATTTCCCGTTATATATTCCCCCGTATCTGACTGCAATGGACCAACTTTGGTTTTCACCAGTCTTTTCCTCTTGATATACTTATAAAAGCTTTTGGAGTTAGTTTTTATATTTTCCGCCAGCTTGCTTTCGTAAGCTATTTTGCCCCTCTTGATTAAGCCCTTTGTCCTCCTTTGCTCTATCTTAAACTGTTCCCAATCTTCCGCTCTGGCGCTTTTTTTGGCTATTTTATACGCCCTATCTTTGGATTTTATGCTGTCTCTAATTTCCCTTGTTATCCACGGTTGAGTCACCTTTTTAGATTTCCTTTTATGCCAGATTGGTATAAACAATTTTTGCAATTTTGTCATTCTAGATTGGTATAAACAATTTTTGCAATTTTGTCATTCTGGATTGGTATAAACAATTTTTGCAATTTTGTCACCCATGCCAGCAGGTCCTCTTCCAGGAGGCTGTCGAGGTCAGGAACTACCTGTATGGACAATCTCAGCCTCCTGATATACTGCTCCTCAGACAGGTCCAGGAAGGTGACCCTTGGCCTGTATACCGTGAGGTGGGCAAGGCCTTTTGCGAACAGGCCCCCCTCACCTGCGTACTTGAGGCCAGCCTGTAGCTCCTGCATTTTCTCATGTCCTCAGCTGTTGCTGCTGCTCTTCCTGAACAGTGCAGTTAAAGCAGCACCCATGCTCAGTTCTTCTGGCTGCAGTTGGGTAGGGATGCAGAAAAAAAGTGCAGAAATACAACTAAATACACAACAATCACACAGTCCAAAATGACCAGTTACAGCACCTGCAACTAATCAGAGTTGGTGCAGGTCGTGGCCCCTTTAAATCAGACAAATTGTTAAGTGAAGAACCAATCCCACCAGGCTTCCGAGTTCTGCAACAACTGCAGTTTACTCAATTACTTCTGAGATTATCATAGAATCATACAACGCAGGAGGCTGCCATTCGGCCCATTGTGCTTGTGTCGGCTCTTTGAAAGAGCCATCCAATTAGTCCCACTCCACTGCTCTTTCCCCATAGCCCTGCAATTTTTTCCGATATCCAATTCCCTTTTGACAGTTACTATTGAATCTGCTTCCACCACCCTTTCAGGCAGTGCATTCCAGATTATAACTCTGCGTAAAAAAAATTCTCATCTCCCCTCTGGTTCTGTTGTCAGTTATCTTAAATCTGTGTCCACAGATTACCAACCCCCCTGCCAGTGGAAACAGTTTCTCCTTCGTTACTCTATCAAAACCCTTCATAATTTTGAACACCTCTATTAAATCTCCCCTTAACCTTCTCTGCTCTAAGGAAAACATAACATAAGAAATAGGAGCAGGAGTAGGCCATTTGGCCCTTCGACCCTGCTCCGCCATTCAATAAGATCATGGCTGATCTTCTGCCTCAACTCCATTCACCAGCCCTATCGCCATATCCCTTGATGCCTTTACTAGTCAGAAATCTATCGACTTCTGTTTTGAATATATTCAATGACTGAGCCTCCACAGCCCTCTGGGGTAGAGAATTCCAAAGATTCATCACCCTCTGTGTGAAGAAATTTCTTCTCATCTCAGTCCTGAATGGCCTACCCTCTTTCCTGAGGCTGTGGCCCCTGGTTCTAGACTCCCCAGCCAATGGAAACATTCTCCCAGCATCCACCCTATCAAGCCTTGTAATCATTTTGTATGCTTAAATGAGATCCCCTCTCATTCTTCTGAATTCAAGAGAATACAGGCCTAGTTTATTTAATCTCTTCTCATACGACAGTCCCGCCATCCCAGGAATCAATGTTGTGAACCTTTGTTGCACTCCCTCTATGGCAAGTATATCCTTCCTTAAGTAAGGAGACCAAAATTGCACACAGTACTCCAGGTGTGGTCTCACCAAGGCCCTATATAATTGGAGTAAGACTTCTTTACTCCTGTACTCAAATCCTCTTGTAATGAAGGCCAGCATACCATTTGCCTTCCTAATGGCTTGCTGCACCTGCACATTCACTTTCAGTGACTCATGTACAAGGACACCCAGGTCCCTTTGAGCATCTGCATTCCCCAATCTTTCACCATTTAGGAAATACACTGCCTTTCTGTTTTTTCTACCAAAGTGGATAACTTCACATTTATCCACATTATATTCCATCTGCCATGTTCTCGCCCACTCACTGAGCCTGTCGAGATCCCCTTGACGCCTCTTCACAACTGACACTGCCACCTAGCTTTGTATCAGCAGCAAATTTGGAAATGTTACATTTAGTCCCCGCATCCAAATCATTGATATAGATTGTGAATAGCTGGGGCTCAAGCACCAATCCTTGCGGTACCCCTTGTCACAGCCTGCCATCCTGAAAAAGACCCGTTTATCCCTACTCTTTGTTTTCTGTCTGTAACCAATTCTCAATCCATGCTAGTATATTACCCCCAATTCCATGTGCCCTAATTTTGTTCACCAACCTCTTGTGTGGGACCTTATCGAAGGCCTTCTGAAAATCCAAATACACATCTACCGGTTCCCCTTTGTCTACTTCACTAGTTACATCCTCAAAGAACTCCAATAGGTTTGTCAAACAGGATTTCCCTTTCATAAATCCATGTTGACTCTGCCCAATCTTACTATTAGTTTCTAAGTGCCCAGTTATTGCATCCTTTATAATAGATTCCAGCATTTTCCCAATGACTGATGTGAGGCTAACAGGTCTTTAGTTCCCCACTTTCTCTCTCCCTCTTTTCTTAAATAGCGGGGTTACATTTGCTATCCTCCAATCTGCAAGAACCGTTCCAGAATCTATAGAATTTTGGAAGATGACAACCAATGCGTCCACTATCCCAATGGCCACCTCTTTCAAAACCCTGGGATGTATCGACTTTTAGTCCCATTAATTTTGCTAGTACTGTTTTTTGACTAATAATTTGTTTAAGCTCCTCATTCTCACCACACCCTTGGTTTTCTCGTATTTCTGGGAGGTTTTTTGTGTCTTCCTCCATGAAGACAGAAACAAAGTATTTATTTAATTTCTCTGCCATTTCCTCATTCCCCATTATAAATTCTCCCGTCTGACTGTAAAGGACCTACATTTACCTTTGCCAGTCTTTTCCTTTTCACATACCGATAGAAGCTTTTACAATCCGTTTTTATATTTTGCGCTAGTTTGTGCTCATATTCCATTTTCCCTTTCTTTATCAATGTCTTGGTCCCCCTTTGCTGATTTCTAAAAAGATCCCAATCCCCAAGCTGACTGCTTTTTCTGGCAACTTTATAAGCTTCCTCCTTTGACTTAATACTAGCTTTAATTTCTTTTGTTAGCCATGGTTGGATCACTTTTCCTTTTGGGTTTTTATGCCCTAGAGGAATATATGTTTGTTGTAAATTATGCATTATTTCCTTGAATGTTAGCCATTCAAGGAAATAATGCAAAACAATCCCAGCTTCTCTATTCTCTCCATATAACTGAAGTCCCTCATTCCTGGTACCATTCGAGTAAATCTCCTCTGCACCCCTCCAAGGTCTTGACATCCTTCCGAAAGTGTGGTGCCCAGAATTGGACACAATTCTCTAGTTGAGATCTAACCAATGTGAGAAGTCGAACACCAGGTTATAGTCCAACAGTTTTATTTGAAATCACAAGCTTTCGGAGCGCTGCTCCTTCGTCAGGTTGTACTCTATGGCTCTATTTATAAAGCTAAGGATCCCATATGCTTTTTTAACAGACTTAAGAACATAAGGAGTAGGCCATACGGCCCTTCGAGCCTGCTTCGCCATTTAGTAAGATCATGGCTGATCTTCGACCGCAACTCCATTTTTCTGCCCGATCCCCATATCCCTCGATTCCCCTGGAGTCCAAAAATCTATCTCTCTGAGCCTTGAATATACTCAATGACTCAGCATCCACAGCCCTTTGGGGTAGAGAATTCCAAAGATTCACAACCGTCAGTGAAGAAATTCCTTCTCATCTCAGTCTTAAATGGCCAACCCCTTATCCTGAGACTATGCCCCCTAGTTCTAGACTCTCCAGCCAGGGAAAACAACCTCTCAGCATCTGCCCTGTCAATCCCCCTCCGAATCTTGTGTGTTTCAATGAGATTACCTCTCATTCTTCTAAACTCCAGAGAGTAAAGGCCCAATCTACTCAATCTCTCCTCATAGGCCAACCCTCATCCCAGGGATCAATCTAGTGAACCTTCAATGCACCGCCTCCAAGGCATGTATGTCCTTTCTCAGATAAGGAGACCAAAACTGTGCACAGTACTCCAGGTATGGTCTCACCAAAGCCCTGTACAACTGTAGTATGACTTCCTTACTTTTGTACTCCAACCCCCTTGCATTAAAGGCCAACATGCCATTTGCCTTTCTAATTGCTTGCTGTACCTGCATACTAGCTTTGTGTTTCCTGTACGAGAACAGCTTATCAACTTGTCCTGCCACCTTTAAAGATTTGTATACATGAACCCCCAGGTCTCTCAGTTCCCTTAAAATTGTACCATTTAGTTTATATTGCCTCTCCTCATTTTTCTTTCCAAAGTGCATCACTTCACACTTCTCTGCATTAAATTTCATCTGTCATGTGTCTGCCCATTTCACCAGTCTGTCTATGTCTCTCTGAAGTCTGTTACTATCCTCCTTACTGTTTACATTTCCAAATTTTGTGCCATCTGCAAACTTTGCAATTATGCCACCTATACCCAAATCCAGGTAATTAATATGCATCAAAAAGAGCAGTGGTCCTAATACCTTCCATCCAGTCTGAAAAACTGGATTTCTTACCCAGGCTGCCACTGCCCCTTTAATCCCACGGGCTTCGATTTTGTGAACAAGTCTATTATGTGGTAGATGGGGAGAGATTTCACAGATCTTTGTCTTCTTGATAGTTTTACCTCTTCACCTCCCTCAGGAAATTAAATAGGTTGCAGAAAATCCACAATAGTTTAATCTGTACACAATCGGTTGAAAACAGCTGATTCGATCAAGGATTTTCCACAACCTATTTAATTTCTTGAGGGAAGTGAACAGGTGGTTTCTTGCTCCATACTAAGTCTTGTATTTTAAACGAATCAGTATTTATAAATCCCAGTAGAGCGATCAGAGGCAGAATTTAGTGCACACACTTTTTGAGGGGACAAAGGACAGAGTTCAAATTTTCATGTATGAAATATGCATGGATTTAGTTTAAAAGGTCAGAGAGCTGATCACTAATCAAATTCACATGGCAAGGTGATCACACTGAACACAGAGCATTACATATGGTAAAGCCAATTGCACTAGTCACACCTTCAAACAGAATTAGACATTTTATAGCCTGCAAACAAGTGGCAAACTGGAAAATCCACACCATGACACACAGAAAATGCTTCTTTGGAAGTTACCACACTAACCGAATGGCTCTAGCAGCTGGTGATTTTAAGAGCCTTTTGATGAATTGATCTTGTGGCTAGGCTGGATGTCAGTGAAGTGTATCTGTAAATTTGGATGAGTGCAGCTGCAACAACACTCAAGAAGCTCGACACCATCCAGGACAAAGCAGCCCGCTTGATCCACCACCTTAAACATTCACTCCCTCCACCACCGGCACACCGTGGCTGCAGTGTGCACCAGCTACAAGATGCACTGCAGCAACTCGCCAAGGCTTCTTCGGCAGCACCTCCCAAACCCACAACCTCTTCCACCTAGAAGGACAAGGGTAGCAGGCGCATGGGAACACCACCACCTCCAAGTTCTCCTCCAAGTCATACACCATTCTGATTTAGAAATATATCACCGATCCTTCATCGTCGCTGGGTCAAAATCCTGGAACTCCCCACCTAACAGCACTGTGGGAGTACCTTCACTACATGGACTGCAGCGGTTCAAGAAGGCGGCTCACCACCACCTTCTCGAGGGCAATTAGGGATGGGCAATAAATGCTGGCCTTGCCAGCGACACCCAGATCCCATAAACGAATAAAAAAAAAGACAGCTCATACACAAAAGGGAGTGACTGACCACGGGTGACGGACACTCCTGCCACCCCGCAACAACCATCTCACCCCCTACGAGGAGATCCAGAGAAGCAGACATCGGAGGGAGTTGAGACAGGGAGTAGGGAGGGCAGGCGAGAGCTGCAAGTTCGTTATGTCAATCTGAATCTCTTCCTGCATCGAAAACTCTGCTGCCCGTATCCTAACTCGCACTAAGTCCGGTTCTCCCATCATCCCTGTGCTCGCTGACTTACACTGGCTTCCGGTCCTGCAACACCCTCGATTTTTAAAGTTTCATCCTGGTTTTCAAATCCCTCCATGACCTCGCCCCTCCCTATCTCTGTAACCTCCTCCTGTCCTACAACCCTCCGAGATCTCTGCTCTCCTCGAATTCTGGCCTCTTGCACATCCCCAATTTTCTTGGCTCCAACATTGGCGCCGTGCCTTCAGCTGCCTTGGCTCCAAGCTCTGGAATTCCCTTCCTCAACCTCTCCTCCTCTCTCTCCTCCTTGAAGACGCTCCTTAAAACCTACCTAACCTGTCCTATGTGGTTCGGTGTCAAATTTTCACTCCTGTGAAGCGCCTTTTACTATGTTAAAGGCGCTATATAAATGCAAGTCGTTGTTGTATTGTACCACCCATAACCCGTCAGCAAACTAGATCATGAAAGCCACCACGTTATTACAGCCTCATTTACATACACCAGTCCATTTCCTGGCAGAAATGACATTGGAAAATCAGGCAGGCACAAGAATGCATGAAGATCTGACATATCATTCACCCAGTACTGCCTGAAAATTGGGCATTACAAAGAGGAAAATCCAGCCTTCAGAGTGGGGCAAGGAACCGAGAGAGATAAGCATGTCAAAAATAAACTGGTGGAAGGGAGAAGAAAACATGTCCTCTTCACTATCTTCACCTTCCATCCCTACATAACGTCTAATACCAACAGCAGAAGAGCATTGGTAAAGGGGAGAGGAGCATTTCAACTGAGTTATGGTACTCATTGTAGGGTAACTAGAAAACATGGAGATAGCTACTTTATGGGGAAAAGCACTGAATTGGCAGAAGAGTTTAACAACTAGTTCTGATGCAGCTGCTGAGGATCTCTTGCTAGGAACCAGAAAGATTTGTTGTCAGCCTTCCTTTACTGATGATTCACTAAAGGGAATAGACTTGTTACAAGTATAGAAAGATATGATCCTATTTAATGCACAATGTTGGGCACAGCAGCTTCACTCTGCACCTAGCCCATAGCGTAACTGGCCTTGGAGCACCTGATGCTGATATTTGGCGTCAAAAGTTGAAGAGTGCTCCAATCCCCAGCACTGAACTGAAATCTTAAGCTGTCCAGTGAAAACAGAATTCCCTGGAGATACTGATAGTGAGAATGTTAAAAGAGTGAGAATCTGTATTTCAAATGAAACCAGCAATGAAACAGTTAAAGGCCAGTGAAAGTGGATAGTGTGTTCACTGACCCAATAAAAGGCATCTATGTCTGTGTTTTCCCCTTAACCCTGTTTGTTTTCCTGCACTTAAGCTCATTAACTCTAGGATTACTTCCCTAACACCATTATGCGTCCCCAAGATGCAAGAACACAAGAAAAGGAGCCAGGAATGATAAAATCTTCCAGTCTAACTATATCAAAATTTCATTGCCTCATCATTAAACTGCTTTCATTTGAAGCCCTGGCCTCTCCCTCGGGGGTTTATCTCTCTCCCCCATCTCTTCCCTCCTTCTCTTCAGTCTCCAGGCAGATGTTAGTCTTGTAAAGTGCATTCTTCGCTAATCTGTTTAAATAGGTATTATTACAGCACATAACACTATCCTGAAGAGCTGTAAACCAAAACTGGCATATTAGCCCCTTAAAAGAAATGTTAAAAGCATCATTTCCAGCACAAGAGACAAATATTTTCCCTTAAATTAATATTGCGCAGTCTGTCCATCTTACAACAAAAGCACATTAGGAACAAATATTTACACGAGGTTGTCTTTAAGTGGAGATGATGTTTCAGTTTGCCATGGGGTTTAAATGGCATTTGGAAAGACATTTCCGAATGATAGTAACTGAGGCTACATCTTGAACTTTCAATTTAAAAGCAAACACTCTGCCCTTTGTTTAGCTTCGAAGGTTTTCACAAGAGCGCTACAATTAATTCAATATAGAGAAAAGGTTTCGGGGGAGGGGGGAAGAGGAGGAGGAAGAGGAAAAAGCAGCAAGATTGAGGACTAGAATAGAACGTGGGGAAGGACCATGATGGTGGACCATGATTGTGCCCTGAAGTGGTGACCATGGGTTTGTGGCAGTGATTAACCAAACATTGAGTTGTCAATCTCAGTTGTACCACCATAGGGGAGGAAAAACTGGAAGGTGGGCCTTCCTGCAGCTGGCCAGTTCTAGACATGCACTAGCAGAGGCTAAATGAATTTTGGCTATGAATAGTTGTGACATGGGGAGACCCAGGAAAGGGTTAAGGGGGAAAAAGTACCATAAGTATGTCACTCACTGTCCCTCCCGCTCTCCAACACAATGTAACAAGTTTTCTACACCTCCGTCCAAGGCAAATAATGAACAAATTTTAGGCAGTTCAGACTCATGCCTGTAGATGAATCACTATGTACTGGCTCCCACTGCGTCAATGTGAACAGGGTGGGGACATCTCATTACATCACTGTTCTTGCAGCAGAAGACTTTCTAAGCCAGTTACAGATTTCAGCTCCTAAACTCAAGCTACAACACGTTTAAAAGAACGGTTTTATATTCCGTCTTTCCCGATAACCAAACTGAGGCACACGAAACAATGACAATAACAGTGACAGCTCCGTGCATGGCTCTCGTTATGCTGACTGAAGCTGTCGAATCCATCTTACCTCATGTCAATTTCATTGAAGGTTGTCAGCATGGCACAAGTATCCTGAGCCTCCTTTAGCCGCTGTGCAATTCGCAGTCGCATTCTGTTCATTTTAACCTAAACATTTGGAAGTCAATTACAAAATTATTCTATTTTACACAAACTTAATCTTCAAGGCTGTTGTCTAATCAAAGAGGTTCAAATAGATTACATACAGAATAGTTGATACCTGGAAGTGATTACAATCAATGCTTTGACACAAATGTTATTATTCCTTATTTACAAAGTATGATATCCTCGCAACATTACAAATGAAGAACCAGGATATCTGAATGTTCACATACAATGTCACACTTGTGTTTCTGGTGATAGTGCTAAAGAGTCAATACTTGATTATTCCACAGTGTTGCATCATTAACTGTTGTGGTCAGAGCAAGCATAGAAAGGAACGCGCCAACCTTCAATTATCTTGCATCGCTGTGTCCTATTGGAATATTAAAATTTGTGTGCAGATTAATAGATTTCTGAGTGTAACAGGATCAATGTTCCCTCTAATTTTGTTTGGCGCCATGCGGCTGCGCAGCTTACAGGAAACACCGAGCAGGATGCACTATAACTGGGGTTAAATGATGGCGAATATCAACCATAATTTCCCATATCCAAAGTGCAAATATTTTTGTACAACAACTGGGTAAAGATAACGAATTAGTCAATAATTACAAGATTCTGCATAGTGGTAAACTATAATGGCCATTTTCAACTTTCCGGATTTTAAATTTCCTACCCCTTCCCTAGAAAGCTAGAAATTCCCACAGCAAAACTGGTGCATCACTACCCAGATCTTTCTATATTTTTCCCCCATAAATTCCCTTGTCCCTGCACCACTAGCAGCCCAGAGAGTGATGAGATCAGGCCTCTACGCCTGAAGGCATGAGGCGAGTCAACCTCGGATGGCATACCTGACCTTGTCTCCTCTCGTGTCTGGAGATGCTTTGCCTCCTTGTGACACCACTCCACAGCAACACACTTGAGACCAGAAGCACGGCAACGTGGAATCAAATCTGTGACACACTACTACACTGAGACTCAGAAGAGCCAACCCTGCGCTATTCTTGTGCCACGTAGCAGCGAATTCAGGAGCAGCTTACCCACCTGCCCTCTCAGCCCAGGGCAAAGAACAGAACTTAGCACATTTTTTTAATAAAAGATACATGAAATCTGGTGTATGGCAGTTACATATCAGTCCACATATAAAGTTTTGGTAAATATAAAACATGGTCTACTAGTCATTACTAGTTAATTCAAATATATAGCAGGTTGTAACCAACATCATAGAGTTTAATTTACTGTTGCATGCCTACCCTATGCTCCGATCTGACACCTTTCAGTCCCACGTCTGAAGCTGCGGCCAAGTGTCCAATAGGGGCGGCAGTAGGTTTCACTGCTGACACTGGAACAAAAACAGAACACGAGGCGATGTTAGGAACTTAATGTGTAGAAACCCACATTTATATCCTATTCATATCACCTATTCTGTAGATGCCTCTGGCAAAACCCTATTTAAACAAGATAAGAGGATTACCTGTCAACAATGTAACCGTCGCAGCCATTATGCACACACAATAGAGGAAGAGTACAAGTGCACTAGTTAGAAGTCACTGATCCATGACTGCAAAGAATATGTTAGAAACATTGTCAAGTACAGCAAAAGGATTGCTGAACCATCCAAGATTAATAACAATCTATTGTTTCCACTGTTTTCTTTGCGTCAGCTTGGCTTACTCGATAGCACTCTTGCCTCAGAGTCAGAAAGTTGTGGGTTCAAGCCTCACACTAGGGCTTGGGTGCATAATCTAGGCTGCCAGTCCAGTGCAGTATTGTTGGAGGTGCTGACCTTCAGATATGGCAAGGCCCCATCTGCCTGCTGGATGTTAAAGATGTCACTATTTGAAGAGCAGATCATCGCCTTGTGCCCTGTCCAATATTCCTCCCTCGATCAATACCACCAAAAACACTAATTTATTGTTGCTTGTGGGATCTTTCCTTTTTAAATGCAAATATTATGAATTTACTCACCAGGTTTACTATCCATGGCCTGCATATTTACCGGTGGCACGGGTGGCATTGTGGTAGGAATTGCCCCTGCTGTGGCTGCAGGTGGTGGTGGTGCTTCTGGTTTGGGGGCAGAAGGGGCTGCTGGCTCAGGCTTTGCAGCACCAGCTGGAAAAGCAAATTTTTTTTTAAAAAGCACACAGTTAACCAGGCTTAAGCGAAGATTTCTCCAAAACATTACACAATATACAGGAGAACCTACCTTCTGTCTTCCGGAGTTTGAAGAGAGGGATTCCTCCTTCCACTTTACCCCCATCAGGGACCAGGAGCTCCTCGATGACACCAGCATGTGGAGCAGGAACCTGCACTGATGTCTGAAAGAAAGAAGAATTAATTTCAGAAACTATGACCTCGCAACATGCATTTCACAGTTGGCAAGGAACTCATCCGCTTCCTTTTCAATACTGGTGGTCAATTGGGAGGTAGCAGCAATTTTAATGTTCAGTACTCAATGTGAGAATCTGGGTGGCTCAGAAATTGGATTAGAGGTCAATGGAAAATTAACAACCCGTGGGACTATGATGATACAGTGCTGTTTGCAGATGCAGAAAATGGATCAAATAAGTTTTTCATGTGTCTTAACATTTCATTACAATCCACAAGTAAATGCTAATCACAAAGAAGTCCACCCAAAAATTGACTTTGGTGTAAATACGGAAATAGGGCAACGTGCTTTCTTGCACACTCCAATAATAATCTATGTCCAAAGTGATAAAGAAGTTGAAGATAGCAATTGCAAGAGGCATTTAACAACATGAATCTTGAGATAGGAAGTGGAATGGTTAAATGTTCTGTTCGGATCACAGCATTGTAAAGATATGAAAATTGAACCTTGAATGCAAAAGTAATGCGGCGACTGGGGCAACTGAATTATCGCACTACGGATGTATGCTGAAAATTAGCTGGAGAGTTCTCGAATTAGTGCAAGAAAAGGGAGAACTGATGAGGCCGATTAAAGAAATTATATATTCAAGGTAATTTTACAAAATCTCACTCCCAGTGGGAGCCTGGTGACCGTGCATCTGAAATCCTAGTACTTGCTCCCTACAAGGGAGACCCCCTGCTGGGAGCATAATTTTGTAAATTTACCTGATAGCGAACATTTTATTTTGGGTGGGGGGGGGGGGGGGTCTCAAGGAAAGTTGTTGTGAGGTTGTTACTAGTCTGAAAGAATCGGTGGTAATAGTTTCAGGATCAGAAAGAAAAATGGCTAAGTGATGTGAAAGAACAGGCAGATGTAGCAAGAGGGGCTGATACCATAAGAAAGCTCAGAGTGCTGTAGAGACCAGAAAGAATACAATACTCTGGTTGCTAACAACCAGGGAAGACAAAGCAATCAAATGCAAATTCAGCGAGACTGCGTGCCAAGAGCATCGCTCGACAGGAGAATGAGTCAAAGATAAGGCTACAAGATTAGATGGCCAATACTCGGATCCCTGCTTTCATCTGGCAAGCCTCTGCGATGAGAGGGCATCGTCGCCAAATTTGCCCTTTTATGTCTTTCCACTCTGGAGTTCGGCAACTAGGGCAGTCTATTCTGGCCACTTCTTAGCAACAACCCGTCAGCATCTAGTTTAAAAATCAGTGATTAATGCAAAGGACTGGTACAGATGTCACGTCAGCCACCTCCACAGAGCTGCTCGGCTTAATCAGCTGATCTGCTCGGCTTATTTTCAGCTTCTAAAATGTTGGCTCTCTACGGGGCTGTAACAATAATGCTGGAAGTAGGATTCCCTGTGGCAGACAGGAGAGCTTAGGAACAATTTGATAACAAAAAGGTGGGAGCCTTTGACAATGGAATTATTCCCCTTTAAAAAGGTGCATTTTATTACATAGAAATCTAGTCCTGGAATCCCACTTTGAAATTTCAGAAAGTGAGGACTTTTTAAGCACTTTCTGTAAAACCTGCTACATAAACTGCAAGAACAGACTGAATTTGTGTTTTACAGTTTTTCTTCACACAGACCAGTACGGTTGATCCCTGGTTAGTTGCCAGAGTTAGCTGATCACCACCAGGTTGGTGGTGGAAGTGCTATAACTGGTCTCAGCTTTCCAGTGCTGCAATTAGAAAAAAGGTTCTGAGGAAATCAGCTAGGTTTCCTACACCTCATTGCTATTCAGTGACCCTGCTTATAAGTGAATGAGGAAGTGGGCAAGGACAGAATGTGGTCTGGCTGCACGCGTTCCAATGATCAAATAGCATTCACTGTCCAGATTAGTGCATACTGCAGCATTGGTCAGGGAGTTCAGAATGAGAGAAAGATTTAGAATCTTTTTCCCTGCCCAAACAAATTGCATGTTTATTTCTCTATTATTTGTGGGAAGAAGTCAAATGGATTTACTGTTTACTTGCATCACCCAAACCTACCACTCACTGAGTAGCTCACCAGAAGGCCAACCATGCCAGGTTCTTTATTTTTACATTAGAGGCATCTCACAGCATTCTTGTACACAGAATTTAGAGTTTGGTGCTCGGGCCTCGCACTTTTCTCTCGTGAACGACCCTCCGTGTCACACCGCATCCAGGCATTGCTGCTGTTTTGGGGAAATGAACACGTTCTACATCACCACACTCCTGGGCCTGCCACTAATAAAGAGTGACAGGCCCCCGCAAGTATGCACCAAGCACCCCAGGCTGAGTTGTGGCCTCATGCCTCCATTCAACTACTAGCAGATAGCTGGGCTACCGCAGTTGCCATGGCACACCTACAGGCCTGACCCACTGCAGCAACCAGTCATACTGCTTTTCGACCGGGTCTCACACAAGTGTGTCCAGTGCTAGCACTCATTCACATTCTATTTATAAGATCTTTCCCTTAGTTCCTATTTTTTTTTTTTTAAATACAAGTCATTTTTGCTTTCCCCCCCCCCCCCCCAACCAATCCTTAATATTCTTTTCCCTTCCTCCCAGCTTTTTTCCTTTTGTATATTATTTTTTCCTACTCTCCTGCTTACTGCACCACTTCATTTTTTTTTATTTGCTCTCTATTTGCCTCTCCCAGAGACTGAGATTACACACTCTTCTTTCCCGCCGCCGCCGCCCTCCCCTCCCACCAGTCTTGGGCTTCCGGTCGCCCTGTCCAGCCTGTTCCCACTTCGCCCTTGCTCCAGGCTCTTCTGACACCTTCCAATTTGGAGCAGTAAAATTCATAAGTAATTCCCGGTGAAGGGAACCCATAAATTATGAGGAAACTGGGAGCAGACTAAAACTCTCCCTAATGCGATAGTACAGATGCAGACGGATGGCTGTCGACATGGGAGGCACAAGGTGCTATAAGGAAGGAAGGTAAATATTATGGGGCTGGGATACCTTAGGGATCACTTATTATCGAATTGCAAGCAGACAGTTATACAGGAGCAAGGTCGACCTAACTGCCTTTACAGCCATGTTTGGTACAAAGATCGAGAAGGAAAACAGGAAAAAAGTGGCTTGCCAGAAACAAATCAAAAATGTTACTAACCTTATCAGTTTCAATTTCACACACCACCTCATCTTCTCTTACTATATCACCAATAGCTGCAATGAAACACAGCGAATGAATGTGTGTATTTGATATGGGAACACAGAATGCAACTATGGATAGCTGGGATTGAGTATTATTACGTTAAAGATGCTATATAAATATAAATTGTTGTATATTCCTCAAAAAAATCTCATCCAGGGACTTGAATAACATTAAAAAAAAGCAAAGGTTATATAAATTCACAAGTCATCTGAACCCCAAAATTAGATTGCAGTCTTGTAATCACTTGCGAGTTGCTCATTTTTTTTTAGTTGTATGAAGCAGCTGTAGGGCAGTTTTAACACCAAGTTGTCACATGACAACCCTAAAAGGATACACAGTCAAAAGCACTGCCTTGCCAGTATTTTTAAAGCACTGATTGCATTTATTGCCTGATCACTCAGTTAGATATTTTAAATAAAGGATATACCCTGGTATATCTTGCTCACCCAATTTATGCATCTGAAAGTATTGAATTACTCCCCAAATGCATGTTTTCTCTGCACTTCTCCCCTCTAAATCTCCCTGTGCAATACAGCAATCCCTAAAGGGGTCAAATAATTTTGTTGGACAAGGGCATCAAGGAATATGGAACAAAGGCAGGTAAATGAAGTTCAGGTACATATCAGCCATGATCTAACTGAATGGCAGAACAGGCTCGAGGGGCTGAAAGGCCTGCTCCTGTTGCTACATCCTACCAGTCCACGCTACAGTGACAAACTGTCTAATGCTATTTTCCTGCCTCCAGTCCCATCCAAAGCTTTATTTTTGTTAATTTATGCCTAAATAGATGAAGAATTCTTATAAGCTTTGTCCAGGTTTTGACATTAGGTCTTCCCTATTCACACTGTTGCAAGCCACAGACCTTCAAAGCCTATATCTGCAACTGAACAAAGGCAGTATCAAGTCACACACTGGTATTTCACTGCACCAAGGCACACAGTATAGATCAAAGTCAGATGGGAGTCTATCTCCACAGTGGCATTTGCTCGACACTGATACCAGTCTCCTAACAGCACGAAGCCCATCATGGTTGGAGAGTACAAAAAACAATTTATTAAACCTTTTCACCTCAGAGCACAGTCCATACCAGAATGATCTCAACTTCTACTCTGGTCATAAACCGAGCATCAGCAAAAGAAAGTGGCGAGCACCGAAGACAATGGCTTCAGTCTTCCCAATATTTAGTTGGAGGAAATTTCTGCTCATCAGCACTGGATGTCGGACAAGCAGTGTGACAAACCAGAGGCAGTGGTGGGGGGGGGGGTCAAAAGAGAGGTGGCAGTGAGGTAGAGTTGGGTGTCGTCAGCGTACGCGTGGAACCTGACGTGTTTTCCAATCTTGTCGCCGAGGGGCAGCATGTATGAGAAATAGGAGGGGGTCAAGGATAGATGCTCAGGGTACTCCAGAGGTAACGGTGTGGGAGTGGAAAGAGAAGCCATTGCGGGTGATTCACTGGTTACGACTGGATAGACAAGAATGGAACTAGGCGAGGACAGTCCCACCCAGCCGGACGACCGAGCAGAGGCGTTTGAGGAGGGTGGTGTGGTCAACCACGTCAAAGGCTGCAGACAGGTCGAGAAGGATGAGGTGGGATAGTTTACCATGGTCACAGTCATATAGGATACTAAGTTTTAAATATGGCTAGATAACTTATAAAACTTTGATAGGAATAAATTTCACTATTTCCATTTATTCATATACTATTTACTTAAAATAGCCTCCAGCACCCAGACACGCTAGGAATTTTCCATGAAAACGTATTTCCACTAATGTTTTAAAGGAATATATTAACAGCTGCCAATGACAATGTGATTGGAGAGTGTGTGGTGAACTTTCAACTATCCAGCCCTCAAACAATTAATCTAGTGGACCCCATCAATTTTCAACTATCCAGCCCTCCTTACAACTAACCAAATGCTCATATTGCTCTAAAATGCACTGTACCTTTTTCCCACCTGACATCTCCCTCTGTGACAGACTCTGCAAATGCTGGTGTATTCACCGTAATCACTTCATCATCTGTGAAAGCAAGTCAGCAACAGGTAAAAACTAGTGTGAAAAAGGCATTCATTGCAAATTGGGCAGTTTAATATACTATCCATTCAGAGGTTTGGTTAAGCAAAGCAGCTTGAGAGACGTAGCCCCAGAGTTGTATATTGGCATTCCATATTAATATTGAAGGTTGCAGACTGCATCTGAACTTTTTAAATTGCAAGTCAAACCACATTGAAGCCATCATAATATAGCCTTGCTTATACTTAACCACAAAAAGGGCAATACAAAGACATTTTAATTTTAACTAATTTTTCAGATCCAATTTTCAGTTCTGGCTGCATTTAACCTTTCTGTGATGGGGTTTGATCGTGATGCAATGAACAAAACAAATAGAAACAAAAAATAATCATCTGGGGTGAACTTTAGTGTTAATCAAAGTGAAGGTTATCATCTTTCTATTGTTAATGCCCTGTATGTCAATGTATTGAGGGCTCACTATCACATACAGCACAGGTTGAAGCTCTCTTTACTATGCTCCAACAATGTGCCTCAATGTTAATGACAGCACTATTGGCAGAAGCAAGTTGCCTGACGAGGGTTCAAGAGAGTTGAAGGAAAGAATATACTTAATACAAATTGGTTTAACAGTACTTATGCTATAAAATAACCGAGTGTCGTAGAAACACCCAAATTAGTGTCCTTCTCTCAATTAACTGTTTACCTTCTTACACAAAAAAAAACTTAAATGTTCACTAGAACGGCACTCATTGTCAAGTACCCATTTGAAAAGGTTTTAAAACCAAGTTTTCGAGTTTGTTGAGGTTAAAATACAATTGTGAAACAACTGATACATTTTGTGGTCTTAAATGTTATTTCTTTTCAAAATTTATGATAATATCTTGTACCAAGAGACATAGTATCTGTAGTTTTGTTACACAGTAAAAAAAAAATGACCTGACCTAAACTCTAACTGTACCACAGCTGACGGGTACAGTGAATATCTGATTAGAATGAAAAATGTGAATGGCTTAAAGAGCATGACAGATGGTCTCTTGCGTATTCAATCACAGTAGCACTTCACATAAAATGTTTCAATACTTACTAAAGACCGCTGACGTCCTAAAGTGTCGGATGTGGAAGATGCTGAATTTAGAGACATTTTCTCTGCAAATAAATGATCATAATTAGAACCGTACATAATACAAAGGGTACAGATCATTTTACAAACAACTCAAGCTTCACCCACAGCTACAGCCTACTGAAACCCAAATTGCTTTATAATCCTCTGAAGTACTCCCAACTCTTATTTCTACCAGCAGACCTCCGTCAGTGCTGCTTGCAGGGTGTCACGGATTATGTTGTTGGAGACAGTTCGCATGGCCAATGAAAGGATCAGGAAAGAGGTTTGAGAGAAATCTGCTCACAGATAACCGTGTTTGTTTTGATTCCAAGAAACAGTGTTTTACTAACCAGCTGCAGGTATAAAAATACATTTGTTCTCCCTCACATACCACTGTTACATAAATCTGTGCATGTACCTACATAAACAAACAACCCCTTGGATATAGTTATTACATTGTTCTACCTCATAGTTCATGATTCACTTTGTTTTGATGTTTTTATAAACACATTTACAGTTCTAATAAAGGTTTTGTGACTCAGTGCTCTCATTCCTCAGGCTCTTTATATCTCTGGACATAAAATCATTGAGGAACTGGAATCTACTGCATATATTGTCAATTTATCATTCTATAGTTCTCAGTACTTACGGAAGCTGCCTGTTTTTATCATAGATAGATCGATGGCACACCAAAAGACCTAGAAGAGACATACGTGGTTATTACCAATCAGGTTTCACATGTAGTATGCAGTAAAACACAATGGAGGAGGCACTGTTAAAAGAATATTCAGCTGTTAATTTCATCAAGCTAAACATTCAGGCAGTATTTGTAAAGAGCTTACAAGTGTTGCTCCATTTTAGAAGAATGTGGAATGCCATGTACATTTTCCAACTTGATACCAAATATGTTTTACATAGAAATGTGAACACAATCCGCTAATCAGAACTCCTGATAATGCACGGGATCGGGAAATAAATAAGGCTAACGCTGCTAAAATGTTACCACATTTTCATAGATTTTGCAGCACAGAAACAGGCCATTGGCCCCAAATGGTCTGCCGGTGTTTATGCTCCACACAAGCCTCCTCCCACCCTACTTCATCTAACCCTATCTGCATACCCTTCTATTCTTTTCTCCCTCGTGTACTTACCTAGCTTCCCCTTAAATGCATCTATGCTATTCACCTCAACTACTCCATGTGGTAGCAAGTTCCACATTCTAGCCACTCTCTGGGTAAGGATGTTTCTCCTCAAGTCCTTATTGGATTTATTAGTGACTACCTTATATTTATGGTCCCTAGTTTTGGACTCCCCCACAAGTGGAAAGATCTCTACAAAGTCATTGCATGAAAGCAAAACATCAATTTTGGAAGTTGCAGATCAAAATGGTTACAGTGCAGTTTCCAAGATGCAGTAAAATCTTTACACACTAGCCAAGACCAGAACAATGAGCAAGCTTGATTTACTCATAGTGGAACTGGGAAAGTTTCAGAATCACCATGGATTCTATGCACCAGATGCCAATCTGGGCAAGTGACCTGATCTCATGGCCTCTAGTCACTGCCACTCTGAAGCTAACCCCCAGGTAGTTTGAGCGTGAAGCACAGGTGACTCTCCCTGTGGGTAGGAGCCTGGCATCTTCTCAGTACCAAAGTTGGAGCTGCGGTGCATTACGTTGCCCAATAGTCAGTACTGGGAATGTAAGCATGATCAGTTATTTTAAAGAAATATTGCAGGACATATCATACATTTATACAGCTACTCTGCATCTTCAGAACAGGCTGAGTACCTTAAATAAAAAGTAACCCCCTCCACTTTCTTCCCCCTTTAATTCACAGCTTTTCCAGAAGTACAAAAATATTTGTAATTAAAAAAAAATCTTTCTACCTTGAAGGTCTAACAGTTCATTACAATTAGTGGCGCAGGATACTAGAGCAAGCACAGCAGAAACTAGAGTGAAACCCATTTGGGTAAGAAGAAACAGGACCACAGACAGTAAAACTTTATAGTTGAAGAATCAGCACAAGTCATAGGGAATACCAACTAATTAAACTGCATTTCCACTCAGGAACATAAACTCACCAGAGAGACCTCTGTGTCCTTGTGAGCCATTACCCTGTGGAGAGGGAGGAATGGAAAGAGTAAACGTTTTATTCTCAGAACAAAATCTTTTCATAACTGGCTATCCATAATCGCTAAACTAGCAATTAAATGCCAATGGATCATACTAATTACTCCTAATTATATCTTGCAATATACAAGGCTGAAATTTTGCAATTAATTTTTATTAATCTTCTGTGCATCATGTTCATGAATCATTGGAATAAATTAATTGTGCATATACAAAGTGCAAGTAAAACATAGCCAGATTGATTATCTTTGCATACAACAGCTAAGTTACTGCCAGACCAGAGATGTGTCAGAGTTAACTAGGTCTTTAAATTTCCAACGGCCTATAGATAAGTTACTTTCCAGTTTTGTAAAGACCTTATAATTTTTTACAAGTAATTGTTGTATTTCTCCAGCTTGTCCATATCCCATTGACCTGTACCTCATTTGAAATGGGTGCAATTACAGAATCAAACAAATTTCAGTATAGAAAATGAGTCAGTTGCACCTATGCTACCTCCATATCAGAGTTACCTACTCTGATCTCATTTCCCGACTTCAAAAAAAAAAATTGTTTATGGGATCAGGGCGTCGCTGACAAGGTCAGCATTTATTGCCCATCCCTAATTGCCCTTGAGAAGGTGGTGGTGAGCCGCCTTCTTGAACCGCTGCAGTCCGTGTGGTGACGGTACTCCCACAGTGCTGTTAGGTAGGGAGTTCCAGGATTTTGACCCAGCGACGATGATGGATCGGCGATATACTTCTAAGTCAGGATGGTGCGTGACTTGGAGGAGAACTTGGAGGTGGCAGTGTTCCCATGCGCCTACTGCCCTTGTCCTTCTAGGTGGAAGAGGTCGCGGGTTTGGGAGGTGCTGCCGAAGAAGCCTTGGCGAGTTGCTACAGTGCATCTTGTAGATGGTACACACTGCAGCCACGGTATGCCGGTGGTGGAGGGAGTGAATGTTTAAGGTGGCGGATGGGGTGCCAATCAAGCGGGCTGCTTTGTCCTGGATGGTGTCGAGCTTCTCGAGTGTTGTTGGAGCTGCACTCATCCAGGCAAGTGGAGAGTATTCCATCACACTCCTTACTTGTGCCTTGTAGATGGTGGAAAGGCTTTGGGGAGTCAGCAGGTGAGACACTCGCCGCAGAATACCTGCTCTTGTTGCCACAGTATTTATGCGGCTGGTCCAGTTAAGTTTCTGGTTAATGGTGACCCCCAGGATGTTGATAGTGAGGGATTCGGTACCCCTTAATATCTTTCTTCAAGTGTTTATCTATTTCATTCTTAAAGTCATGATTGATTCGGCTTCAATAGCCGCTTGTGGTAATTCATCACATGCCCTCGTACACTCCTGCACTAAAATAATTTCCTACATTACAACACTGACTCTACTTCAATGGTTGTAAAGAGCTTTGAGAAATCCGGAGGTCGTGAAAGATGCTATATAAATATATAAGTATTTTTTTTCTAACCTCTTTCTTTATGATTGTATCACTAATCTTGAACTTATGCCCTTGTTACCAATTCATTGCCCAGTGGAAATCATCTTTTGCAGTTACCTGCTCAATCCCTTTTGTAATTTTGAACGCTTCTATTAGTTCTCCCTTGAACTACTCTGAATACAACCCTAGTTTTTATTTATATATATATATCTCGATGAAACCTCCTTTTCATGGCTCTAATATCCTCTCTATAATGAGATCTCCAAAACTGGACACAATACTCCAACTGTGCCCGTGCCAATACCATGTACAGTCATCATTTCCTTGCTTTTGTATTCAATATCCAGAACATTTATCTACATTGAACTGCATTTGCCACACATCTACCCACTGCCCTAAACTATCAATGTCCTCTACAGTCTCATGCGTTCTTTCTTAGTTTGCCACACCCATTATTTTGATAATCAACAAGAATTACCTTGATCTTTAGACCCAAATCAATTATGTATACCAGTCAATCTCCCGTGACATTGCACATGGTGAATCAGGGCCAAGTGTAATCTTCAGGTGAAGCCGGGTTAAAGGGCAGGTAATAATTTTGACTAGGTTGTGCAGACATAATTCAGTCCCCATCTTAAAGTCATACATTCTATTTTTAGTTTTATATAATATTTATAGTTAAATATAAAATCAAAGAAAACTTTTTAAAATTTGGGAATCTCTGAACCAGAGTTGTTTGGATCATAGGAGTTTATCTGCAGTAGATGAGGAGGAGTTAGGAGATGCAAAACTGAGGCATCACTATGCTATACCTGGTGGGAAGGAGTAATTACAATGCAAGTAGTCTACAAATGCAGTGGCCATGAAAATGTGGACACATGAATTTAGAGAGAAATTTGACAAAAACGTACAACAGGAAGTAAGTTTTGTAGACAGGACGTGCACACACATGCAAGATTTAAAAAAATACTAATCATAAATATCTCAAATTTAAAACTGAGATACTAATCTCCTTTTGAGATTATCAGGTCATCGGATGCACTATAATCGCCTTCTGAAACGTTTCTAACTAAAAGAACAATCTATATAAAAAAGGAAACCGAGACTGCAGTGGTCAAAAATCACAAGACATCCTTTGAGACTGACCAGTGAATGATCCCTCCATGTTGTTCTTGACCTCTGAGCATTCAATATTGTCGACCATACCATCCACCTCCACCATCTCTCCTTCGTTGTCCTGTTCCTTGTGACTGTGTCCCAACACAGCCAGCACATCTCCAGCAGTGACTTTTCTCTACGCTTCCACAAAGCAGAGATCGATCTTTGGGGATCCTCCAGAGTCCCTCAAAGACCTATCTTTGTCCCCTTCTCCTTCCTCACCTACAAAGCATCACCTAGCAACATCATTCACGGGCATAGGTCAGCTTCTTTATGTATGCTGATGACACCGGCTTTACCTCTTCCCTCAACCCCACAACCACTTCTACACTGTCAGATTGCCTGTCTGATATTAAATCGTAGATATATGAAAATTTTCTCCAACTGAACCTCGGGAAGACGAATGTCATCATTTTCAGCCTCTGCTCTATCCCTCCCTGGCTAATTACTCAGACTGTGCTAAACCTCAATGGCCTGTTCAATCAGAATTCAACTTCAAACCCCATACTTCAATCTCTGCAACATCAACTGCCGCCACCTCTACTCACCCACACCACTGTTGAAACCCATATCTACACCCCTCATTTCTAGACTCAATTTCTCTATTGCCCTCTTTGCCCATGTTCCTTCTTCCATAAAGTTAAAACGTATCCAAAACTCTGCTGCCTGCATCCTGTGCTGCACTAAGTTACACTTTCCCCTCAGCCCCATCATCACTGACCTACACTGTCCCCCAATATCATAAATTGTAAATCCTCTTCATCTTCAAATCACTCCTTGCCCACACCCCACCCTATCTCTGCAAACACCTCCAGTCTTATGTCCTCCTTCACATCCGATTCTAGCCTTCTGTGCATCCTCCTCACTCTGCTGCACCACTGGTGACAGAGCCTTCAACTTCCTCCATGAACACCTCACTACTTCTCTCTCTCCACCTTTAAAAGCCTTCTCAAAATTGATCTCTCCAACTAAGTACTCAGTCATCTCTCCTAACTCTCCCACTACAGCTTAGCGTCCATTCCTTTTCCCCTCTATAAAGCACATACGGATTTTTTTTAAAACATTAACGGTATTATATAAAAGCAAGTTGTTATTGCTGTTGGTTAACACAGAACACAAATATTCAAAATACCAGCAATCACACAATCTGGGACTTGGGGCTTCAGTCGTAATTCTAAACATAGTAAGTTCCTGTTCTCAATTTTGGCATCTGGAGTCCAAACCAAGCAGAAAATTGGCACTTCCAGAAAGAGAGAAGAATCAGAGGGCAAATCCCACCCCCTCACCCCCGAGTCACTCTCACACAACTCCTAGACTTCACGACCAACACTGGAAGAGAACTTGGAGCAAGTCTTCAATCTGACCTGTCAGACAAAGAATGCTGTATGGCTTTCAGTTTTTGGAAGGGGTGGGAAGAGCAAAACATTAAGTTTATAATTCATTGGAAAAAAAAATCACCCTCTGAATTACTAATTCATTATTTCTGAAGTTTATTTTATTGCCTTTAATTATTTTATACTTGTCTGAGCCCAGAGGAAAGTAGCAGTAAAGAGTAGCATAGCAACTAGCTGCATTCTCAAACATTAAATGGCTGCATTGGTATAAAACAATTAATGGAAAAGGACTACAACATCATAGCAGAAACCAAGTAATGCCATATTTGGCTGATTTCCAAGTAGCATGCCACAGCAATAGTCTGCTGAACTATGCTTCTCCCCTCTCCCATCCCCACAACCATAGGGGTCAGTCTCAATTCTACTGGGGAAATGGACAGAAATAGTAAAAATTCAATCTATGAGCATTTTTATACTGAATAAGTATTCACTTTAATGTACTGGAAATCACCGGAGTCAGGAATGCAAAATTATTAAAGGAGGGCAACATCTAAATACTCAATACAGGTATTGTCCTGGCTCGTCAGCATCAAAACAGCCAACATGCTTTCAATGCCATGTTGTCACCTACTAAGAAAGGAAATAGTGTCTCCATTACAAGTTTAGGGTCTTGCCTTACATATTCTCTTGGGTACAGCAGTGGCAGTCACACCCATAAGCTGTCTGAGGGTCTTACGTTTGGGGTGTGACAAGACTTGACGATACCTAAATATACTATAAGCTTAACTCGGGGTCAAACAATAGTATCTCATTGTGATCTCAACTGGATATGTGTCTCCTTTGACGTCTGATTGTTCAATCACTCCGAAGGTGGACTGAGCAAACATTGGGTGAGACGAGGCCAGATATGAGTTGTTAAACCGCATTATTTCACGGCCCATGAACACATAAGAGTTATGATCAGATACACTTAATCAGTGCAACTTGTCTGCACGTAATACAAAATTAATAAATATGCTATGCTTCCCCACATCAGTGGGTCACCTTGCTTGACTTAAAAGTAACTTCTAACTATTCTCTTCTGCATTCTAACTTTCTCTCAGCCTATGCTGAGCCTGACGAAGGAGCAGCAGCTCCGAAAGCTTGTGATTTCAAATAAAACTGTTGGACTATAACCTGGTTGTGCGACTTCTCACTTTTATGCTGAGCCTGACTGCCTTGCAGCTGTTTCAAAAACTTGACTGCTTGCCTGTATCTGTGTTCTATCTTCCTCTGTTCACAGCAGAAAGAGATCAGCGAATATCCAGCATAATGGGTGGGAGGTGTTTTTCAACTGTGGAGACAGGCTAATAAATTGCTTATTATTTACAGTCTATGGGGAAAGAACAAAGCTAGTTCATTAGTACAGGAAACTCTTTATTAACCGGCACCGACGGGACCGGCGTGGTGCCGGTTAATCAAACAGTCCGGATAATGGAGAGTTATATCTCCCAACGTACGAGAGCCCCGTACACATTGACATGCGCCTGCATTCGGAGCTCCGTCTCCCCGGGGACTGCCAGCTGACCATCTGTCGTGTCCGCTGCCTACCCGGGCTTCACATTCCCCTCCCAATCTACATGCTCCGATACAAGGCAAACGCCTCGGGGGGGGGGGTTTTTAAGTTATTTTTAAAGGAGAGATGAAGGAAAACCCCGGTTACCTACTCAAGAATTTTGCCGGTTAAGAGAGATTTCCGGTTATTTGGGTGTCGGTTAAAAGAGAGTTTCCTGTATCTTAACTATCTATTGTGTCAGAGCTTTTTAAAACTTGTATGAATATGGTATGCTTTAAAATCACAATATTAATAAGGTAACTTTTTCCCCCCCTGTGGAAAAATTGTCAAAATATCCTAAACAGTCCCACAGAAGTAGGGACCATCATTTAGGCTAGTTGGGGGATGGAGGTAAGGTCAGATAGTGTGTTGGAATATTGCAGGGGACTTCCTTCACTGTGAACTGACTCAGAATGCCATCTATTGTTTCCTCAGCAATCAATAGCTCCTCGGAAGGTATCGAACTAAGCATCATAATGACTACTACAGCTGCAACTAAGTGCCTGAAATTTCTTTAATTTAACGTGGCTTTCATTGCAGACGGTTACAGGACTTCCCATCTTTGAATTTTTCTGTGTCCAACTCTCATTTCCAGATTCCAGACACAAAAGCAACCAGATATTCAAAGACAAAATAGACTTGTCTATTGTTTTCGGGTAAAAAAATAAATAAATCGATTAAAGAAAAAATTCTCAAGATTTGGACAAAGCAGGCAAGTTGCCCCAAGAAGGCTGTACAACTGATGAATTTGCTGGACGACTAAGTGGTGTGGGCCAGACCAGGTGCAGGTGGCAGGTTCCGTTCCTTAAAGAGTATTAGTGAAAGTGTTGTTTTTAGGACAATGCAGCAGCTTTCCGGTCACAAATTACCAAATTTATTGAAGCAATTGACAGCTTGCCCATGGTGGGATTTCAACTGAGTTGCTAGTCCAGTATCATAACTACACCACCAGTGTTTCTGATGGAAGCTGGTTGCAAGCAGGACTGCTACCATTTGCACAATAAGCATTATTACAAGAACAACCCAAAAACCAGGATCCAATGCAAAAGCAGGTCCTGTGATCTGTTGCATCTGTATTGCTGAAAACTAGTTAAGTGCAGGACCTAAATTTTATTCACTGAAATAAAACCTAAATGTCACATTTTTCTACTGGTGTGCAATTGGTACTGGTTGTAGCAAACATTTTGGCTAACAAAATGGTGGAGCGTGCTTGATGAATGACCTACTCCTGTTCCTCTGTCAGGTTACTGAGAGGTTTTGCTGTTTTCTGCTCCTGCCAAGCCACATTGACAACTGGTATTCAGACTAGTAAAATTAAAATCTTCTGGCATTCTTTTTACTAGCCAGGAAGACCTATAGACTTGATCCCCAAGTGTGCAATTTAGAAATGTGTCACTGCATATTGTTCTATCTTTAGCACTGTTGGGCCCTACTCCCCTTCTCATAAAATACCACCCTTGACCCCTCTGGCCTTGCAAAATAATGCCCGAGCTCCAAACTCCCTTTCCTCTCCAAAGTCCTTGAACCTGTTGTTACCTCCCAAATCCGGGCCCACAACTCCACATTTGAATCTCTCCAATGAAGCTTCCGTCCCTATCACAGCATTGAAACAGCCCTAATCAAAGTCACCAATTACATCCTATGTGACTGAGACTGCAGTGCATTATCCCTTTCCGTCCTTCACAAACCCTCCGCAGCCTTTGAAATGGTCAACCACCCCATCCTCCTTCGGCCAGCTCAGTAGGGCTCCCTCACCTTGTTCCACACTTACCTATCCAGTCATAGCCGCAGAATTTCCTGCAATGGCTTCTCTTCCCGCTCCGTTACCTCTGGAGTCCCCCAAGGATCTTTCCTTGGCCCTCTACTATTTATCATCTGCATGCTGCCCCTCGGCGACACCAAGCTCCACTTCATGACCACCTCTCGACCCTTCCACTGCCTCTGTATTGTCACTCTGCTCGTCCAACGTCCAGTCCTGGAATAGCCACAATTCCCTCCAATTAAACACTGGAAAGACTGAAACTATTGGCCCAGAAATTCCGATCGCAGGCGCCTCCCGCTGGTGGAGGGCTGCGATCTGGAAAAATCTGCGCCTGGACCGAAGGGCTCCCGGGAGGCGCAGAGTTCCGTTGCTGGGCCTCTCCAAACTGCCGGTGCGCAGGGCCCACATATCCCAGGCGGTTCGCAGCGTCCCTGGGATCACGTGGGCCATGGAGAGCCAATCAGAGAAGGGAATCTCCCTTCATACATTTGACAGGAAGACCTGTCAAATATATGAATAGAGATCACCCCAAAACATAGTAAAACTTCAAATAAATTTTAAAAAACATCACATTTTTAAAATGACTTTAAATTACAATAAATTTTATTTTTTGAAAAAAATTAAAGTTTTTAACGGGGCTAAAAATAAACTTACCTTTCTTTAAAGTATTTTTAAATGATAAATCAGTGGAAATTTTAACTTTTTTCAACTCTTATCCTGGTAAAAGCAGGCCTTACGCCTGCTTTTACCAGGCGCAAGAATTGTAAGTATTTTCTGCGGGTGGAGGGTCTCCAAAAAGAGGAACTCTCCACCCACAGAGGCCCTGCTCCCGGGCAGGTAGAGGATCTGTCATGAGCTTTCTTGACAGATCGGAAATGCTGGTTTCCAGCGCATGCCTAAAACCGGCATTTCCGTTGGCCCTACGGGTGAGTACACAGCGCGTACACACCCATAGGGAACGGAATTTCTGCCTCATTGTCTTCAGCCCCTGCCACAAACTCCATATCCACTGATTCCAACCCCCTCTCTGGCCTCGGGCTGAACCAGACTTTGCAACCATGACGTCCTATCTGAACTTCTGATCCCACATCCACTCCATCACAAAGACCGCCTACATCCACCTCCGTAACATCGCCTGACTCCGCCCCTACCTCAGCCCATCTGCTGCTGAAACCCTCATCCATGCTTTTGCTGCCTCCAGACTCGACTATTCCAATGCATTCCAGGCTGGCCTCCATCTTTCACCCTTCATAAACTTGAGCTCAACCAAAACTCTACTCCCCGTATCCTAACCCGCAGTAAGTCCCGCTTACCAATCACTCGTCCTTGCTGACCTATATTTGCGTCCGGTCGGCCAACGTCTTAAATTTATAATTCTCCTTCTGTTGAAATCTCTTCAGGGCCTCGCCATCTCTGTAACCTCCAGCCCTACAACCCTCCGAGAACTCTGCGTTCCTCCAACTCTGGCCTCTTGCGCATCTCACCTCACCGCCGCACCATTGGTGGCCGTGCCTTCAGCCGTCAGTAGGCCAATAAGGAATACCAAGCAACAAATAGGAAAGCTTAAATATTTGCTCACAATATAAATACACTTCTTACTACCTTTGCAGCACCTTTCGTGCTTTGCATGGTCAGTTAAATATTTCAACGAACCATTGCTACAAGCTCTGCTTATTACAACCTTGAAAGAAGGATGTCATTTCAGCTAACCCAAACAGGTAACGTTGCAGTGCTCATACCCACTTAGAGAAATATATGGGGCTCTTTATCCAGCTTTCTGAATGGGAGAGGGTTAAAGATGCAGTACTTTTTTTTTCTTGGTTCCTGAAATAAGATTAGTACAGCATCACAGGGATTCCCTGGCAATCAAGTCTGACCCTAAACTTGACCCCAAGTATCTTCTGAGTGCAGAAGTGAATTATTTTATTTTAAGAAAATAATTTGAGTCAAAAATTATACACTGCTTAACCGAAATGGCACCAGCACATTTACCAACAGACTGAAGTGGGAGTGGTACCAACCAACACATGCCAATGCACGCTCACTGCATTCTGCTCACACAGGTTTCACATGCAGACTTTGTACTAAATGCCTCCAGGAAATATCTGGGCACCTGACATTCACTTCATGCTCGAGTACAATTCAACATTCGGAAGACTAATGTCATTGTCTACAACCACCACCATAAACTATGCTCATTTGTCACTGCTTCCCTCTCCCTTCCCTGGCCACACGCAGGCTGAACAAGGCCATTCATATTCTTCGGTTTGACCTTGAGCTGGTCATACACTAAGACTGCTTACTTCCAACTCCACAACACTGTCTGTTTCTGCCCCTTACACATACCGTTGTTACCTCCAGACTCTACTACTCTTAACTCTGTCCTTGCTGCCCTCCTATCCTCTGCCCTTCATAAACTCCAACTTATCCAAAACCCTGCTACACTTACCGTTCACTAAGTCCCACTCGCCCATCATCCCCACCTTGCTGACCTACACTGGCTCCTATTTCTCCAATATATTAATTTCAAAATCCTTGCCCTAGCCTATCAATCCCTTCATCGGGTTTTTCTGTGATCTCTTGCATCTCTTTCTCACCTCCTGTACATTAGTCCCTCTGACTTCAGCCTTCAGTGCATCCTTCTTCCACCGCCCCCCACCCCCCCCCCGCCGCCCTCACCTCACCACTGGTAACAGAGCTTTCAGTAGCCTCAGTCCTCTTTATTGGAGCTCCCTCTCCACCTTTAAAAACCTTCTCAAGACCCATCTCTGACCAAGCTTTCGGTACCACCCTAATCTCTCCCTTTCTAGCTTGGTGTCCGTTTTCCTTGTACCTATTTGTGAAGCGCCTTATGTTAAAGGCGCTATATAAATGCAAGTTACTGTTCCACAATCCATAGACACCAGTCAAGTTTCAGTATCATACCCAAGTGGCCAATATTCATTTGAGAGCTTAACGTGAGTGTATACAGGCTAGTTGATCAGGGACGGGTCGAGGGGCGCACCATAGCCCAGCCAGATTTGGTCCTGTTCACATCAACGATTCATAAACCTGCTGGAACCCTGACTGATTTACCCATTCCTCAGCCATGGAGCACTGAGCTCAACTGTAGTATCCCCTAAGGCTTCCCTGGATGGAGACAGCTTACTCAGCGCAGATCAGAGATTAAACCTGGCACCTTCCTGTCTGCATAGCTCAACTACTTACTGAATAAACTCACTGAGCCAGTGAGGGATCCCAAAACCACCTTCTTTAGCAGAATTTCAGTCAAGTAACGAACAGCAAAAATTACTGTTTATGAGCAGTTGCTTATTGTGATTCAGATCACACAGTACTATGCTTTCAGCTGTGGCTCAGTGGTAGCACTCTTGCCTCTAAGTCAGAAGGTTGTGGGTTCAAGTCCCACTCCAGAGACTGGAGTACAAAATCGAGGCTGATACTCCAGTGCAGTGCTGAGGGAATGCGGCACTGTCACAGGTGCCGTCCTGCAGGTGAGACGTTAAACCGAGGCCCCGTCTGCTCTCAGGCACGTAGAAGATCCCATGGCACTATTTCGAAGAAGAGCAGGGGAGTTCTCCCCGGTGTCCTGGCCAATATTTATCCCTTAACTAACATCACTAAAACAAATTATCCGATCAAAAGAACACTTCCAAAAGTATTTAATTAGCTGTAAAGCACTTTGGGACGTCCGGTCGTTATAAAAGCACTATTTAAATGCAAGTTCTATCCTTCCTTCTTTCTGTTGAAGACTAGACTGCAGAGAACGCGATCAAGGCAGGCACAGGATCAGTGGAAACCTTTTTGGTGGGGTAAATATTTGATCAAGGTGACGGATGTTACCTCTTTAGCTTTTTATGTCTAGTAGTAGCACCAAAAACTCAAGTCACCCACAGCACAGTTAAAGCCTTTTATATGTCATGCTTCTACAGTTCACATTGTGGCGAGCAACATTTGTGCACTGTTCCTCCATGCTGCTAAAATTAGCTTCCTTATTCCCACATCAGAATCAATTATGCGGGACTACAATTCGGCTGTTGGTAAAAGATAGACCATAACTATAGAAGTACTAACAGTAAAAGTATCTCTAGATGTGGAGAAAAGTTCCCTTTAGTCAATCCCTTTTGGATGAGACATTAAACTGAGGCCCCGTCAGCCCTCAGGTGGACGTAAAAGATCCCATGGTACTTCTTGAAGAGCAAGGGAGTTCTCCCGGTATTCTGGCCAACATTTATCCCTCAACCAACATCACAAAAAAAACCTGGTCATTTATCTCATTGCTGTTTGTGGGATGTTGCATTGAGCAAATTGGATGCCACATTTCCCTACATTACAACAGTGACGAACACTTCCAAAAAGTACTTAATTGGCTGTGAAGCACTTTGGGACATCCTACAGTCATGAAATACACGATATAAATCCAAGTCTTTCTTTTTACTTTCTATTGAGCCTAACTGGCAGTGATTATTTTTGATTTCTTGCTTGATTTAGGTGAAGAGGTGTTCCCTCAAAAACGTGGCTCTCTTACAAATTACTTCCAAACAAACTTGGCACAACTCAACTAAGAAACTGCTTGTATTTTCCCCTCTCCTACCACCATTCAGGTCAAGATTACCTTCAGAGACCACAACTTCACCCCAACCCTATCGCAATTTCAGACAATGTAACTTTTAAACCACCAGATAGCACAAGACCTTTCCATTTCTAAACTTCTGTTGCTTTCTATAAAACCTGCATGTTCAAATAAACTTCAACCAACTAGAGCATGTTATATTAAACTACCTGAACACACAGATCTAACAAAGCTGTGAAAGCTGATTTTCATTCACTATTTACAATTAACCCTTTACACTGTGAATAAACACACAAGACATACAACATAAGGGCATTCTTTATTCATCACTCAGTGGAACTCATTGAAAGGAAAAGTGAGAGTACTTGGGCAGTTTTACTCACTACCTAAACCACAGAAAATATATACCAAGCTGTTTTTAATTTTTTTTTACATCATCCAGTCCCACTGATGACTATCACAACCCTTAGATTGTCAACCATTAGTGTCATAAAAAGCACTCCTCTACATTGTCAGCTGCTGAAGGAAATAGTGTCCCGTAAATAGAATTGTTGCACAGGTAAATTAATAAACTAACAAAGTGCATGGACAATAGCTATGCCACCTAGTGTCAGAAAAGCACTGGCTTGCTCCATACCCAATCAAGCCAAGAGAGTAAAAGAGAATGGTATAACCGACTCACCTTATGGACCTTGAGCTATCACCTATGTATTACCACTATATATATTGGAGCCAATAAGTTCTTGCCGCATCTCAGCTTTCCTGCCAGAGGAGTTACCAAACAGAGGGTAAACTGTTCCAACAGGCAGAGAACGAAAGTCAGTAACAAGACTAATTCTTAAGCATATCCCATTGGACAATTTCAGAGTGACATTGACAGAAGCCTCAGAGCATATCACGTCATTCTCAACATGGATATTGTGCAGCACAGAAAGAAAAAGTCAGTAATCAAAAAAGATTACAAAAATAAAAGTAGATTCACATCAATAGCTAGGCTACCATTAACACTTTCTAGCTAACTCAGTTTTCCTTTAAATTGAATTGGCACTATATTCTGATCCTTATTTTGGAAACTGAATTTTGAGATTATATCTATCCCCAATATATTACAATCACACACTATGATGTATTTAATTATTTTTCCAAATAAATGATTTTGCTATGCAAGGAAGCAGCATCCATCATAATTAACACATCTGCCTCACATACGTGGTAACCAATGTCCTTTAACCATTTCTCCTCTTAATTCTCAACGATTACTTCAATAACAAAAGGCTAGATCAAAGGCCAACCACTTAAAAATCCTCACTGTGCTCCCTCAAGTACTTTATTTCAGCAAATGAGCCATACTGAAATGAAAACTTGACCAACAAAAAAAAAATCAGTGACAGCTTCAGTTTACGATATTAGAAATATAACACGATTGCACAGAGAGACAGTGTTTGTTATTTGCAAGAGCAATCCACAAATAAATCCCACAGCCTCTGTATCCGACTCTGCTTCAAGTATGTAGCCACAGAATTACAGGCGCATACTCACAATCGCAGATACAACTTTATCTTTATGTGAATTCAGGGAGGAGTGCGGTGGTTGGGAAGATGACCGCCATGGGAAGAGTGTGGGGAGCAATTTCTGACAGCAATTTCTAACTAGAGAGAAAAAGGTCATAGAGGTGAAACTTTAAATCTGCTTTTCTCTCTCCCGCAGGTAGAATCATAGAATGGTTACAGCACAGCAAGAGCACTTCAGCTAGCCCCATTCCCCCCGCCCGTTCCCCGTAGCCCTGCAAATGTTTTTCTTTCAGGTACTTATCAAACTCCCTTTTGAAAGTCATGATTGAGTCTGCCTCCACCACTTTTTCAGGCAGTGCATTCCAGATCCTAACCACTCAAGCTGCGTAATTTTTTTTCCCCTCATGTCACCTTTGTATCTTCTGCCGGAGTATTTCCAGCATTTCCTGTTTTAATAACTAGTCATAGAGTCAACTAGAAGGAGTTCCCCGGATTGCTGGGCGGTTAAACTGTTTTGTTTTTGTTGGCTTAACGCATAAACCCCAGTAACCAAAGGGAGCCAAAAAAAAATGAGCCAAGTGCTGAATTATGAGGAGCCGCCGCCTCCGGCGCTGCTGCAGATTGTGAAAGTGGAGCGTGACCCCGGGGACAGGGGTCGTGACTCTCTCTCTCTCTCTCTGCTGTTGCTCGGGGTGACAAGTCTTGTCCTTGTCCTTGGCCAAGGCCTCGGGCCTGCTCTTCCCCCTCCACCCCACCTCCTCTCGGAGTGAGCACCATCTCTCTCTCTCTCTCTCTCCCCACCACACACACACAGACAGACAGAGCTGGGCGGGTTGCCTTACCTGCAGGGCCCCGGGGTGGCGGGTCGCGGCGAAGCGGCGGAAGCCGTGGGACAGGCAGCGCGAACGGCCCAACATGGCGACGCTGCAGGCAGCGCGAGCCCCGACCCCGCACCGGAAACCGAAACCGGAAACCCGTCCCGCACACACCACCCTACACCAAGGGAGGAGGGGGGGGAGGAACACAGCACCACACCAAGGGAGATTGGGGGGGGGGGTGGAGTCAGAAAAACAAGCTCGCCTCACACCTAAACCGCAAGAACCACATCTCACTGAGTAAAACACATCGTAATCAACGAATGCGTGTTTGATAAAACATTTATGCGGCACCTATTTTTTGGAAGAATGGTTTGCCCTATTCTTCCACTGGACTGTAGGAATGTTCGCACTCAGAGGGGGACTTAAATTCAATTACAATATCTGCACCCTCTCTATAGTAGATAAGTGGGGACAAAAACGCTTTTAAATTGTAAACAGAAATGGGTGGCAAACATACATCTGTGTTTACTAACAACAGTGCTGCAGTATCTTTCAGATTTTTGCCATTTTGGAAATTCATTCCTCCCTCTCACGTTAATGGTTTGCACCCGTCTTACTTAATTTACATATCTGTCAATCAGCGCGGGCTTGCTCGAATTGGATTGGCTGCAAGCGTCGCCGCCCCTTTTTGTCCTTTTAAGGTATGAAGACGGGTGACGACAGGTGCAGGCAGTGCTGGCAGGTGCTCGGATAGGGTTAGTGCTGAATGGCAGTGTCCATCCAAGAGGAGAGCTGCAACGTGAGTGCGGGTTATTACCATCATTATCAATATATAATGTTCATTATTGTTATTGTCTAAATACTTCTTATTGCGGTTAACAGAAAGTGCAGTTGTAGTTTTTCCAAAACAAAACCTTTGTCTCCCATGTGTCTCTTAATCAGAATGATGACAGTCGATTTGGCAAGTTTGTGTGCGTAAGGCAGGATGACTGTGAGGTATCCGCCTTATTTTTAATACGATGTTAACAAAAACCTTCCAGTGGCCTTTACTTACTGTATTTCCGTGTTAATGATTATGAAGATATCTTGATGCTCTTCTTTTTAATAATTGTACATAGACATTGTCCTGCGTTCGTTTCCCTCTTGGCAAAGGGATACGTTCAGCTGGTGCAACATCTCGTTTGGAATAGTTTCAACAAGTCAGATTATTCTTGGGAACAAACAGCTTTATTCTCACTTTGAACTTTTTAAATTACCGTTGCGAGTAAAAGTTTTTCTTTGGTGGATATACCATACCAGATCTGTGTGTATGTGTCGCTAGCAAATAAATAATTCAACGAACTTTGCTTCAAAGGTTGTTTCAGATATACAGTAATGAAATGACTCGACGTCTTGGGTGCGATGGTATTTCATTCAATATTGATTATTTTTTTGAAACTTCAGATGCTTAAAATTTGGTCCGTTGGCATCGGGAAAAAGACATCCCGGGCCAGATTCGATCTCGATTTTTTTGGTTTTTTTTTGCAAATCTTTGTGGAAGCAGATTGCTTTACTGTTCAATACCATCCTTTTACAGTGTTCCTCGCTTTGCCTTTGATGGGCTGTACACGCTGTTGGGCTGCAGGATTTAGTTAATGCACCTACCTACCTATACCACCTTAGAATTATTAAAATTGTTTCAACTCTTATTTATTTGTGAGGCTATAGCTGCGCGTTTCAAATAATGAAACTCCGGAGCCTTATATCGAACGAAGTCGTTTTTATTGCCACCCAGTTGATATTTTTAAGGCAGGAATAATTCAGTCTATTATGGGATCAATATAACTGTAACGGGTTAGTGCAGGAAGGCGCTGGTGAAATGGGCTATTTAAACTGGTTTGAAATCTCTTTTGGCTGCTGCAGTTTTTAGGATGAGCCATAGACTGTTGCTTGCGTTCACGTCTGGAAGGACTCGAGATGCCTCTTGCACTTTATAAACGGGTTCGGAGTAGTTTCGATAATGATTGAGGCAGAGTTTTTTAATAACACTGCTGTTATCTCCCAAGTCCGGTACAATGACAGCGTATTCAGACACGAAGAATTTCGAGTGAAAGAGTGTCAGAAATAAAACTAAATATAAAGATAGTACACATTTAGACAATCGTAAATGTACTATTCCCTTATAAAGAGCGCGTAATTAAATATTATCGTTTGTATTTTAAAGTATTTCTCTCTAATAATCTAATCAACATATGTGTGTAAGTATGAATACTGTGCGCTGTATTGTTACATCTAGTTAGAAATGAACAATACGATACCGATCAAGATGCAGCAACTTACAGTGCCTTTCAACCTGCACTGCAGAATCTGGCTCTAAATGTGGGGTAAACTATAATATAAGTACTGTGTTCAATTAAGAAAGAAGTTTTTTTCCTTTATTCAAGTTTTAATTTTTTTCTTTCTTCAAGTTTTATTTAGTTATTTTTAAATATTCCTTTATCAAATAATCTCTTCAAGCAGGGACTGCGGCTGGGCTCGCCCTGTGCGAGATACAATACAGAAGAGCCTCTGGAGTATGTGTTATTCTCCACCAACCTCCTCCCTTCCCTTCCCTTCCCTCTTCTCCTATCGTTGAGTCCCTGCTGCAGTATGGGTTCAAGGGCTCTGGTCATCCTCGGTTACACTGCTGTTATTCAAGTGTGAGTCTTTGACAGTGAGTGTTATTTGAGGATTATTTGAGCCTGGGTGATGGCGGAGTACACATGGGTCTTGTCTTGTCTTCACCCGATCTGGACACGTGCGCACTTCCAACAGGCGCCATTAGACAGTGGTCAGAAGTGCAGAGGCCAGTTGTAATGTTCCTCGCCCAGATCAGCCAACTCAGCGCAAACCCAGAATCAAACCTGGAACCTTCCTGTTTTTATCCTCTCAACAACTGACAGGATAAACTCATTCAGCCAATAGGGTGCTCTCTTGCATTGACTTTTGAGGCGAATCACGTTCTACAGTAGGGAGGGGAAATGGCTTCAAAAGCTTTCTGATTATTTTATTAGTATTTTCTGTGATGTTTTATTGGCACAAATTGTAGATCATTAAGCATAATTTTATATTGGGTTTTGAAGTGAAGGTAATTATCCTTCTGTAAATTTTAAAGCCTAGTTTCTCCGTCTCATTATCCTGGTCTCACCAGGACACCCATGAGCTGTGGCCAAGAGAGTTCAGTATCTATTTCACCACACTACTGAAGACCTCTTTGCTGTCTCTTTTGGAAGAAAGGTTGCAACAGAAAGAAATAGAGGTTGGAGTTTGGAAGTGAGAGAGCACCCCTATCCGATTACTCCAGGAGTGACCGTGAGGTATTGGAAAAACCTCCTGGGTTATGGGAGCAGGATTCAAATTATGCTCAAAGATGAGCCAGCTGGATGTTGAAGGAAATTGATGAATGTAGAGTGGGATCATCAGCAAAGAAAGACTTGCATTTATATAGCGCCTTTCACGACCACCGGAGTCTCAAAGCGTTTTACAGCCAATTAAGTACTTTTGAGTGGAGTCACTGTTGTAATGTGGGAAATGCAGCAGCCAATTTGCACACAGCAAGCTCCCACAAACAGCAATGTGATAATGACCAGATAATCTGTTTTAGTGATGTTGGTTGAGGGATAAATTTTGGCCAAGACACCGGGGATAACTCCCCTGCTCTTCTTCGAAATAGTGCCACGGGATCTTTTACGTCCACCTGAGAGAGCAGACAGGACCTCAGTTTAACGTCTCATCCTAAAGACGGCACCTCTGACAGTGCAGCACTCCCTCAGCACTGCACTGGAGTGTCAGCCTAGCTTTATGTGCTCGAGTCCCAGGAGTGGGACTTGAACCCTCAACCTTCTGACCCCGAGGCGAGAGTGCTACCCACTGAGCCACAGCTGACACTTAAAGAGTGAATAGGGTTCGATGATGAGCTGAGGAGGTCATTAATATGAAGAATGAACAGAATGAAAAAGGTCAGGTCCCAGGTAAACCACTCAGTTAATGGGGGGGGGGGAAAGAGTCCGAGGATGAGCCATCAACTGTGGAGTGATTTGAGAGGAAATGAGACAGACACAAACATAGTTTTGGTGGGAGTCCATATGTTAAGTGCATGGTGCCAGATTCTATCAAAGGCTTTGGAGAAGTCAGGTGCTGAATATATCACAGGGGAATCATATAATCTGCGTAATTTACAAGAGAATAATGTGTCATGGAGCAATAATATAAAAAGGGGTTATTTAACATTTGCCCCTTTGTCACAATAATAAAGCCAATGTGCTTGTCTGTCCCATCAATAACCTTACTAGAATGCTCATACGAAGTGGGAAAAAATTAAAACATGCAGAATTATCCCTAAACTTCTTGCCATGAAATTTAGCTCTGTAAAATATAAGAGAGTAACAGACTTGTATGTAAGAGAAAATTAATTTAAAATTCTCATTTTTTGTGTTCAAATCCCTCCATGGCCTTGCCTCTCCCTATCTCTGTAACCTCATCCAGTCCTACAACCGTCAGAGATCTCTGCACTCCTCCAATTCTGACCTCTTGCACAGCCCTGATTTTCATCGCTCACTATTGCCGGCTGTGCCTTCAGTTACCAAGGGCCTAAACTCTGCATTTTGCTCCCTAAACCTCTCTACTTCTCTCTTCCTTTACGCCATTCTGTAAAACCTACCTCTTTAACCAAACTTTTGGTCACCTGTCCTAACATCTCTTTATGTGGCTCAGTGTCAAATTTTGACTGATTAACGCTCCTGTGAAGCTCCTTGGGATGTTGTTACCACGTTAAACGCGCTCTGTAAATGCAAGTTGTTGTATTAACCTGCATTATTTAGAAGGTGCGGGCATAAAGAAAGTGCTTTGCACTTACTTAGGAGCAACTATCAAACTTTGTTTTTATGATACGTCATTGTCATATGGCAATGCATTCAGTTGCAAATTATATTTAAAAGATACTAAGGCCAACGGCATCCAAAAATGATGTCATGTTTTCTTGAGAATAATTAAAGCCCTGCCGTAAAACGCTTCAACTGATTTTTTTTTTTAAATGGAAACACTTCAAACAGGATGGCAGTGCTGTTGATGTATCAGAAGGCCTGCTTTAGAAGATACTGTATCCAACTCACCATAGGACCCACTAGTGAGAAGTCCCCACATGTTGACAAATGCCCGGGTTAGTTCTGCCCACCCGCTCGGTGTATGAGTTGTGCATGGTCCCGGGGTGGGGGGTTACAGAACATGGAGAGAAGTCAACCGAGAAATGAAGGAAAAGTTATGGATTGTACAAAAAATGGCAAAATGTGCCGTGGAAGGCAAGGGTAGGCAGTTTCACGTCTCCCATCCAGAGAAGTGAAACAATGTTGTAAAAATAGAGAAGAAATAATGATTCATAGGATGAGTCTGGGCTATTTTTCATTAAATGCTTGTCACTGTCATTATTATTATATAAATGAACATTCAAATGGAGTGTGAAGTATAGGGCTATTTTCAGAAACATCTTGTTTGTTAAACTTACAGACGGTACTAAAACAGAGAGCAACAAGGACAAAGAATCTGGTTAAAGGTTTTCAGAAAGATTTCGATCAGCTATGCAGCTGGGCAGACAAATATAAAGTATTGCACAATGGGTGAAAAAAACATATGGAACAAGTATAGAATGAATAGAGCAGAATTCACACAGAGAGACTCAAAGGGAGCTGGGCATAATGGGAGTAACCATTAGCTCAGCACTTCCAATATCTAGATAATGCGAGAAGCAATTAAAAAAAAAAAAGAGCAAATAGAACTCTGGGATGTATAATCAGACCAATAAAGTAAAAATCTACAGAGGATTATCCTAAAGATTTACTATAACTTGAAGTAGTGTGTTCAAATCTGGTCACCACGACACAAAGAGGGACAGCCATGCGTTGGGAGGGCGCAGAGAACAATGGCCAGAATGATCCCAAGTGTAAAATGAATGAACTGCGAGGAAAAATTCGAGAAGCTCTACTGACTAAAAGAGAAAGTGGTGGAGGAAGGAGCGTGACAGATTTCTGATCTGTTATTTTTCATTTTACTGGAGCCTCTATTTCTTTTATATTTCTTTGTGAAAGCTTGTGCCTGTGGTCACTTTATTTTGGTTACCATGCTGATTTAAGCATAGGCTGGCCGGTTGAAATATATGTGAGAAGTCGCACAACACCAGGTTATAGTCCAACAGGTTTATTTGAAATCACAAGCTTTCGGAGCGCTGCTCCTTCGTCAGGTGAAGTGAAGAGATACATATAGGCACAGCATATATAGTCAGAGAACACTGCCAGATAATTACAGTTAATCTTTCCAACTGCCCTTTATCACACCTCGGCAGAGAGATAATCACGGCAATCAAAGGTGTGGATGGTGTCCAAACAGGTCAGCCAGGAAAACATTACATCAAAGACAATGTGGCAGATGCTGGGGTCTGTATGGAAAACAAAAAACTTTTTTTGCTGGCAATCACAGCAGGTCCGGCCGCATCTGTGTAGAGAGAACAAGCCAACGACAACTCGAGTCTGGATGACTCTACGTCAGGTGGGGTTACATGTAGCGTGACATGAACCCAAGATCATGGTTGAGGCCGTCCTCATGGGTGCGGAACTTGAAATATACACATCTGTGTCTCGTATCTATGCAAATACGAGGGGGAATTTTTCAACTTTGTGCTGCCTGAGGGAGCCTCGCCCACAAAGAGTGTGTATTAGAAATTTGGATGCTCAGCGCACGATTTTCCAACCACCAGGAAACTGCATGCAGAGCAAGCCCCGAGTTTCTGACATGTGCTCCTGACTGTGAGGCTCCAAGGCAGGAGTGTAAATTGGGAAAAATTACTCCTCGGGTTTCTGAGTTCCATTTCTTCTCTAAAGAAATATAAAATAAAAACAGAAAATGCTGGAAATACTCAGCAGGTCAGGCAGCATCTGTGGAGAGAGAAACAGAGTTAACGTTTCAGGTCGGTGACCCTTCGTCAGAACTGGAAAAAGTTGGAGGTGGAACAGGTTTTTAAGCAAGTGCAGGGGCAGGGAAAGGGGGGAGGGGAGGAAAGAACAAAAGGGAAGGTCTGTGATAGGATGGAAGGCAGGAGAGATTAAGAGACAAAAGGGATGACGGTGCAAGGCAAAAGGAGATGGTAATGGGACAAGTTAAGAAACAAAAGATGGCTCTAGATGAAGTGTAAATGGCAATGGCAGAATGATCGACAGCTGCCATGTGAGAGAGAAAAATAAAGAAAAAAAATGAAATATAAACTGGGGACAGTTAGATTGGGAATTTTTTTTATCGCCCTATTGTTCAGCAAGTGAGACAGCAGTTAAAGTTCATACAGTTGATGTAAGTAATTTGGATCACGGGGATTCTGATCCTCTCCGGATATACAATCTATTTCATGTGTTATTGTGTCAGGTCTTTGAAGGATCACTGGCTGAGATGGCCCTCTTAATGGGGACTCTGTTTGTCAGACCCAGAGACATGATTTGTCCTGGAGGTTGACGAAGGGCTTGAGACAGTTTTCTGCAGGAAAGGACACGTACTATTGAAGACTATGTAGCTATGGCATGTTCACTAGTTCACCTTTTTGCTGTACTACTGCTGAGGTAGAGGCCCACGGAGGACTGTGTGAGCTTGTCTTTCTCGTACCAAAGTGTTTCATCAAGGAAGCATGCTGTTTAAAGAACTGCAGAGGACTGTTAAAGTATTAAGTGTTTGAAAAGAGACACTGGGGGATTATGAGGTATTGTAATGGAGTGAAATCTGCCATTTTAGTTCATGCGTCTGATTAATATTTGTAATAAACCTGATTTGTAGTTTGCAAGCTGAGAGATATTTGTCCATTGAAAAGAATCGAAGAGTACAAGGCAACACATATTATATTCAGTGAATTTATCGGCAATAAACAAGCTTTATTGCTCAGCTTGCACATGCTATCTCCCACAATATTTTGTGGATAAAGCCTCATTTTGGTTGGTAGGAAATGTGGGTTTGTCTGTAAGGCCTACATGGAAAACATATTTATTGAGACCAAATCATAATAAAGGAAGGACCTCATTGAGGTATATCACACATTAAACAGTATAGATTAGGTAAACCCAGAATATTGCTTGAAAGTAAGTTAGACTGGTTGGACCAAAGGATGTAAATTTAAATTAGTGCAAAATACATTTTTAATAGATATGTATTCGGAAGAATTTCTTTCCTCAAAATGTGATAAGTGATTGGAATAATCTGCCTGTCAAAGTAATAGAAATAAGAGCATTTGAGTGTTCAAAATGCATTTGGAGCCAGGCCGAGAGAGACAGAGCACTAGGGCAGCGAGTGCCAATGGGACAAACGTGCATCTTTCCATCATTGACATTTTTTTAATGTTATCAGCAGCAAGATTAGTGCAATAGATGGCCTTATTTGGAAGACAAAAGCCAACATCGATGTGTAGCAGAAAGTCATAGTTGTAAAATGAATTGAAAATGATGCCGTTCATGAGATGAGGCAGCACGGGCACTCTCGCGAGAAATTAAACACCTTGTTGTCTGTACTGATGGCTGTAACGATGAGCTCCGGGGAGTGGCATGATACTGGTTAGTCCCAACACATTTGGTTCCAGATCACAGCCACACTGCTGCCAGGAGGCGCTGAGTGGAGCCTTCCCTACAAAAAGAAGGGAGAATATCAGAGGGGGTGTCACCCACTAGCCAAGTCAGCTCTCTCTGCTGCTAGTGATAGGGAACAGCTGGTGATAGAACAGTTCTGGAAGAGACTAACTGTACTCTCAGTCAGGGAATGCATGCAAGCTGGGTTCTCCAATGAAGTAAGAAACAGATGCCGATTAATATGACAACTAGTACCTCCCCCATCCCGCTGCCCCATCCCGTTTCCTTCTTTCTTTCTGTCTTTCTGACATTTCCTGTCTGCACAACGCCATTTCCTGTATCTTGTTTTGTCACACTTTCTAAGCATTCCCATTACAAAATTCTTATGCCTACATTTATAATAGGCTTTGCCTATGTAAACTTATGACTGCGATTGCACAAATTAGCCACTGGGTTCCAACAAATGCCATTTTTTTCTCAATAACTAAAATTTCTAGGCCTAGAAATTCGCTATCGGTAAAAACCTGCCGATGCCACCGCGGGCCTGTGTTAAAGGCCACTGTAAATGATGGCGCTGGCAGGACTGGTACATTGTCGCTGGTGGCTAATTAACATTAGCCCAGCACTAAACTTACTGTGCAGCGCCATTCTGGTGGCGTTAGTCCCGGCAGGAGGCCCTAATGTAGCGTGGCCATAGTGTCATTGCAGCAAGAACAGCCTTCTTTTAAAGCAAGGCTGTTACTTCAGAAAGCAGTTTGGTCCCTTAAAGGGGAACTGCCTTCTAAAATTAAAAAAATAAAAATCATGTAAAAATAAGTAGTTTTTAGCCCTTACAGCTCAACTGTCTTCTGGAAAAAAATAACATTAAAAAGAATTCCAAAATGGGAGTCTTCAGCTCTTAAAGATGAATTGCCTTCCGCACCTCAAAAAATGCTAAAGGTGCTTCAGCACTAACACAAATGGCTCAGCAAGCCAGGGAAGAGGCACCCAGGGTCTCGCATGCAGCACTCCAGCTTTGTGCAGGGGGTGAACACTGCAAGAGAGATCCTCTACCAACAGAGGCCAGGAGGCCCTCCAGAAAGAAAGATGTGGGACCAGATCACCAAGGCAGTCACTGCCAGTATTGTTGCCCCCACGACCTGGCTCCAGCGCCCAAAGAAGCTTCATGACCTCAGCCCACTGGTCAAGGTCAGTGAATGCATCTTCAAAAGCCGTCTCCTACTAACTGCACCACTAGCCTCACACACTTCTCAATGCATGAATTCCCCGCCCCCCCAATCACTCACCTACCAATAATCTGTACCAAACACGAGGCACACCTCCTATTCCTAGCTTCACCTCACCCCCTTGGAGGAGATGGTGCTGGCTATTCTTGGCAGGGCATGACTGAGCCCTTGGCCAGCAGTGGGGCAGAAAGGATACAAGATGCTGGTATTCTCATATGTTATCCTCCTTCTCGCATGCACCTCTTGCTTTCCTGCCCTCTGCTCACCACAACTCCACCCTTGTGCCTTACTCACTTCGCACACCCAAGAAATTCAGCCTTCCCAGCCAATGGTTGGCCAAGAAGACTCCCAGCTCCTCAAGGTCGACCAGCAAGGCCATTTGCTGTGTCCCCCACTGAAAGTCAGCAGCCTTCCACCAGCCATGCTGCAGTCACTGGGGTAGCGCTGCGTGACATCAGTAGGATAGGCAAAGGCACACCCAAGACAGTCACTAAGGGAATGCATAAGGGTGATGAGTTGATTTCTTGATGTCAAATTGGATGGATAGACGTATAAAGTTGGATTGCAAAGTTTGCTTTGTGGTGGCTTTTATTTTAGCATTGTGGCCAAGCAGATGCTGTGATGGTCAGTAACAGAGGGAAGGTAAGGTGTGGAACTAATGTTGAAAGTGGAATTGGGGTTGTGGTCAACTGGTACCGCAGGCGGATGATTCCATCCCAGATATCCCAGCAAGATAGGGGCTGTCTGGGTTGCATCCTTCCTTCTGCTTCCTCTTCTTCTGCTTTCTCCTCTTCTGTGTCTTCTTCTTTCCTCTGTGAACGGATGCTGTAAGTCTGGAAAAAAAAAAGCATAAAATGCTGGAAAATACTCAGCAGGTCGGCAGCATTTCAACCTGAGACGTGAACTGTTTCTCTCTCCACGGATGTTGAGTATTTCTAGCATTTTCTGTCTTCTCGGAGGCCTTCCTTTACCATCCGAGGCCTTGCAAGCATCCAGCAGCAGTCCCAGCACTCTCTGCACACTTAAAGAACTTTTAACATGTATTGCACCAAGCCACGACTTCAATAAATTAAAAATTAAAAATCCAGTCCAAAAGCTTAAATGCAAACTTACCTGGAAGGTGTGTGTGTCCCTTTAAGAAGTGCTGACAGCTTCTCTGTCAGTCAGCTGCACACGCTCTTTTCAAAGCGAGCTTAGGACCCAGTGCTAAACTCGGCGCTAAGGTCGAAGTTTGCAGAGCGTGACGTTACGCTCTCCCCATTTGCATCTCCAGAGCCAGCACTGCTATCGGCAGCGATAAGGCCCTCACCAAAATGGTGGTCTCCGAGTCCCATGCCAGTGAAGGGCGTTAGAGTGGCGGCCGCCATTTTTCGCCAGGATTCCAGCACTAACGGGTGGAGGTAAGTAGCCCAATTTCTGGGCTCTAATGTCCAAAATAGGGGTTTCAACAAAATAAAAATTCAGAAAATTACATATATTTCTCATTAAGATGAATAAACTTATCAACGGAATTGTCTTTTTATTTGAAAGTTCCAGCCCCTACAAAAAGCCTGGGCTTGAACTTAATATTTTTGCCCAGAGCTGTGATTCTGTGAGCTGAATTTGGATTATACAGTCTGAACATGTACAGTGTATCTAATTTCTGGGAATGTATCAATACCAGTCAGTCGGTTATATTGATGGAATATTCTTCCAGAACCTTCTGCTCAGTTGCTTTTTATCAACTAATTTTGTAAAGCAAGAAGATACATTTCAAAAGGTTTATTAGGGTAAAATAACATTGAGAATTTTTTTTTAAATAGAGAGGCACGTGTGTGTGTGTGTGTGTGTGTGTGTGTGTGTGTAGATGGAAACAATGGCAGTGCTTTTATTATACATCTATTGTAGCTTTTATATGTTCTATAAACTTCAGAAAGTATATTAAGCTTGAAGGAGAGAATGACTAGGACTGAAGAGATAGAGGGAGTGAGAGAGAAGGGGAGTGTGTGCGTCTTTCTTCATTTAATGTTACTTCAATTTTCAAATAAAAATACCAGTTGGATATTTAGAGTAAGATGGTGTGCAAGTTGTGCGAATTGCAGGTAGATGTTATTTCGCAGCGCTGGGGAGGGCTAATGGAGTTTAGTTGCACTTGGGGGCAGCCCTGTAGTCTGCTAGAAATGGGGATAATCCTGGGCTTTGGTAGCACTGGTGAATGGTCATGAGGTTTGGCAGAAATGGGGGTGACATCCTGGAATTTGATAGTACTGCAACGGGGCTGCTAGAGTTGGCGGAATGGGCAGGGGAGGGATCCTTTGATCTACCATCACTGCAGAGGAGAACCTGACATTTGAATGTGCGGTTTGACTGCCTCGTGGATTCCTGTTGCCTGTTAGTGGAGCAGGGCATCAACCAAACAGCACTTGGCGGTGGGGGGGGGGGGGGAGGCGGTTGAGGAATCCCATATTTGGCAGCACTGGTTGGTGACTTTCTAAGGGATCTCTGTGAACTCTGAATTTGGTGTTTTGCGATTGGTTTCTGGATGTGTATCTCTCTCTGTTTGTCTCTCCTCAAAACACCAACCCTTGACCCCTCTGTTCTTGCAAACTACCGCCCTATCTCCAACCCAAATCCGTGCCCATTTTTCCCGAAGTCCATGTTTGAATCCCTCCAATCAGGTTTCCGCTCCGCCACAGTACCAAAACAGCTCTTATCAAAATCACAAATGACACCCTATGTGACTGTGAAAAAGGTAAATTAGCCCCCTTGTCCTATATCGACCTGTCTGCAGCCTTTGACACGGTTGACCACACTATCCTCCTCCAACACCTCTCCACCATTGTCCAGTTGGGTGGGACTGCACTTGACTGGTTCCATTCTTATCTATCTAATTGTAGCCAGAGAATCACCTGCAATGACATCTCTTCCTGCTCCCGCACCATTACCTCTGCTGTCCCCCAAGGATCTAGCCTTGGCCCCCTCCTATTTCTCATCTACATGCTGCCCCTCGGCGACATCATCCGAAAACACAGCATCAGTTTCCACATGTACGCTGACGACACTCAGCTCTACTTCACCACCAGCTCTCTCGATCCCTCCACAGTCCCTAAATTGTCTGACTGCTTATCCGACATCCAGTACTGGATGAGCAGAAATTTCCTCCAACTAAATATTGGGAAGACCGAAGCCATTGTCTTCGATCCCCATCACAAACTCTGTTCCCTAGCCACCGACTCCATCCCTCTCCCTGGCAACTGTCTGAGGCTGAACTAGACTGTTCGCAACCTTGGTGTCATATCTGACCCCGAGATGAGCTTCCGACCACGTATCCGAGCCATCATTAAGACCGCCTACTTCCACCTCCGGAACATCGCCCGACTCCAACCCTGCCTCAGCTCATCCGCTGCTGAAACCCTCGTCCATGCCTTTGTTACCTCTAGACTTGACAATTCCAACACACTCCTGGCTGGCCTCCCACGTTCTACCCTCCGTAAACTTGAGGTCATCCAAACAAAATTTGAGACCGTGCCTTCAGCTGCCTAGGCCCTAAGCTCTGGAATTCCCTCCCTAAACCTCTACGTCTTTTTCCTTCTTTAAGATGCTCTTTAAAACCTACCTCTTTGACCAAGCTTTTGGTCACCTGCCCTAATATCTTCTTATGTGGCTCGGTGTCAAATTTTGTTTGATAACACTTCTGTGAAATGCCTCGGGACGTTTTACTGTGTTAAAGGCGCTATATAAATACAAGTTGTTGTTGTTGTTGTTGTTATCATTGTTGTACATTCAGATCTCTCCATGTTGAGCCACCAGGTAACTAATGAGGAAAAAAGTCTAGCTTTATGAATATAAGACATTGCAGAATTGGCATGTAATTGGCAAATAAATTTCAATATAGCTAAGTGTGAGGTATTACATTTTGGTAGGAAGAATACGGAGGCCATATACTGCTTGGATATTAAGATTCTTAATGGGGTAGAAGAGCAAAAGGATCTAGGGGTACAGATACACAAATCCCTAAAAGTTGCGATGCAGGTTAATAAGGCCATAAAAAAAGCAAACAAGACACTGGGGTTCACTTCTAGATGAATAGAATTGAAAAGCAGAGAAGTTATGTTAAACTTGTATCATAACTTGGTTAAACCACACTTGGAGTACTGTGCACAGTTCTGGTCTCCATATTATGAAAAGGATATAGAGGCATTGGAGAAGGTGCAAAAATACTCATAGGTATATCCTCTCTGTTCTAATATCATCCTTATCAGGAAAGACTGAACAGGCCGGGGCTCTTTTCTCTAGAAAAGACAAGGCTGAGTGGTGACCTGATAGAGGTATTTAAGATAATGAAAGGGTTTGATAGGGTAGTTGTAGAGAAAAAATTTCCACTTTTGGGGAATCCAAAACTAATTAAATTAGTCACTAATAAATCCAATAAGGAATTCAGGAGAAACCTCTTTACTCAGAGTGGTAAGAATATGGAACGTGCTACCGCAAGGATCAGCTGAGACAAACAGCATAGGTGCATTTAAGGGGAAGCATATAAGGGAGAAAGGAATAGAAGGATATGCTGATAGGATGAGAAGAAGAAGGATGGGAGGAGGCTCTTGTGGAGCACAAACTGCGGCATAGACCAGTTGGGCCGAATGGCCTGTTTCTGTGCTGTGCACTCCATGTAACTTGATGTAAATGCAAAATAAATTCTCTGAAAAAGTAACATCGCTCTCCTCTTTTACTACCCAGGTCTCCAGTCTTCTTCCTCTTGCTGCTTTTGAAAAGGATGTGTCAATAGTGTTTCGAGTCCATGGGAATGCCTGAGTACCGTAGTTCATCTCTTCTTTCCTTGAAATCTGAACAAAGAAGCTTTGACTCGAAAATCAGAAGCCGCTTTGATGACTGTGTCTCTAGGCAAGGTACTGAACCCTTGGCCTATGCAATGAACCTCAACATGTCTGAACAGGATATGGGCAGTTCCAATAGCTGCTACATAGAAGGAGACAAAATAAACCAGCTTCACATGCGCCTGAAAAGAAATTTTTTTGAGGACTCGGTGTCGTCTTATTCCAGCAGGGCCATCATTTCGCAATTTCTGGAGAAAGCTACCAAGAAAAATAATTCAACAGATCAAGAGCTTTTCTTCTCAGCAAGGAATCTGCCCCGTTCCACCGTAGAATCATTTCAGGTGGACAGAAGCAGCAACTGCTCCAAAGACAGTGTGCAGGACCTCGGCTCACCTTTCAGTCAGCACCACGCTATGAACAACAGTGAAGGGGATCGATTGTTTGACGAACACTTGCAGGCTAAGAGGGCAAGAGTAGAGAACATCATCCGAGGGATGAGCAGTTCTCCGAACACCATCCTCCCCAGCAGTGAGCTTGAGCGGGACAGTGGCCAGCGGCACGGAAGTTTGAGAGACCAATACAAAGAGAATAAACGGAAGCAGAGACTTCCGCAACAGCAGCAACAGCAGGAGGAGGAGACTCCCAGGAAACTTCCCAAACTAGCTTCATCCCTGAAGAAGCACAGGAGAGAGGAGTGCCATAGACTGAAGCAGCAGCTGCAGGACATGCAGGGGAAACTCCTTGAACTTCAGGAAAAGTTTTTCCAAGTTTATGATGCCAGTGAATCAGAACAAGAAGACCAAGAGGACACGTCGGATTCCAGCTTCCACTCGGCTGACACTGACTGCAATGCAGAGAATGGAGAAAATACTCCCGAAAGATATGATGGTGATCTTTCAGACATGAACCAAGGTCTCTACATTGACTATGTTCAATCATTTAGCCAAGAGGAAGAACTGACGACGGGGAAGGATGCAAATAAACATCAAGATATGGACAGAAAATTCAACAATCATAATCATTTTTCTTTCTCTCTTGTTGAGGGTGGATATCTCGCAGAGTCCCTTAAATATGAATTAACCAACGCAGTGGCTCACATTGTAGACTCCGCGGTACAGTTGTTCTCTGTTAAACCTTCTAGCACCTCTTCTCGGTCATTTCAAAGCTTGCCAGCCTCTAGGCCCAAGAGTGTTACACATAACGAGAACGCAAACTTAAGGACGACCAGTCATGAGTTTCGGTGCCCTCAAGATCCAATGATGACGCACAGATACTTTGACAACTCTCAAAACCCTCGTACCTTCGACATTCAGGATCAGACAGAGGCAATACCACTGGTGGTGAGAAAATCATCCCAAAGTCAATCTAGCCTTGTTAGCCCAATTATTAAACAAGCCTGTCAAATGCCTCATACCAAGACACCCTTAACATTAGCTCTGGGCTCCCAGATGCCTCTGAGTGAATTGCCTGAACCTCTATTGAGGTATGGCATGCACAGTGAGATAGGACATAGCCTCTCGGCTACTGCGAAGGACACTGCTTCTACTGAATCATGGGACACAGTCAAACTGAGGTCAAAGGTTACCTCGCATCATATGGCGCATCAGCCGCACCCACGCTTTCGTCAAAATCCAGCAGAGACTCTCTGTCTTTCTCACATCAAGTCTGAATGTGGAGAGCTGCATTCCATGGCAGATGTCACTCCATACACATCAGTTAACATATCCTTTCTGAGCGTTACTTTGTAAACTTGCAGAATACTGCAGAAACCTTTCAGTTCCAAAGTCAGATGCAACACGTGTTCGACACAGAGTAAAGCTCCCTCTCCGCGCCCCTGGCAAATGCAAGAATTTGAGCTCCTCGGCCCATGAGTCTCCATCCATTAAAATGAATGGACAGAAAATCATGGGCTGGAGAGTCGCAATTTGACCTTGATGGAAAGTGAAGAGTTTGTGCCAGTCTGAGCTCTCAACAGCTTCCCTTTCCTTTGATATACCAACAAGACGGTGCCTTTTTCCTAAATGGGGCTGTTCTGAAGGGAACCTTTTGGAAAGCAAATCTTTCCTTTGCTTATAAATGCAAATGTAATAATGTGGATCATATCAAAACACCTGGCCACATTACTGGTGCATGGGATCATGGCAAAAAAGATGCACTGCTCATTTGGCTTTTCTGCTACCCTAAAGTGGAAAAAATGGTTTGCGAAACTCTCTTTCATGCAATGACTCTTTAAATATACACAGTCAATGTCAAGAGGGGTGAAAATGATGAAAAATAATTTGTTAAGAGGGCTCAGAAACAGCTGTCCTTTAATAGTTAGAGCTGGGCGTGCAGCCAGGTTTTCAAACGTACGGTCCAGTCACATTTTAGCCCGATACACATGTGACATTCAATACAAGAGCTGGTTAAATCAGCTGAGACACAACGGCCCGGAAATCGGATGGCGGCGGAATCAGAGCGCCGTACCAGTGCCCAATGAGGCCGGTGGCTGGATCACGGCAAATTGGTCCGCCGGTCTCTTTTTAGGATAGGTACGGCGAGCTGCGGGTGCCAGTCACGGCCCAAGAGGTAGCTTGCCGATCAGGAAGGGGAGAGGGCCGGGGAAGTGATTTGGCCGGGGAAGTGATTTGGCCGGGCAGACACAGGTGAAACAAATTCCCCCAGCAATCTCGCGCTTTCCCGTTACCTCAACTAATTAGGGGATTTTACGACACACACATTAATTAAATGGAAAAACTTTTAACAACTTGACAATGCTGCCAGGAGAACACAACTTTTGAGAGTGAGCAAACTTTTCACTCAACAAGAGTTTAATGCAGTGTCCTTTTATAGATACTTTCCGTCCACCTCAATCTCCACCTCCACCAACATTGCTGCCCCCCCCCACCCCCCGCTGCCCCCACACCCCTCCCCTCCCCGCCCCAAGCCCTGGGAACAGGAAACAAAAGCAATGTAACAATAAGAGATGGGAAAGGAGAACAACTTAAAATAGAAACCCATTAAGTGAATTACATTCTCAAGCGAAATTGGACGGTCCTTTTGTTTTCTTGTTTGCTTAATATGTAAAGAGGCCTCTTTTACAGTTCCCTAATCCATCTTAATTAAATGAATGGAGTGCATTGCTGTAAAAAAAAGGTTTAGCGATACTCATAAGGAGAGCCGAGTAGCTCTGAGCCTTTCATTACCACTCACTGCTCCAGGCTCACTATTGTTCCAGAGAGTTTCTGATGTTAATGCAGGCAATATCCACTACTTCCCAGCTGCCAACATCCTCTTACATGCTTGATCACAGAAAAGTGAGATAAAAACACATTTCTGCGCATTTCTCTTCATTTCAAGGGCAAGTGGGCCTTTCAAATTATAATTTAATTTCAATCGTGGTCTGCAGTGTCGCAATAAGGGCCACCGACTGATTTTAGGTAGGCTGCAATCTGACTTGCGCCCGTCTTCCATTATCCAAATACACTGCTGAGGTGAGAGCAGCCAGTCGACTGTGGCTTCTTCGAAAGCTGCGTGTTCAGCGAGCAAAGCGCATGGGGGAGTGTGACTGCAATTGTCACACGTGCACCCAGTAAAAATGACCTGAAAAGCCCAGAGGTGAGTTCAAAAATTCCAATATGTAGCCAGGGACCCAGCCATCAAAGTGAAATAGAAAGGTAGAGTGAGAGGTAGCTGGAGAAACGGATACAGAGAAACATAGAGACTTGATGGAGACAAACACAACAGACAAAAAAAAATGCACTAATCATATAACTTTTTAGAATATTGTGTGAGAAGTCTGCAGCATTCTGGGGCGGGATAGCAATCTAGCGCATGGCCCCAACACCGTTGAGCTCTGTGCGAATCCAGCCCAGCGTGAGGGAATGGAAGTGTCTTCTCCCTGCGGGCAGTGACTGCAAACCTGCCGGCTATCACCATTTGGAGTGAGGGTCACTCGTTTTCTTTTTAAGATGTGACCCTAATTTGATGCCAAAACTCTGCTGCCCCATGTCCTAACTCGCACCAAGTCCCGTTCACCCATCACCCCTGTGCTTGCTGACCTACATTGGCTCCCGGTTAAGCAACGCCACGATTTTAAAATTCTCACCCTTGTTTTCAAATCCCTCCATGGCCTCGCCCCCCACTCTCTATCTCTGTAATCTCCTCCAGCCCCACAACCCCATTCCGAGATATCTGCGCTCCTCTAATTCTGGCCTCTAGAGAATCCGTGATTTAAAGCACTGCTGTAGTGCTGAGCTTCACCCACCGGCTCCATTGCAAGGAAGGTCCTGTGATTTTTCTGTCGTTTCATTTTAAAGGAAAACCGTAGGAAATGCACCTGCAATTTTTCTGGCCTGCTTTCCCGGCATGACGAGGCTCACACAGGGAGCGAACATTCAGAAAATCGGTCCTCATCTTAAATGGGTTTGCAGCCTGTCTCACCCATTACTGTAATATATGTGGGTAGAACAAATGAAGGACAGAGACACCAGTTGCTTGTTCACGTGCTTGCTTTACTAGGCCAGAGCAAACTGAGCATGCTCATACTAAACCATGTGACAAACCATGTGCTAATACATTACACTGCTTTCCCCTTAAAAAAAATGCACATATTCCCCTCTCAAATACAACAAAACTATGGTCCCACCTTTCCCAGTATTACATGTAGTTCTGCTGGGATATATCCAGTTGTAGTGTGCGGAGTAGTTCTGTACTTCAGCAAGAAATTTGCCAAACACTGCCTCATGCTGAGTCCCGAACAACCCTGCAACATTGCTTTTTGAGAGCTTCTTTTACTATTCTGACTGACCTTTCGGCTGCTCTGTTTGAAGCTGCATGATATGGTGGAACGAGAGTGTGCCTGATACTGTTCCATTTCATGAACTCTTGGAATAGAGCAGAACAGAACTGACATGCGAAGATAGACCTCAACTCATCTACGGTACGTTCAGTTGTAGTATTTGAATCCATGTGCTTCACTTCAATCCACTTTGAGTGACTATCTACAAGTACCAGGAAATAATCCGTTGCTTTTTCATAGAAGTCTACATGTACTCTCTGAAAAGGTCTACTTGGCCATGACCAGGGTTGTAGTGGAGTTTTGGGTGGTTGGTTTCTGCAATTTTGGCAAACGCTGCATTTGCTGACAAGAGATTCAAGATCACTGTCCAATCCAGGCCAGTAAACAAAACTTCTAGCAATTGATTTCATACTGACGATCCCTGGATGTTCAGTATGAAGTTCGGCCAGAATTCTATCTCTCAAAGAAGTAGGTACCACCACTCTGTTTCCCCACTTGATACAACCTTGCTCACAAGACAATTCAGTACGACGGTTATGGAATGGTTTCAACTCTGTGTCCAGACACTGATCAGTCCATCCATTCAAGGTGTTTTCATACACTCTTTGCAGTACTGAGTCCTTTTGAGTCTCACTTGCAATCTCAGTTGCATTCACGGGAAAGTCTTTGTCAACTGCACCTAGCGTGAAAATCTCACCTTCACTCCCAACACGAGTCTTCATGTGGCAACCTGGACAAAGCATCTGCGATTGCATTTTGCTTTGAAGTGCGATATTCAATCGTGTAGTCATAATGTGACAACACTGCCAAACATTGCATTCTTGATGCGGCCATTGCAGGGATGGCAAATTTGGGCCCCAATATTGCTAGGAGCGGTTTGTGATCGGTTATCAGAGCAAAGTTTCTGCCAATCAGGAACTGTTGGAATTTCTTGATTCCAAACACTATGGCGAGTGCTTCCTTTTCAATTTGCGTGTAGTTTCTTTCGCTCTTTACTGAGAGTTTGCGATGTGAACGCGATTGTTTTTTCTTGGCGGTCATCCATTACGTGGCTAATGACAGCTCCCACACCATAGCTGGAAGCATCACATGCTAACTTAATCTCACGCTCTGTGTCGTAGTGCACAAGTAGAGCATCGCTAGAGAGACTTCTCTTACAAGCGTTGTAAGCTTCCTGTTACTCTTTTGTCCACTTCCACTGGACATCCTTCTTGAGGAGCTCGTGCAATGGAGCTAACATGGCCGCTAACTCAGGTAAGAAACGTGCGTAGTACTGGAGCATTCCAAGGAAAGATCTTAACTCAGACACGTTCTGTGGTTTTGGAGCATTGATGACAGTATCAACCTTTTCTTTAACTGGTTGCAAGCCATTTGCATCAACTTTCAGACCAAGGTACATAACCTCGGACTACACAAAAGCACATTTGCTCCTTTTCAATTTGACATTGTGGGAATTCAACCTTTGAAGCACTAAATCTAACACTTCTAGATTTTCTTCCTCACTGCTTGTTGCAATCACCACATCGTCTTGATTGCATAAGCAATTTGTAATTCCTTGCAAAATCTTATCCATCGTAGCCTGGAAGAATTTGGGGGAGGACTTTACAACATATGGCAGCTTGGTGTACGAATATAGTCCCTTGTGTGTGTTGATGGTGAGATACTGTTGACTCTCTTTGTCAACATTCAGCTGAGCATAAGCGTGCGACAGGTCAAGCTTGGAGAAAACCTTTGACACAGAGAGTGTTGCATACAAATCTTGTGATGTAGGTAACGGGTACTGTTCAACATCAACTGCTTGGTTGATAGTAATTTTGTAGTCACCGCACAAGCATACAGTTTTGTCTGCTTTGGGCACTACCACAATCTGGGTAGCCCATTCACTTTTGTCAGTTTTTACTAGCACTCCGTTCTCTCTGTTTCTCTAGCTCTTCTTCCACCTGACTTTTCAACGCATAGGGGACCGGCCTTGCCTTACAATAGACAGGCTTCGCGTTGGACTTGATGCGGATATGCGCGTCATACCCAGTGATGCCCTCATAACTGTCTGAGAACATTAGACTTGTTCAGCATTGTGTCGAGTCACTTCTGTGAAGCATCTACACTGAAGATGCTTTTCCAGTCTAGTTTCAACTTTCCCAACCAGTCTTTGCCCATGAGGGTTGGCCTGTTGTTGTAGCTCGCTACAACTGAATGGTTTGCGAGCTCGGTCATACATGCCGAGACTGCCGATGAATCCAGTAGGCGCGGCCATGATTGTCCCAATCCCATTGAACAGTGACTCAGCACGCTACCTGTGTACCTGTGAGAATCAACGCCGCTGTTGCTGTGTATACATACACACGAAGGCGAAGCACAGACGATTCTGCATCAGCATTAACAGTAAAACATCGCAAAAAAATTCAGTTTAGGTGTCACAAATTCACCTTAAACTTTTCCACTCAAAGGTTGAACACTGTGTCCTTCCATGATCCCTAAAAATGGCTTTGGGATCCCATCCTCGTTGCCAAAAATGTAATATATGTGGGTAGAACAAATGAAGGACAGAGACACCAGTTGCTAGTTCATGAGCTTGCTTTACTAGGCCAGAGCGGACTGAGCATGCTCATACTAATACAAAAGCAAAATACTGCGGATGCTGGAAATCTGAAATAAAAACAGAAAATGTTGGAAATACTCAGCAGGTCAGGCAGCATCTGTGTAGAGAGAAACAGAGTTAACGTTTCAGGTCGATGACCCTTCGTCACAAACAATGTGACAATATATTACACTGCGATTACGAGTATAAATCTCACTCCTAGAATTTCCCTGATGTTGATGGCTCTGTGCAAGGGTTCTAAGTGAAATAAATCTCCAATCCACAGCACAAAGCAGCCCATAATTCTGCACCAGACTTACAGTTGTGTCACTCACACTCAGAGAGTCTAAAGATGGAGGGAGGGAGAAGACAAAACCTGGGTGAACTACAAGATCAAGGTCCCCAGACAAACCACCTGTTAAGTTAAACTCTGGGGCACCGTGACAAAACTCATCTGCTGTTCCACAAACCTGCTTGGACTGAAATAGCTTTTTATCTGTGCCAAGGATAATTACTACTGTAGTTCAGTGCTAGCAGGCAAGAGGGAAGTGTAGAAGGAAACGCGGGTGACGGCATCAGGCAAAAACACATCTAGTGCAGGAAATTCTGCTCTTTCAGTTGTCCACTTGCTATATATATAGCAGGAGGTTCCAGTTTTTTCCTGTCTTTGCGACATACTTGGGTGCACACCATGGAGCCTCAAGGAGCCACTCATAGAAAGTTTAAATTGATGTTCCCATCAAAATGCATATCTCAAGTTGTCGATACTAATAAATCTAACCATCGAGGGAAGAATAACCCCTTCCGAACTTTCAGACCCATGACATTTAAACAAGACAAACCCACCAGTTGGAAATATAACTTCAAACTGAACTGAGTTTCCTGGTCCGGAGTGCCAGGGCTGAAGGACCTACAGTTTGCAATCTGGACACCCCGGGTACATTGAGTACACATACAATTTTTTAATATCACATCGCTAAGGCGTTAAGTGTGATATAAGTTGTATCCCATGGACCTTTAATGTATTGCCTTGACATTATACGTTAAAAATTCATCTGATATGTGATTTACTTAAGAGGTAAAATTGTTCACTACTAAATATTCCTCTCTGGTTTGGTTCTCGTGGATCAGAATAAAATGAAAGGAGAGTTTCCATTTTGGCGCCAAGAGTATTGACAATCTCCCCTTAGGTGTTTTATTGTCGGGAGCTGGTGGAATGAGATCTTTTGTAGCAGAGAATAGGAGATATATAACAACTTACAATAGGTAGAGGTAATTTAATGTTTTGTAGCAGAGATGACCGTCCTGGTGTGTTTTTCCTTAACCAGTCTTCACATTCAGGAGGGACTAACACCCAATCACCTGAAGAAGGCCAAGCTGATGTTCTTCTATACCCGTTACCCCAGCTCAATCACGCTGAAAACATACTTCCCAGATGTTAAGGTAAGAAAAACAAATTTTTAACTAAGTCTCTAGTTAACACCAATTGAAGAGCATACACAGCAGGTTGCAGAGAAGATGCTGTGTGTTGGAGACTTTTGTGACTGTTCGAGAGAAGGGACTGAGTGTTAGAGACAAGGGGTGTATATTTTAGAGAAAGGATGTGTGTCGCGGAGAGGGGATTGTGTCGCTACCTCTTTAAAATAGTAGGCGTAGCCATGAGTTGTTGTAAAAGGGCAACGATGTTTTATTTACGTATATAAAATAACAAGTTAACTCAGTAGTTTCAGGAGCTACAAGTGTTTGCTGCTTACCAGATCTCACACACAGGAGAGAGAGGGAGTACAAAGGAATTGCCTGACGAGTCACCTGAAGAGTCTTATGGCGAATCCCATGATGATGAGTCAGACGCCGCGCACCTACAGCCAACGTGCACCTCGCGTCACATCTTTCCCCTCAAAAAGAAAATATATATACTAACTATTTCAGAGCTCAAAAAACACACATAGAGAAACTTAACCGAAACAGAACACACGATCACAAGCAGGCACCATAAAAACAAATAGTCCTTCAATCGAGATGGAGGCTGACACTGTCCTCCAGATCTACGGCCGGTGATTGGTGTTTGACTCCCAGGTGCTTCGGGTGTTGCAGTTGTGGTTTCTTTCTTTGGAGACTGTGGACAGTTCAGAGGACCGCTGGGAACCTACGTTTCAGAAAAGTCCTCAACCTCAGGAGTTTTGCTTACAGGTGGCTCATCAGCATAAGTCAACTGACGCCGATTCCTGCGATATGATGAGTCTCTGACTTGCACATCGTAACTTCTAGGACCCACCACACGTGTACATATTTCAGCTCTCCAAGTACTCTGGCCAGGGAGTTTCATCTGCACTGCATCACCAGGGTGTATTTCTTGAAGTAGCTTAGCATTCCAGTCATAGTAACGCCGCTGATGTTGTTTCATGCCAACAAGCGCACGGGTGTCTTCCTCAGTCGAATATCGAGGCTGTAGGAGTGTTCCCGCTGTAGGAAGTAGTGTCTTGCACCTACTACCCATAAGTCTCCGTGCAGGGCTTGTTCCTACACCTTCACTTGGTGTGTTGCGCCAATCTAATAGAGCTAGAAACTCTGATTGACCGGACTCCTTGCACTTTGTGAAGAGTCGTTTAATGGCCTTGATGGCATTCTCAGCTTTACCATTGGACTGCGGGTAGTGAGGTGATGACATCATGTGTCTCAATCCCCATCTTTTGGCAAACACTGCAAGTTCTGCGGATGCAAATTGTGGACTGTTATCTGTTACTAGGATGTCTGGTATCCCAAATCTTGCAAACATCTCTTGGAGTTCTCTCGATAAAGTTAATGTAGTAATCACACACGACAAGCAGTGTACGACCATGTAACTCACAAAGGTCTGCCATTGTTCAACCAAGGCCCAGCCACAATCTTGTGCTGTAATAATGGTTCCTTTCTTGGAGAACTCCGATGAGCCAAACCGATATCACACTTTGCAATGTATTGTTTGAGCTCAGTTGACATCATGGGCAATAGAGGCTGTTACGGACTCTACTTGTACAACCTTCTATGTTAATGTGTGTTGAATGAGCTACTGACATTAATTCCTTACACAATACAGCTGGCACCACAAGTTGCTGTCCTTTGAATATCAAATCCTCCTGGACAGACAGTTCATCTCGAAAGTCAAAGTAAGGGTGGAGGCATTCAGGTACCTGTGACTTGATCCCAGGCCAGCCTTGCCGAATAATAACACACAGTTGCTTCTGAAATGGGCCATCCACTGCAGCATTAGAGAGTGGTCAGCACAGAGTGTCTTAAATGGAGTGCACCTAAACAGAGTTGAAACTTGGGAATTTGGAGAGAGTGAGAATTCGGAGCAGAGGGGGAAGGAGGTCATAGTCATAGAGTCATAATGGCACAGAAGGAGGCCATTTGGCCTATAGAGTCCATGCCAGCTCTCTGTATAGCAATCCAGTTAGTCCTATTCCCCCGCTCTATCCCCATAGCTCTGCAAGTTTATTTCCCTCAAGTGCCTATCCAGTCTCCCCTTGAAAACATTGCGTGTCTCCGCTTCCACCACTTCCATCAGCAGCGCTGCGTAAAAAAGTTTTTCCTCACATCGCCCCTGTATCTCTTGCCCAAAACCTTAAATCTGTGTCCCCTAGTCCTTGTACCATCAACTAGGTGTTGCTTTTTGCCTCCAATACTTGGAGTGCTTTGTGTTACAGGTAAATATTTAATTTCATCTACCTAGAACTTAAACTAGATCTGGTAATTAGTTAAAAACTAAACTGCAAGCTAAGTTAATTAAATACATAAACTTTAATTAACATAATAATTAAAACAAGGTTATAAAGGGATAGCAGTGCAGGTGGTGTGCCGCAACTGCAGCATGTGGGAGTTTGTGGAGAGCATTGCGATCCCGGACGACCATGTCTGCAGTAAGTGTCTGCAACTTGAGGAACTTCAGCTCAGAGTTGTTGAACTGGAGTCCGAGGTGCAGACATTGCGGGGCATCAGGGAGGGGGAGTTATCTGGACACTTTGATCCAGGAGGCAGTCACACCCCTTAGGTTAGGTAGTGGTCAGGGAGAGGAGGGTGTGACTGCAACTCAGGCAGGTAAGGGGACCCCAGGTGCAGTGCTAGAGGAGCCTCGGCCTTTGCCCTTATCCCAATAGGTATGAGGTTCTTGCTGCCTGTGTGGATGAGGGCAAAGTCTGCAGGGTAGATGAGCAAACTGACCACGGCATCATGGTACAGGAGGCCATTCAAGTGAGGGGAGTAAAAAGGAATGTTGTGTTGTAGTGGTAGGGGACAGTATAGTCAGGGGGATAGATACTGTTCTCTGCAGCCGCGATCGGGAGTTCCAAAGGCTGTGTTGCCTGCCAGGGTTAAGGATATCTCCTTGCAGCTGAAGAAGAATTTGGAGTGGGAGGGGAAGGATCCAGTTATCATGGTACACGTAGGAACCAACGACCTAGGTAGAACTAGGAATGAGGTTCTGCTGAGAGTTTGAGGAGCTAGGGTCCAAATTAAAAAGCAGAACCTCAAAGGTAATAATCTCTGGATTGTTACCTGAGCCACGCGCAAATTGGCATAGGGACCAGCAGATCAGAGAGTTAAATGCATGGCTCAGAGTGGTGTGGGAGAAAGGGGTTTGGATTCATGGGGCACTGGCACCAGTACTGGGGAAAAAGGGAGCTGTTCCGTTGGGATGGTCTCCACTTAAACCGGGCTGGGACCAGTGTCCTGGCGAATCGAATAACTAGGGCTGTAGATAGGGCTTAAAACTAAAAAGGGGAGAGTGGAGGGGTCAAGTGAGGGGATATTTAGAAATCTAAAGAGAAAAGTCAAGGCAATGGAGCAGTGTAGTGATTTGGGTAAAGATAAGCAGTGTGAGACAGGAAGGGACAGAGAGTTTAAAGGTAATCGTGCATCAGCGAATAAGATGAAAGCAGGGAATAATGATAAAAGGTTTAAAACTAAAGGCTCTTTACCTGAATGCACAAAGAATTCATAACCAGGTAGATGAATTAGTGGCACAAATAGTGATAAATGGGTATGATCTAATAGCCATTACAGAGACATGGTTGCAAGGTGACCAGGATTGGGAATTAAATATTCCAGGGTACTTGACTTATCGAAAAGACAGGCAGACTGGAGCAGGGGATTGGTGGGGTGGGGTAGCCCTGATAACTAAGGATGGCATAAGGACAGTAGTGAGAAAGGATCTTGGCTCTGAAGATCAGGAAATAGAATCAGTATGAGTGGAGATAAGAAATAACAAGGGGCAGAAAACCATGGTGGGAGTAGTTTATAGGCCCCCTAACAGTAGCTATAACATTGGACAGAGTATTAATCAAGAAATAATAGGAGCTTGTAACAAAGGTAATGCAATAAACATGGGGGACTTTAATCTGCATATAGATTGGGCAAATCAAATTGGCAAGAGTAGTCTGGAGGACAAGTTCATAGAATGTATTCAAGACAGTTTCCTAGAACAATATGTCATGGAACCAACCAGGGAACAGGTTATTTTAGATCTTCTTTTGTGTAATGAGAGAGGGTTAATTAGTAAACTTATAGTAAAGGATCCTCTAGGAAAGAGTGATCATAATATGATAGAATTTCACATTGAGTTTGAAAGTGACATTCTTAAGTCTGGCATTAGAGTCTTAAACTTAAACAAAGCCAATTACATAGGTATGAGGGGTGAGTTGGCTAAGAATGATTGGGAAACTAGATTAAAAGGTATGACCGTAGATAAGTAGTAGCAATCATTTAAAGAAATATTCAAAATTCTCAACGAATATACATTCCATTGAGAAATAAAAACTCCACGGGAAAAGTGATCCATCCGTGGCTAACTGAAGAAGTTAAGGATAGTATTAGATTAAAAGAAGAAGCTTATAATGTTGCAAAGAATAGTAGTAAGCCTAAGGATTGGGAGAGCTTTAGAAACAAGCAAAGGATGACCAAAAAATTGGTAAAAATGGAGAAAATAGAATATGAGAGTAAATTAGCAAGAAATATGAAAACAGATTGTAAGAGCTTCTACGCATGGTAGCAGAGTGGTTATGTTGCTGGGCTAGTAATCCAGAGGCCTGGACTAATGATCCGGAGACGTGAGTTCAAATCCCACCACGGCAGCTGGGGGATTTAAATTCAGTTAATTAAAAAAAATTGGGAATTAAAAAGCTAGTATCAGTAATGGTGACCATGAAACTACCAGATTGTCATAAAAACCCATCTGGTTCACTAATGTCCTTTTATGGAAGGAAATCTGCTGTCCTTACCTGGCTGGCCTATATGTGACTCCAGACCCACAGCAATGTGGCTGACTCTTAACTACCCTGTGAAATGGCTGAGCAAGCCACCCAGTCGTATCAAACCGCTGCGACAAAGGTCAGCACTGTGGGAGTAACTTCACCACAGGACTGCAATGGTTCAAGAAGGTGGCTCACCATCACCCGCTCCAGGGCAATTAGGGATGGGCAATAAATGCCGGCCTTGCCAGCGATGACCATATCCTGTAAATGAATAAATAAAAAAAAGTATGTAAAAAGGAACAGAGTAGCAAAAGTAAGCGTTGGTCCCTTAGAGGCTGAGACAGGAGAAATTATATTGGGGAACAAGGAAATGGCAGAGGCTTTAAACAAATATTTTGTATCTGTCTTCACAGTAGAAGACACAAAAAGCATACCAAAAATATTGGGGAAACCAAGGGGCTAATCAGAGCGAGGAACTTAAAGTAATTAATATCAGTAGAGGAAAAAGTACTTGAGAAACTGATGGGACTAAAAGCCAACAAATCCCCTGGACCTGATGGCCTCCATCCTAGGGTTCTAAAAGAGGTGGCTGCAGAGATAGTGGATGCATTGGTTGGGATCTTCCAAAATTGCCCAGATTCAGGAAAGGCTCCAGCAGATTGGAAGGTAGCAAATGTAACCCCTCTATTCAAGAAAGGAGGGAGAGAGAAAACCAGGGACTACAGGCTAGTTACCCTGACATCAGTCGTCAGGAAAATGCTGGAATCCATTATTAAGGAAGTGGTAACAGGGTACTTAGAAAATCATAACATGATTAGGCAGAGTCAACATGGTTTTATGAAAGGTAAATCGTGTTTGACAAATTTATTAGAGTTTTTTGAGGATGTAACTAGCAGGGTAGATAAGGGGGAAACAGTGGATGTAGTGTATTTGAATTTCCAAAAGGAATTTGATCAAGTGCCACATAAAAGGTTGTTAAGCAAGTTAAGAGCGCAGGGGTTTGGGGGTAAGCATAGATAAAGGATTGGTTAACAAACCGAAACAGAGAGTAGGGATAAATGGGCCATTTTCAGATTGACAGGCTGTAATTAGTAGGGTGCCGCAAGGATCAGTGCTTGGGCCTCAGCTATTTACAATCCATATTAATGACTTGGATGAAGGGACCGAGTGCAATGTATCCAAGTTTGCTGACGATGCAAAGCTAGGTGGAAAAGTAAGATGTGAGGAGAACGCAAAGAGTCTGCAAAGGGATATAGACCGGTTAAGTGAGTGGGCAATAAGGTGGAAGATGGAGTATAATGTGGGGAAATGTGAGCTTATTCACTTTGGTAGGAGGAATAGAAAAACAGAATATTTTTAAAATGGTGAGAAACTATTAAATGTTGGTGTGCAGAGATTTAGGTGCCTAGTACAAGAAACACAGAGAGTTAGCATGCAGGTACAGCAAGCAATTAGGAAGGCAACTGGCATGTTGGCCTTTATTGCTAGAGGGTTGGAGTACAAGAGTGAGGAAATCTTGCTACAATTGTACAGGGCTCTGGTGAGACCACACCTGGAGTACTGTGCACAGTTTTGGTCTTCTTATTTAAGGAAGGACATACTTGCCTTAGAGGGAGTGCAATGAAGGTTCACTAGATTGATCCCTGGGATGAGAGGGTTGTCCTATGAGGAGAGATTGAGTAGATTGGGCCTATACTCTCTGGAGTTTAGAAGAATGAGAGGTGATCTCATTGAAACATACAAGATTCTGAGGGGGATTGACAGGGTAAATGCTGAGGTTGTTTCCCCTGGCTGGAGTGTCTAGAACTAGGGGGCATAGTCTCAGGATAAGGGGTCGGCCATTTAAGACCGAGATGAGGAGAACTTCTTCACTCAGAGGGTTGTGAATCTTTGCAATTCTCTGCCCCAAAGTGCTGTGGATGCTCAGTCGTTGAGCATATTCAAGACTGAGAGAGATAGATTTTTGGACTCCAGGGGAATCAAGGGATATGGAGATAGGGCAGGAAAGTGGAGATGAGGTCGAAGATCAGCCATGATCTTATTGAATGGCGGAGCAGGCTCGAAGGGCCATATGGCCGACTCTGCTCCTAATTCTTATGTTCTGATGCTCTTATGATTAAGTTGTTTCCAGCGTGAGTCTCCAACTGGAAGTGATTCGCGATGATCAATTTCTTCCAGCTCACGTGTGAGATCACAGGCGTTAACATCTGGCTGGTATGCTCTGCTCAGTGTATCTTCTTGGACCATCTTCTCCCCTTTCTTATAAGATACTTGCAGACAGAATTTTTGGAGTCTTAACAGCATTCTTTGAAGTCTCTAAGGCGCGCTGTTCAGTGGCTTTAGATCTATTGATTCTAACAGAATCTGTTTCAGTATTCACCACGTTCCGGCCATAGATGTATACTTCAAATTTATCACAGGCGAACATAATTGCTAGAAGTTTTTTCTTGATCGCTGCGTATCTCGTCTCTGCTGCTGTTAATGCTCTTGATGCATATGCGACTAGTTGTCCATTCTGCATCATTGCTGCTCCAAGTCCAGATTGAGATGCATCGCATTGTAGAGTAACTTCTTCCTTTAGATTATAATACCCAAGATCTAGTGCACTGGTGGCCGCTACTTTGAGTCGTTGCAGTGCCAATTCTTGCGACCACTCTGCATCTTTCTGCGTTCAATCCCTGAACAGCTTCATTATGTCTGACAGATGCGGGAGAAACTGACTCAGATATCGAGCAAGTCCAAGCAGTCGCTGGATCCCTGCTACACCAGTTGGTGTCGGCATCTCCAAAACCACTTTAACTTTGGCTAGATCTACACAAAGTCCCTTTCCTGTAGCAATGTGTCCACTTAAAGGAACTTCTTGCCTATGAAGTTTCATTTTGCCAATGTTTAACACCACTCCATGATCGTTGCATCAATGTGGGAATGTTTCAGGGTCTCGAATCGCGACTTCAAGCGTTTCTCCGAAACCAACCGGCACAAAATAATCTGCAATGACTTCTATCCCTTGCAGTCCCTCCACTAGCCCATGCATCTTTAGTTGGAAAACTTCTGGTGCTGAGCTGATCCCAAATAGCATATGCTTCTAACGGTATCGTCCAAAAGGTGTGTGGAATGTTGTGAGATATGACGACTGTTCATCGAGACTCACACGCCAAAACCCATTTCGGACATCGAGAATTGTGAAGAATCATAGAATCATTGAAATTTACAGCACAGAAGGAGGCCATTCGGCCCATCGTGTCTGTACCGGCCGACAAAGAGCTATCCAGCCTAATCCCACTTTCCAGCTCTTGGTCCGCAGCCTTGTAGGTTACGGCACTTCAACTGCATATCCAAGTACTTTTTAAATATGATAAGGGTTTCTGCCTCTGCCACCCTTTCAGGCAGTGAGTTCCAGACACCCACCACCCTCTGGGTAGAAAGAGGTTCTCCTCAACTCCCCTCTAATCCTTCTACCAATTACTTTAAATCTATGCCCCCTGGTTATTGACCTCTCTGCTAGGGAAATAGGTCCTTCCTATCCACTCTATCTAGGCCCCTCATAATTTTATACAGCTCAATTAAGTCTCCCCTCAGCCTCCTCTGTTCCAAAGAAAACAAACCCAGCCTATCCAATCTTTCCTCATAGCTAAAATTCTCCAGTCCTGGCAACGTCCTCATAAATCTCCTTTGTACCCTCTCTAGTGCAATCACATCCATCCTGTAATGTGGTGACCAGAACTGTACGCAGTATTCTAGCTGTGGATCTAGCATAACCTCTCTGCTCTTATATTCTGTGCCTCGTCTAATAAAGGCAAGTATCCCGTATGCCTTCTTAACCACCTTATCTACTTGTCCTGCTACCTTCAGGGATCTGTGGACATGCACTCCAAGGTCCCAATGTTCCTCTACATTTCTCAGTATCCTAACATTTATTGTGTATTCCCTTGCCTTGTTAGGCCTCCCCAACACATTTCTCCGGATTGAATTCCATTTGCCACTTTTCTGCCTACCTGACCAGTCCATTGATATCTTCCTGCAGTCTACAGCTATCTTCCTCACTATCAACCACCGGCCAATTTTTGTATCATCTGCAATTTTTTTGTATCATCTGTAAATTTCATCATTATCATTGTACTTCATGATGTTCATACCCAGCAGAGCTCATATAGTCGTGCTGTCGACTAACTTACAGTCCAGCTTACACTTCTAGTCATCACGTTGGACCAGAATTCGTACTTGTCCTCTGATGTGGAGACTTGTACTGCCACAAGCTACAATTGCTAACTTCAGCGGTTCCACCTTTGCAAGCTTCAAATCTCTTGTTGCTTTTTTGTACATTGTTACATTGTGCACCCGTGTCTACTTGAAATCTTAGGTAGTTGCCAGACTCCAGCTTAAGTGTAACACACTCTGAGTCATACAAACCAACAGGACTGACCTCATCGATGACATAGACTTCTTTGGTCCTGGATTCTTCATTTATTGCTTGAGCTGTCTGTCTGTGTGCAGGCGATTCTTTTCCATGGCATTTTGCTACGGAATGGTTGCTCTTTCCACAATTGTTGCACATTTTCCCAAAGGCTGGGCACAGCTCTCTCTTGTGGAACTCATGTCTCTTCCCACAGTTCCAGCACTCCCGAGTCTTTGGGGATTCTTTCGCGTTGTCCCGAAGCTTGCCTCTGTCGCGCCTTGGGGTCTCCCAGGCTTTGAGTACCGCACTCACATTCTGTCCCTTCGACTCCCCGATTACTTTGAGTTGCTCCACCGTGCTTTCAGCCACGTGACAAAATCTCATCCGTCTTCACCAAGGTTAGATTAGCCTCTCGAAGCAGTCCCTCTCGCACCCTTGAACCCCGCAATTCCAAACATGAGTTGGTCTCTGAGTATCTCTTCTGGCGTTACAGAATCGAACTCGTACCCTTTGGCGAGTTTTCTCAGTTCTGTACAATACTGGTCACAGGTTTCACCAGCATCCTGCATCCTCCTGCTAAATTTATCTCTCTCAAAAAGGCCCATTCTTGCGCAGTTGGCAGTACTGAGCGAATTTCATCAGCACCGGCTCTATCTTGTCTCTGTCTCCATCCACTGCCCACATGGAGCAGATTTAACGCACTTCTTCTCCTACTGCTGTGTGAGAAGTGTCGACACCTGCACTCACCCCGTCTCCCGGTCAAGCTTTGTCGCAAGGGAGCAGTGTTTCCAGGCCTGCTTGAATCTTTTCCACTGCTCCGCAAGATTCACTTCATAGACTTTGAGAGCCTGAGGTGGTGGTAGAGCACCTCCGCGACACCATCGCGTACACGCCTTAGTTTTCGCGTAGCTTTACAAACCGTGCCAGATGTCCACCAAAATAATGAAAGTCACTTTAACCAATCACGACCACCGCTGCCACCATGTGTCGATACCTCTTTAAAATAGTAGGCGTAGCCATGCGTTGTTATGAAGAGCATCGATGTTTTATTTACGTTTTATATAAAAATAACAAGTTAACTCAGCAGTTTCAGGAGCTGCAAGTGTTTGCTGCTTACCAGATCACACACGGAGGCGAAAGAGAGATGCTGAGAGGTTGTTTTCCCTGGCTGGAGAGTCTAGAACTAGGGGTCATAGTCTCAGGATAAGGGGTCAGCCATTTAAGACTGAGATGAGGAAGAATTTCTTCACTCAGAGGGTTGTGAATCTTTGGAATTCTCTGCCCCAGAGGGCTGTGAATGCTGAGTCTTTGAGTATATTCAAGGCTGAGATAGATAGATTTTTGGACTCATGGGGAATCAAGGGATGTGGAGTTCGGGTGGGAAAGTGGAATTGAAGTCGATGATCAGCCATGATCTTATTGAATGGCGGAGCAGGCTCGAGGGGCCGTATGGCCTACTCCTGCTCTTATTTCTTATGGTCTGAGAACAAAGGAATCACCTGACTCACCACCTGAGTCACATGACAAATTCCATGATGACGATTCAGACGCTACATACTTACAGCCAACTTGCGCCTCGTGTCACAGGGATGTGTGGGTGTATGTGTATTAGAGAGAGAGCGCGCGTAGTGGCGCAGCGCACTGGAGCACCAATGTAGGAGTCTATGGCGGCCTGCGACACAGGTTGAAGGCCAGACAGCTCTCTGCCAGAGGAGGGCGGGAAGTTGAATGGTAAGTCTCCCTTGCAGCACTCTCACACTGACAGCTGGCAAAAAGCAACAGTGATGGGCAGTGTTCTCCCTCTCTTTTTTTGTGGGTGCGCGGTCCCATTTAACCGGCTGCGCGGTCCATTCAAAGTTTTGCGCATGCGCGAAATTTCACATTTGCAAAGCCGGTCCCGGGCTGCACGGGACCGGCAGGCAGCCGCGCAGCTTAGAGCGAACGTTGGTGATGGGTACAGGCTTCGTGAGAGCCGGTTTCCCCCAAGCTGTTGGATAAAGGAGATGTATATCCTTAGCGAGAAGGGTGTACGAGAGACACCGGGAATGTGCAATGCTGTGGATCATTTAGAACGACCGTGAAATTCTTCGCTAAATATTAGAAATGTTAAAAACAAAATGAACTCTGCATCATCTGTTTGATCTTAGTCTCTTCCTTTTGACCTCCTGACTGTGAGTGTGATCCCTGTTTTCCTGCATCACTGACCCCCCGAGGTCAATGACAGGTCATGTACTGAGCTCGCTTCCCTTCCTCGTTCCTGCAATTCAGCGTGAGAGAATCTTCGAGAACAATGGGAAGCTAATCCCGGGTGTCTGACTCAATTCCGTCACGGCTGTTTTACCTCTCTGTTTCTTTATATCATGGAGGAGAATTCAGTGGCTGTATTTCCAAATTAGAACACTTTACTTAGAAGAGTTTTTGCAGTCTCCAGCGCGACTCTCCAGTTCTCACAATAATTAGTGCTATATACACATATAAAGGTACAAGTAATTGCTCAGCCTGGACACCAGATGGTGCTGTTCTAGGAATCTATATCTAAGCTGCTTTAGCGTAGTGGCTCAGAGCTTTCACCATAGCAACAGGAGTTGGCCATTCAGCCCCTCTAGCCATTTAAATAGATCATGGCTGATCTGTATCCTAACTCCATTTACCTGCCTTGATTTCATATCCTACAGCCGTTTTAGGTTTTTGTAAAGTTAGTGACAGGACGATAAATTACATAGAATTATATAGAATGTGCAGCACAGAAACAGGCCATTCGGCCCAACTGGTCCATGCCGGTGTTTATGCTCCACCCGAGCCTCCTCCCGCCCTACTTCATCTAACCCTATCAGCATAGCATTCTAGCAAACGTGATAGCTGAAATTTTCCTTTGGGAATTGCGCTGAATGGTAAAGGTTTGAAGTTTTTAAACAGCTTAGTCTCCAGCTGAGAGGACGACAGGAGCTGACAGCTCAACAGACAATCAAATCAGAGGGTGATCAGTGACCCGAGCACAGATTCATCCCTTAATCTCCTGAGCGTATCTCCCAGGAAAGACACAGACCTGCTCACTCACCCACGAATATGATGTTTTCTCTGAAGTGCAAGGCAGCATTAGCGCTCCTCAACGATTATTTAATCACATGTGAGAGGTCAGCCAGCCAACCACTTCACATCCTGATGGTACCTTTTAAAATGGCCCAGAGAAGGTGCACAAGATCAGAGCCCAGAAACTCTCCCTCTGATGTTTCATTTTTCTCCTCATTTATTTCGGTGCCGAATGGGCCTGACTCTCTGGATGTTGCATTGCCACAACAGCACAGGAACCCGCTGTGTGGAGAGTAGCAGTCAAGGATGGTCAGGATTGCTCCAGCCACCTGTTTCAGTTTTAATTTTTCTTCTTTTTAAAGTTATATCTTGGGTGAGATTTTGTACTGCTCAAGGTGTGCGATGTCAATGGGGAAGGGAATATTAGGGCAGATACCGAGCGCCAGAGCTGTAAACCTCCCCTATTAGTCTATATTTTCCCCAAAGTCAGGTTCAAATACTGCCAGTCTAGTACAGCTGGGCACTTTTAGTAGATCAGTACAGTTGCAGTGCCGGAAGAGCAATGATACTTGGACTTCCTTACACACTCTCGAGTTTTACTTTTTACTCCTGCCTCTGAGTCAGAAGGTTGTGCGTTCAACTCCCACTCCAGAGACTTGCCGCACAAAATTTACGCTGACGCTCCAGTGCAGTACTGAGGGAGTGCTGCACTGTCGGGGGTGCCACCTTTCAGAGGAGACATTAAACAGAGGCCCCGTGAGCCCTCTAAGGTGGCGTAAAAGATCCCCTGGCACTATTTCGAAGAAGAGCAGGGGAGTTCTCCCCTGGCCAATATTTATCCCTCAACCAACATCACTAAAACAGATTATCTGGTCATTTATCTCATTGCTGTTTGTGGGACCTTGCTGTGTGCAAATTAGCTGCCACATTTCCTACATTACAACAGTGACTGCCTTCAAAAAGGCACTATATAAATGCAAGTCTTTCCTTTACCACCAGTCTCCCGTAGACTCAATACAGCCCAGTTATCTGTACAGAAACCAGTGCTTTGACAATATCCCATTCACGCATGCGCAGTGTCTGAATTCACTGAAAATCGACCTGTTATATTTTCCAAACTAAACTTGAATTGTCAGTAAGGATGATTGTGTGAGAGTTTTTTTGTTGTTGGTTTAATTGTTTTACTTACAATTTGACGGTGAGTCAGCCCCATGTGTCAGCAGTGTTGCGCTTATGAAGGTATTTGGCTTCACAACGCAAGCTTGCTGACTCGCTGAACTGGATTAGTAGGCCACAAAGGAGGTAGTTGCTCTGACGGCAGAATGCAAGACACCCGAGAATTGTAGGTCCGCACTGCCAGCAGGTTTACAGAGTTCTGCTTGTTTACTTTGATGAATGCTTGTTGATAGTGGAAGAACTGCATGTCAGCAGTCAATGCAACTCGCTCAATGTGCAGGCCCTTTAGCTCCAGAGTAAAGCTTCCTTTTATAGCGTCCCACCAAACACTCAGGTACAGCACTCTTTAGACACAGAGTAAACCTGCCTGTACCCATCCTTCAGCTGAGATGTTAAACTGGGGGCATGGCTGCTAATTTCAGTAATTCAGGTGGACGTTAAAGACCAAAGTAGAGGAGGGAATTCTCAAACTCTTCCCTTAACTATCACCACCAAAACAGATAGAAAGACTTGAATTTATATAGGGCCTTTCACGACCACTGGACGTCCCAAAGCGCTTTACAGCCAATGAAGTACTTTTTTTTTTTGAAGTGTAGTCATTGTTGTAATGTAGGACACGCAGCAGCCAATTTGCACACAGCAAGCTCCCACAAACAGCAATGTGATAATGACCAGATAATCTGTTTTCAGTGATGCTGATTGAGGGATAAATATTGGCCAGGACACCGGGGATAACTCCCCTGTTCTTCTTCAAAATAGTGCTTTAGGATCTTTTCATAGAATCAAAGAATGGCTACAGCACAGAACATAAGAACATAAGAAATAGGAGCAGGAGTAGGCCAATCGGCCCTTCGAGCCTGCTCCGCCATTCAATAAGATCATGGCTGATCTGATCCTCACCTCAAATCTAAAGAACACAAGAAGTAGGAGCAGGACCCGGCCACTCAGCCCCTGAGCCCGCTACGCCACCCACAGGGCCTTGACCGATCCGAACTCAGCCTCATGTCATAGAAACATAGAAACATAGAAACATAGAATCCAGGAGCAGGAGTAGGCCATTCGGCCCGTCGAGCCTGCTCCACCATTCAATACGATCATGGCTGATCATCCAAATCCAGTACCCTGTCCCTGCTTTAATCCCCACAGTACACATATCCCACCCTACCCCCGTAACCCCACGTATTTAATTCCCCCTAACATATCCCATCCTATCCCCATAACCCCACATATTTAATCCCCCCCTAACACTAAGGGTCAATTTATCATAGCCAAATCAACCTAACCCGCACATTTTTGTCCAATTTCCTGCCCGCTCCCCGTAACCATTCGGCTCATCGAGCCCGTGCCGGCTCTCTGGAAGAGCACTTCAGCTAGTTCCACTTCCCCACCCTTTCCCCGTAGCCCTGCAAATGTTTTTCCTTCGGTTACTTATCCTATTCCCTTTTGAAAGCCGTGATTGAATCTGCCTCCACCACCCTTTCAGGCAGTGCATTCCAGATCCTAACCACTCGCTGAGTAAAAAAGTTTTTCTTATGTCGCCTTTGCTTCTGTTGCCAATCACCTTAAATCTGTGTCCTCTGGTTCTCGACCCTTCCGCCAATGGGAACAGTTTCTCTCTATCTACTCTGTCTAGACCCCTCATGATTTTGAACACCTCTATCAAATCTCCTCTCAATCTTCTCTGCTCTAAGGAGAATAACCCCAGCTTCTCCAGTCTATCCACATAACTGAAGTCCCTCAACCCTGAAATCATTCTCGTAAATCTTTTCTGCACCTTCTCTAAGGCCTTCACATCCTTCCTAAAGTGCGGTGCCCAGAATTGGACACAATACTCCAGTTGAGGCTGAATCAGTGTTTTATACAGGTTCACCATAACTTCTTTGCTTTTGTACTCTATGCCTCTATTTATGAAGCCCAGGATCCCGTATGCTTTTTTAACCGCTTTCTCAACCTGCCCTGCCACCTTAAACGTTTTGTGCACATATACCCCCAGGTTCATGCACCCCCTTTAGAATTGTACCCTTTAGTTTATATTTCCTCTCCTTGTTCTTCCTACCAAAATGTATCACTTCGCACTTTTCTGCGTTAAATTTCATCTGCCACATGTCTGCCCATTCCACCAGCCTGTCTATGTCTTCTTGAAGTTTATCACTATCCTCCTCACTGTTCACTATACTTCCAAGTTTTGTGTCATGAGGGAGAGGCCGGGTTATCTCAAGGACTGGCTTCTTTTGGCTTTTTTTTCACTTCAGAAGTACTTCATTGGCTGTAAAGTGCTTTGGGAAGGTCCTGAGGTCATGAAAGATGCTATATAAATGGAAGTCTTTCTTTTTTTATGCACTACCTGCTGTGGCAGCGAGCACCACAGATCAGGGACTTCATAGATTCACTGCCTGGTGCTGAGTTAGCCGAAGCAACATTAGAAAGAAAGAAAGACTTGCATTTCTACAGCGCCTTTCACAACCTCAGGATGTCCCAAAGTGCCTTACAGCCAATGAAGTACTTTTGAAGTGTAGTCATTGTTGTAATGTAGGAAATGCGGCAGCCAATTTGCGCACAGCAAGGTCCCACAAACAGCAATGTGATAATGACCAGATCATCTGTTTTAATGATGTTGTTCTTCTTAGAATTACTTAGAATGTACAGCCCAAAAACAGGCCATTCGGCCCAACTGGTCCATGGCGGTGTTTATGCTCCACCCAAGCGAGCTTCATCCCACCCTCCCTACTCCATCTGTATATCCTTTTCCTTTCTCCATCATGTACTTATCTATTTTATGTCCACCTGAGAGGGCAGGCAGGGCCTTGGTTTAATGTAAGTAACAACAGAAAATGCTGGAAACACTCAGCAGGTCAGGCAGCATCGTGGAGAGAGAAACAGGGTTAACGTTTCAGGTCGATGACCTTTCGCCCAGTTCTGACGAAGGGGTCATCGACCTGAAACGTTGACTCTGTTTCTCTCTCCACAGATGCTGCCTGACCTGCTGAGTGTTTCCAGCATTTTCTGCTGTTATTTCTGTTTCCCAGCATCCGCAGTATTTTTCTATTCCTTGGTTTAATGTCTCATCTGAAAGATGACCTCCTCCAACAGTGCAGCACTCCCTCAGTACTGCACTGTTGTGCTCAAGTCTCTGGAGTGGGACTTGAACCCATGACCTTCTGACACGGAGGTGAGAGTGCTACCCACTGAGCCACAGCTGAAATCATTATGTGATGTTACAACTGGCCTGGGTGCCACTGTGTTAAGCGGTGGGTGGGGGACGGTGGGGGGAAGCCAGGGTTCCAACAACTGGTTGCTCTCGAGTAAGAAAAGGATTGGGCTTGCCTGTGGCGCCCTCCACACTTGAGCAGCCAGCCCACAATCCGTGTGTCGCATCAGATGAGGAGCCTTTACCCCAGCGTGAGTCAGTGCCTCCAGGGGAGAAGAGGGGAGGAAATTGTGTTTTGTTTTTTTTTAAATCTTTTGCATTCAGAAAACATCTGTCAAAATTAATTTCTGGGGGCCACTATTAGAAAATTAATTGGAGGGGAAAGCGCACTAAAGCAAAGAATGTTTTAGAATTCATCCCAACCCGGAAATTAACTAAAAACAAAATGTTGCTGTGCTTTTTGATTCTGAAGTCTTCAGACCGCCACAGCCCACTGTCAATTTATTTCGGGCAGCTGCACAAATACCCTGTGCCTATGGAGCCCACAACCCACAGCACGCCCACTTCTGTAGTCTGTGGGCTCCGTAGACACAAGATATTTGCGCTGCCTTCTGAAATGAGTAGCCAGTGCTGGTGAAGTGGGTGCAATACCCACAACTTGTGCTCCTAACGAGAAGCAGTTCAGAGTTACAGTGAGTCACTTTTGCGCCCGCGGGGGATGTGTGTTTTATTTTTAATCTCGCAAAGAGCCTGAAGTTATAAGTTGTTCCCGCTGCATCAACAGTGAACAATAACTTGCACTTGTATTAAGTTGATGCTCTTAAGGTAAATTCAGTTCACAATCAATTAAATCCACACAACGCACTCTGTTTATGGGGGATGTCAGTTAGGTCCAGACAATGCAGTTGGAGCAATGGTGTTTTTCACATACCACATCAGTTTGAGACAATGAGGTTCTCTGAGGCATTCCAGTAGCATTCACACTAACATAAAAGTGTTGGAATGGCTTCATCCGTATGAGCCCAGTGGTGATGGGGTGAGTGGGGGGCGGGGGAAGAAGTGGGTAGTTGCCCGGGCAACCGCATCTTGGAGCATGGTAGCCAACTCAACTGGCCAATCCCCAGATACCAAAAGCTGCGGGAGGGTCATAGGTCAAGTCTTTAGCCTCCTATCCAGAAAAAAGGAAGGAGTTAAAGCTGTATCCATATCCTATCCACAGAATTTTTGCTAGGCCACTTCAGAGGCCAGTTAAGAACATAAGAAATAGGAGTAGGAGTAGGTCATTTGGCCCTTCGAGCCTGCTCTGCCATTCAATAAGATCATGGCTGATCTTCTACCTCATCTCCACTTTCCTGCACTATCCCCATAGCCCTTGATTCCCTTAATATTCCAAAATCTATCGATCTCTGTCTTGAATATACTCAACGATAAGTTAATAGTCAGCCACTTTGGTGTGGGATTAGAGTTACATATAGGCCAGACCAGGTAAAGACACCACATTTCTTTCCCTATAGGACACTAATGAACCAGTTGGCTAATCCAACAGCTTCATGGTCACTTTTTCTTTTACTGATACCAGTTTTATATTTCAAGATTTCTTTTTTTTTTAACTGAATTCAAATTCTCAAACGGCCATGGTGGGATCTGAACTCCAGTACTGAATTAATAGTCCATGCCTCTGGATGACTAGTCTATTAACATAAACACTACATTACCGTACCCTTTAGGGAAGGAAACTTGGCGTCCTTACCTGATCTGGCCTATGTGTGGTTGGCTCTTAACTTCCCTCTGAAGTGGCCTAGCAAGCAACTCGATTGTATCAAACTGCTTCACCCACACGGACTGCAGCTGTTCAAGAAGGCAGCTCACCACCACCTTCTCAGAGCAATTAGGGATGGGAAATAAATGCCGGCCATGCCCATATCCTGAGAATGAAGATAAAATGAAACCCATTAAAAGAGGGATAGTGTGGCATGCTTTGTTATTTTCCATGTTACGAAGAGCGTTATAACATAACTGTAATTTTGATTCTGTGTGTTCATAGATTGTGTGTAAAAATAAATCAGCTTGTTGGTTTACAATTCGCCTCCTCTCAATAGAGTGTTCATCAATCCATCTTCCGGAAAATAGTAGAGACACACGTGATGGCACTTATGAGATTACAGTACCCAGTATACACAAGGAGAGGTTTCATTCTTACGACCCCCGTATAATTAGATATCAGACAGTAAAGGTGAAGCCCTGATCATAGTCTGTGACCAGCAATACCAGAGAGGCTGAACCCAAGAAAATCCCATCAACCATTGGTTTACTAAAAGTACACACACTTTCGTGAGCGCAGAGATAGATGAGGCTGTAACTGCAGTCTGTGGCAATTTGTAATCTCAAATTGGTGCGATGAAAAGGGATTTCATCCTCTGGCACCAGGAAAGTGGCACTGACGCAGAGCGCTGCGACCTCCGAGCACTGCTCTCCCCCTTAATCCCTTAACCGAGGGCCACTGGCCCCTGTTAGGTCTATAAGAAGGGCCGATAGGAAACAGACCTGGTGCTTTCCATGCCTCCAGTGCCTGCTCTTGGGACCCAGGAGAAATTTGGTGCTGGACACTTTGGCAGGCATGGCCATTTCCTCCTTTATATTACAGTGTGCCTGTAGAGGCGCGTGTGGGTGCCTGGTACTGATGGCACAATATCAATATAAAAGTGCCCAAGTCTCTTCTCTCTGTTGGCTCTAAAGGTCCTTCGCAAAATGAATTTGTGGTGATCTTAACCCAGTGAAGTTTAGACTGCCCATCAAAGCTGCTCATCTAACTCTGCTCAGAGACAGGGCTGGTGTATTGGCTCAATTCCCCATCACACAGTGCATTTACCCACAGAACCATTATGGAAACCCGGTAACATATGGATGGTGGATGGTAAAACAGGGACTACATGTAACATCTACAGAGAAAATCTGAATATTTTTTAAAAGTTGAGAGACTAGTAAATGTTGGTATTCAGAAAGATTTGGGGGTTCCTGTACACGAATCACAGAAAATTAACATGCGGGTACAGCAAGCAATCAGGAAGGCAAATGGTATGTTAGCCTTTATTGCAAGGGGGTTGGAGTATAAGAGTAAGGAAGCCCTGCTGCAATTATAGAGGGTTTTGGTGAGACCACACCTGGAGTACTGTGTACAGTTTTGATCTCCTTGCCTAAGGAAGGATACAGTTGCCTTAGAGAGGGTGCTACGAAGGTTCACTAGACTGGTTTCTGGGATGAGAGGGCTGTCCTATGAGGAGAGATTGAGTAGAATGGACCTATATTCTCTGGAGTTTAGAAGAACGAGAGGTGATCTCATTGAGACGTCTAAAATTCTTAGAGGGCTTGACAGGGTAGATGCTGAGAGGCTGCTTCCCCTGGCTGGAGAGTCTAAACTTGGGGCCATAGTCTCAGGATAAGGGGTCGGCCATTTAGGACTGAGATGAGGAGAAATCTATTCACTCAGAGGGTTGTGAATCTTTGGAATTCTCTACCCTAGAGGGCTGTGGATACTCAGTCGTGACTGTGATCGATAGATCTATGGGCACGAAGGGAATCAAGGGCTATGGGGATAGGGCGGGAAAGTGGAGTTGATGTAGAAGTTCAGCCATGATCTTATTGAATGGTGGAGCAGGCTCAAGGGGCCGTATGGCCTACTCCTGCTCCTATTTCTTATGTTCTTGTATATTACAATACAATATATTAAAAAACACATATATTAGTAGTAAATCTCATGTGATGTTGGTGAGTCAGAGGATACTGTTATAACAATAGGGTGTTATCAACAAAGTGTTACAGGAAGTGTAACATAGCGCATTATATATATATATATATATATCAGGGCTTTAAATATATCACAGATGGATAGTATATTATTGATTGTGCATGAGATAATTGCCTATTTGTACAATTCAGGAAAGTTTATCAGATATTTAATGTTCATTTGTATACTTTTAATAACTTCAATAGCACACATAAAAAAAATAAGGATGTATTGTGTAACACAGAGGCAGACCCAAGTCGAATAACCAGCTCCCTTTTTTTTATCTGTTTCACCACCAGTTTAACAGATGTATCACATCTCAGCTTATCAAATGGTTCAGCAACTTCCGGGAGTTTTACTACATCCAGATGGAGAAGTTTGCCCGACAGGCTGTAAATGATGGCACAACCAACGCCAATGACCTAAAAGTCACCAGAGACTCCGACCTTTACCGTGCCCTCAATGTGCACTACAACAAAGCCAATGATTTTCAGGTCCGTCTTTTACATCCTCTTTCAAGACTTCTGTGTATATTTATATTTACTAGAAAATTGCCCCCCACCCAACTGACTCAATTTCTCCATCACACAGTGTGTTTACCCACAGAACCATCACGGAAATCCAGTAACTTATGGACGAAGGATGGTAACACAGGGTCAACATGTAACATTACGCATAGGCAGTTTTTCCTATGTAAAAGCTGGTGAGCCGGCTGCGCGGTTTAAAGGGAACATTGCCTATCACCATTTACCTTATCGTAACCTTTCACAATCTTAGAATCATAGAATGGTTACAGCACGGAAGGAGGCCATTCGGCCCTTCGAGCCCGTGCCGGCTCTCTGCAAGAGCACTTCAGCTAGTCCCACTCCCCCGCCCTTTCCCCGTAGCCCTGCAAATTTTTTTTCCTTCAGGTACTTATCCAATTCCCTTTTGAAAGCCACGACTGAATCTGCCTCCACCACCCTTTCAGGCAGTGCATTCCAGATCCCAACCACTCGCTGCGTAAAAAAGTTTTTTCTTATGTCGCCTTTGGTTCTTTTGCCAATCACCTTAAATCTGTGTCCTCTGGTTCTCGACCCTTCTGCCAATGGGAACAGTTTCCCTTTATCTACTCTGTCTAGACCCCTCATGATATTGAACACCTCTATCAAATCTCCTCTCACTCTTCTCTGCTCTAAGGAGAACAAGCCCAGCTTCTCTAGTCTATCCACGTAACTGAAGTCCCTCATCCCTGGAACCATTCTCGTAAATCTTTTCTGCACCCTCATCTGCAAGATTTTCTGCATCTTGAAAATCTTTATTAGATCACCTCTTAATCTTCTCAGCCTTAACCTATCAAGACTCTCCATCACTGTAGCACCTCATCCCTGGTAACACCCGAGTGAATCTGTGCTGCACTTTTGCTATGGCATAGTGGGTGCCCAAAACTGTACACGATACTCCCCACTGCAACCTTACTGAGATTTTGTACAACTTGTCTCTAGATACAAAACCATGGATTCCATTTCCCTTTTACCTGGCCTTATCTACTTGTGCTTCCACCTTCATTGACTTGTGTATTTGCACACCAAATTCCCTCCGCTCCACTACTCCATTTAAGGTACATTTCCAGAAAATGCTGGAAATACTCAGCAGGTCAGGTAGCATCTGTGGAGAGAGAAACAGAGCTAACGTTTCAGGTCGATGACCTTTTATCTTTTACCTTGTTCACCTTCATTGCTTTCTGTTTCCCTTCTCATGTTTCATCAGGTAGCTACTGCCAGTTCTGATGAAAGGTCAATGACCTCCACAGATGCTGCCTGACCTGCTGAGTGTTTCCAGCATTTTCTGTTTTTATTTCAGATTTCCAGCATCCGCAATATTTTGCTTTTGTGTAAGGTATATTTCCTTTCCCTGTTCTTACTTCCAAAGTTTATCAATTCAGATTTCTCCAACATTGAACTGCATTTGCCACCTATCTGCCCATCCTGCTTATTTATCTATGTCCCCCTTGATTTATAACGTTGTTACACGTAGGAATTCTTCTTTCCTTACTGATTTTACCACAAACAATTTAAAATATACATCTCTAGGTCTCACCTGGAGGTATTGCCTCATACTATGATATGGTTCCACAAGAGCTGGCAGATCTTGGTACCTCACTGAGTGGCCAGTTTCTCATGTGTGAGCCTCGATCATGACTGTTCACAGACACACCCTATCCTATTATCACCCGACGCACAGACATAACGTACCTATTTTCTAGCAGGCAAGCTCACCAATTCTCCTGCCTCTACTGAGAGATGTGCAATTCATGATCTCCCATCTGTTTTCACTGTCACGCTAACACCCTGCGTCACTCTCGGTTTCTCTCACAGGAGAGTCAGAGCTCCCTTATTATCATTTCAATTGATCCGAAATTGAATTGGGGAGGCCAAGTATTGTAATAAAACAACGGGTTAAAAATTGGGTAGCGCCCCCTGTTAGTGCCCCAAAAAGTTAGCGCCCCCGCGGACGATTTTCCCAGGTAACGCCCCGAGAGGGAGGAGGGGTGCTACTGGAAGCGCCCCGCGTCCCTCTTGGGGTGCTGCGAGCCAATATTGCGGTGCTACGTGCCACAGTGCCATGTGCTGCGGAACGTCACGCCGCAGTACTACAGGTCTTCCTCCCCTTACTAAAGGGGAGGGGCCTGGTGCAGCACGTCCCAACGCCCAGCTGGGCCACCAGGGATCGGGAGTGCCGGCAAACGAGCCCGTCACTCAAGCAGAGTGCCGGGCTCACGGAGAGCAGCCGGCACCCCGCAGGGGGCTTCACGGGGGACAGCAACGGGGCCAGGTGCTAGCAGGCGGCCAGCAACAAAAATGGCCGCCCGCCACCTCCCCTTTAACTAGCGCTGCTCCGGCCGCAGGTAGGCCCCCCTGACCTCGGTGGACATAGCGTCCGGCGGTAAGTCGGGGGGTGCTACCCAATATTACAGCCGGGGTGCGAGTGGGGCACTGCACACGGCAATGATGTCATCGCAGGCAGCGCAGCGCTAACGGTTAGCGCCGCCGCTAACCTCCCGCGACGTTAGCGGCGCAAATCAACCGAATTTAGCCCCTACATGTTTTAAATAAAAATGTACCATCATGAGCAATAATTCATCTCTCTGTTTAATAATATATTCCATTCCCTTTCTCAGAGTGTGACAGTCCTCTGTTTTTCCCTCTTCTGCCCTACAATTGCTGCCAATCCAAGCACCTCCAGCATCGTAAGGGCAGGCCACCTGCTCTGGGGTGAGTGCTTATTGGTGCTCCTTAGTTGGCCCCTAGCAGGAGTACAGCAGCAGTCTGGCAGTGACTCTCCCTATGACTCCCCCCGCCCCCCCCCACCCCCCCCCGCCACCTCCTATCTTCCCTCCTCCTCACAATGGGGAGGTGTGAACAAGTGAGTCCGTTCAGAACAATGCAGTTTGAATCAGGATCTGTGGCACGTAGATTAAACCCACGCCACTCACCTTTATAGCACTACACATTATTACTCAAACATGCTCCCTCTCCTTGCCACTCCTTTAGCCAGGGAACTTTGAGATGGTTTCCAGCAGGTGTGGAGAGCACTTACTGCCGGCCAAACACCAGAGTTATCCCATCCACTCCTCACATCATCCACTCCTCACATCAGCCCTCCAATATCGAGGTAACTCCCCTCCCCCTACTCTCAGACTGTCCTCCTTATCGTCAATCACAAGAGCCACGTTTGATGTCCTTCTCGCCGATGTCAGGCTTGTTCCAGGTAACTCGCTATGATGCATTCATCAAGCAAAGTGTGGGAATCGGAAGCCACGCGGTCGCACTAAAACAACCCGGGATTAACTGATTCACACGCCTGAGTGGGGCTGAAATCAGGATTGGCGCGGGATGCTGAGAAATGATTCTTTGCATTCTTACAGTGGGAAGTTTGCAGGCAGAGATTAGGATTGTTTGCTTTGCCTCCGCGCTAAGACATTCCATTCCCAGGCACAGCTTTGTAAAAGCAGAGAGAGAATATCTCTTGCAGCAAGCGTCCCACTGCATGTGTTGGAACTTATCTCGTATCACACGTATCTCCAGTGTGTGTGTGTGTGTGTGTGTGTAATCCGCAGACAAAACCTGAACCGAAATTAATAAAAAGGGAAACTGCTGGAAATGTGAAGGAGATCGAGCGATGCCTCAAAGAGGTTAACGTTCTGGATGGAATCCTTAATCGTCAGAAAAGTTGGGATCAAGGACCGTGCCAGACACGTTAGCCTGTCCTCCTCTTTCAGAGGCTGACTGGCCTGTTGTGCATTTCCAGCATTTACTCATTTTTGTTTCAGATTTCTAGCATTTTGCAGTGTTGCATTTTATCTGATGCATTCTGTGCAGGAGGGCTCGTTGGCAGAGAGCACTGGAACCGTGGTGTGGTGTTGGGATACCAGTTTATGCCGTACGCAAACTAACCTGTTGCCACCCACTCACATGCACCTCCCTGCAGAGAGAGAGAGAGAAAAGGCTCATCCCAGAGGCTGCTATGGTGTACCTCCTGTCCAGTGGCTGGATATAGAGGGCTACTGGGAGCAAGTATCTCACCTACTGCACTTACTCTCAGCAGGGACAGACCGAGAGATGGGAAGGAGAGTGAATTATGAAAACATCTTATCAAATCCTACTTTTTTAAAAAAAAACACATTTCAACATGATTTCTAGCAGTTATCATGTGCTATAATCATAATTTTTAAAATATGTTGCGATTTAACATCTAAGCCAATTAGTTTATCAACACTCTGTATCCCAGACATAGACTTTCTATCTGTTTGCGCACCACATACCAGCACTGTACCTTAAAGTGCATGTACTAACTTGGTGCTGTTCTCATATTGGCACTGTCCTGTCAATGGGTCATCGATCTGTGTTTGTCCTCTCAGCTACGACATTGGGGCAGGGGAATCTAAAGAGTAGAGGAAATGGTTTTTCGCTTCCCAATTCTCCCATTCCCTGTTCTCCTGAAAGCACTGAGTCCTTGCTGAGGTACGGTTCCTCGGGTGCCACTTGCACTCCCGTAGCTTACCCAAGTAGCCATTATTCATGCAAAAGCCTTGACAGTGAGCTCTGGCTGGCTATCCGACCACACAAGCCATCACCGCCAATTCCAATCCTGCCCTCCGCAATATCCAAACAGACTTCCAGCAAGCAGTCACTGAATAGTGATCTGGAGCAGAAACACTGGATGATTTTCCCCCCCTCCTTAGCTCAGTGAACTAACAACAACAGCTTGAATTTATATAGCGCCTATAATGTCCTAAGTTGCTTCACATGAGCGTTATCAAACAGATTTTGACACTGAGCTACATCAGGAGATATTAGTGCAGGAAACCAAAAACTTGGTAGGTTTTAAGGAGCATCTAAAAGGAGGAGAGAGGCGGAGAGGTTTAGGGAGGGAATTCCAGAGTTTCGGGCCTTGGCAGCTGAAGACTCTGCTGCCAATGGTGGGACGATTAAATCGGGGATGTGCAAGAGGAGCACAGAGATCTCGGAGGATTGGGGGAGGTTACAGACATAGGGAGGGGTGAGGCCAGTGAACAATTTTAAAAGGATGAGAATTTTAAAATCGAGGCATTGATGGATCAGGAGCCAATGTAGGTCAGCGAGCACAGGGGTGATGGGTGAACGGGACTTGGAGCGAGTTAGGACACGGGCAGCAGAGTTTTGGATGAGCTCAAGTTTATGAAGGGTGGAAGATGGGAGGACCGATTGTAGCACCTCTACTGCCTCTCCATCTATCTCAGCGTAAACTGGGGATCAAACCTGGGACCTCCCTGATCCGTGTGGTTTAGGTCCTCACCGGGTAAACACGTTGAGCCATTGAGAGGGCCGAGAGGGAGATAAGGAAATGATCTAATAAATGAAAGGGGGCTGAAGATACATTTTAAAACTACATCTCACTGGCTGGAAAGTGGCTGTTGTTTTGTAGTGTTTGCTGCAACCGACTGAATCATCACACTCGCATTTGCTATTTTTTTTCTTTCCTCAGATTCCCAAGAAGTTTTTGGAAGTTGCGGAAGTGACACTTCGAGAGTTTTTTAACGCAGTCTATTCTGGGAAAGACTCTGACCCTTCCTGGAAAAAAAGCATTTACAAGGTGATCTGTAAACTGGACAGCGAGGTCCCTGAGGTGTTTAGTTCTATGGGGAACCTGCAAGACATCCTGTATGATTAGTACTGTGGTCTGCACCAGCCTCTGGTAGTGAGGGAGGGGGAGGGGCAACAACCTGCAGTGCCGCACATCCTGTTACTAGGGGACAATTGCAGCTTTCAAGACTGAGATCGCTAGGTTTTTGTTGGGTAAGGGTATCAAGGGATATGGAGCTAAGGCGGGTAATGGAGTTAAGGTGCAGATCAGCCATCACCTAATTGAATGGCGGAGCAGGCTCGAGGGGCTGAATGGCCTACTCCTGCTCCTGTGTTCAAAGGTACAAAAGTGAGCTTCATTGCCTCTCACCCCCTGCTTCACCTTCCCCTTTACACGTAGCAGATCACATCAATAGGAATTTCTCTGTTATACGGAATGAGAATTCCTGTTTGTAAAAAGAATGATTCAATGGACTCATTGAGGACAGTCATTATAAATATGAGCCTGCCACAGTCTTCACTGTGATTAAAAATTAACGTTGGCAAGTTCCTTTTTAAAGAAAAGGACATCTTCCCGGTGGGTGGTGCTGTGTATTCAAGCACTGACGCATGGGTACCGCAGACTGGGAGGGCATTGATTCAATCCCCATCCCACTGGGTTTCTAATTGGAGCACCGTTCAGCAAGGATGGAGGAGTCTGAGGGGGAGAGACAGTCAGATGGGGATGTCATCACCAGCCAAGGGGGGAGCTCCAGAAGTCTGGAGGCAGGCTGCCAGCCCACCAAGCTCTGCGGCCCAAGGCATTGGGGACCAAGCAGGACTTCCAAATCCAGCAGGATTTAAACCAAGGCTGCATGCCCTGTATCAGAGGGTAGGTGAACACCCTCAGCAAATATTAATATTTTTTTTTAAAAGAAGTGATCTCGTGTAAAAAGATAGGAGCAGGAGGCCAAAGCCGTCTCGATAGGGAGGGAAAGATCAGAGGTCGTGCTCTCAAACAAATCCCCGGCTCCCATTGAGACACTCCCGTGCGTGGTCCGATGGCTGGTTATAGAGTTGGCCGGGCAGAAGAGGTGAGCACGTTCTCAGCCGGGCTTCTTGACTGGAGGAGATGGGGTAAATCTGCTGAGACCCTGCGCCATCGATGGATGGAAAATACTGGGCGGCGCGCGGGATTTTCCGATCCGCGCTGGCTGCAAGCTAGGCTCTGTCGGCAGCACCGGATCTCAGAGAATCGTATCCAATGTGTGCAACAGGAAGAGCAAGTGGGGTGGGGGGAAGGTGACTAAATAAAATAATAATTGTGCCCCTCGCACATACAAAAAAAATGATATTCGCCCACTTTTGCTGCCTCGCCAGCCTCCTTGAAGGAACAATGCACCTTGAAGGGCTAGTTTGACATTTCATTTTGGATTTCTGTTATTATTGATAGGCAGTAAGAATTAATTACTTTAGTTGGTGGCCAACCAGATGGTTTATTTTCAGGCAGGTTATGGCACATAGTTGATTGCTTCTGGCTGTCGCTCGAGTGATGCCATCACATGAGAGATCAAAGGGCAGTGCTGGCGTCACTTTCTGCATGCTTATTTTGCCCTTATAAAAATGTTTCTTCTGCACTTTATTTATGTTGTGAAGGTTTCCTCTGTGCATTTTGTGTGGCAAAATTGTAAACTCGTTCTTTATTACACAGGATTTTATAGCACAGAAACAGGCCATTCGGCCCAACTGGTCTATGCCGGTGTTTATGCTCCACACGAGCCTCCTCCCACCCTACTTCATCACAGCCTATTAACCTATGCTTCTATTCCTCTCTCCCTCATGTGTTTATCTAGCTTCCTCTAGTCGCCTCACCCACTCCCTGTGGTAGCGAATCCCACATTCTCACCACTCTCCTAGGTAAAGAAGTTTCTCCTGAATTTCTCATTGGATTTATTACTTACTTTATAAACACGTACAATTTTGCATGCACAGAAAGCAAAGGAACTCTCTTCCGACCCACCCCCCCAAAGTTTACTTGGAGTATTTCTAAACTTTGCAATGAATTCTAAAATGGAAATGGAGTGAGTTATAAAAATGCAGGATTTATTAGGAGGAACTGGGCTTATTCTCACCAGAGAGGATAAGGTAATCACTCCCGGTTGCTCTGCCGCAGTTGGGAGTGGCACTGACAGAAGCATCCATACACCAAATATATACACGCACAAGCTGTGCAGTACCAGTCTTGAATGAATTGTTGCCTTTTACCTGGTGTGGATACAGGAGCTGTCATTAAGGTGCAAGGATGGTTCAGTACTATACAGGGTGGAGGGAACAGTAGGCATTAGCGCTGAGATAACTTTGAGCTGTTCAAAATACCCTAAATGACAGGAATGAATTGTTCCTGAGTACTGCATCATGACCCTACCTGACTGACTGACTTTGCTGTATGTTTCATGCCTGTGGGTCAACACTGATTATTTGCCAAAGCAGCTCTAAATCCCAGTGAGGGGTAATTAAGATTTTCCCAAACTTGGGCAAATTGGACAATTTCAGATGGGTTGAAACTTCCGGTTCAATCCCAGACCCAATCTTTTACCTGTCAGCATCTATCAGTGAATTTTTATTTAGATTCCCCCGACACACACACACACATTTTTCTGTCACTTTAGGCCTCCCTGTAGAACACACCATTCCCCACAGAGAGAAAAGCTTCCTAAACGCACTAACTCTGGAGCACGTTTGCGCCTCCCCACCATCCTTAATTGTGATTGAAGTTTAATCTGCTCGGAGCTAAAAATTTCTGCCCGTCCTTTTCCACTTCCAGCAGTCAACATCAGCGAAGCTGCCTTTGTGACTGCGCTGCCTAATATGCGAAAGTATTGTAAAATTCACATGGCTGTAAAAAGCCCGCATGGTATTCCGAAAGCAAGCAAGTCTCTTGACTGCAACCGTCTCTCCTGCACAATGCGTTCGCCTGGAAGCTTTATGATTTAGATTGAGGGCAAAACTAGAGAACACGAGCAGAAAGCTAACAAGCCTGAAGTGATATTAGAGGTCGGAAGTTCTGTGGAATCTTGATTGCCCGTCATAATGGAGGACAATCGAAATTAGCACAAATCAAGCGTCTTCACATTTTACCGCACACGTGTGGGACAGCACAAGCCTAGGCACAGGAATGAAGACACTGTTGTGAACTGTCACAGCCAATCCCCTATCTATAATATCTTCACAACTGAATTTTACATGGCTTCTTTATTTACAGTATGTCAAGCGCACTTTATGATGATCACTTAAACAACCAAAAGTTATACAATTATCTGCATTTAGTTTACCTAAAAGGGTAATTTTCCTTCCATACACAAAATGACACCAGTTGCAAACACTACCCTTGAGATCCTGAAGAAATCATGTTTATATCTGATTATTCATTCATATGGTATTTTACAGCATTGGACCTTTTCAATGCAATGCAGTCAACCCTAACTCCTGCCAGGCTGCCAACCCCATACCCCAACTCCCACTGATCTGGCGAGACCTTCTGACCATTTCCCTAACTCTTGCTGACCTTCTGACCAAAAGCCCTAATTCCAAGGCCTGATTCCTACTGGTCCCCAGACTCGAAGCAAATAATTTGAAGGGGAAAAATTGGCAGGGCTATGGGGAGCGGGACGAGCTGGATAGCTCTTTCAAAGAGCTGGCACAGACACCATGGGCCAAATGCTCTCCTGTTCTGTATCATTCCAGAACTCCCATGAAAATTCTCTTGGATAATTGAGAACGTGGATAATGGGAGTTTCCACTGCAACGGGCCGAATGGCCTCCTTCTGTGCTGTAACCATTCTATGATTGCTATTCAGAGACCTCTGCTGGAAGCGTATGTTGGGTGAGGAGAGGATCAAGCTCAGCTACTGTGCTGCTTACAGCCAAACAGCCTCCGAGTACTCACTGTTTCATTTGTCTCCCTCTCAGATGTAATTGCACCCAATTCATATTATACACAGTCTGTATGGAACAGACTTCATGGCAGTGCAACTTATACATGGTCGATATGGAGCAGGTTCAATGGGCTGCAAGGCTTTTCTCCCCATTCCATACATTTTTATCGATCACCAAACACCCTGCTTCTACCCTGGGCTGAAAATAATCTACAGGGCTGCTGCAATCCTTTCATACAAGCATCGGTTTTTAGTGGTGGTACATTGGAGCACGAGTGAATAATACCAAAAAGTGGGGAGATGCAGATTCATTTCCTCATTGTGTTGAATTCCTGAGCTTAGCCCTGCTGCTGGTAGGAGCTCAAACTGGATGGGGACACTCCACTATAGTGTATCTACTAGCAGTTGGTGAAGAGCAAGAATTGTTAGTGGCCTGAAGATCTGGGCCCTTGCTGGAGCACAGTTCCATGATGCGGTCCTTCAGTATCTCCCCTAAGTGGTCATTATTCACACGTGAGCCTAGACGGTGAATACTAGCTGGTCAATCTCGACAGCTGACCCCGATCCTGCCCTCAACTAAATACATAAGAACAAAAGAAATAAGAGCTGGAGTTGACCATTTGGCCCTTCGAGCCTGCTCCACCATTCAATAAGATCATGGCTGATCTTCTACCTCAACTCCACCTTCCCACGCTATCCCAATATCCCTTGATTCCCTTAGTATCCAAAAATCTATTGATCTCTATCTTGAATATAATCAACGACTGAGCCTCCACAGCCCTCTTCACCACCCTTTGAGTGAAGAAATTTCTCCTCATCTCAGTCCTAAATGGCTGACCCCTTATTCTGAGACTGTGACCCCTAGTTCTAGACTCCCCAGTCAGGGGAAACATCCTCCCTGCATCTACCCTGTCAAGCCCCTGAAGAATTTTATACGTTCAACGCGATCACCCCGCATTCTTCTAAACTCTAGGGAATATAGGCCTAGTCCACTCAATCTCTTGTCATAGGGCAAGCACCCCCCGCCCAGGAAACTGATACTCAGTTTTCCCCATCTTAATCCAGACAGGGCTGAGGCAACTTTGGCATCAACTATCGTTGCCCTGGCTGAAACCTCGAACCTTCTCTGTCTGTATGACTCAGCTACTTAACGGATAAATGCGTGGAGCCATTGCCGGAGCCTTTAATTGTTTTACCAGTTTTGAGGACAGTGGAAGCTGCACCGAAAATCAAACCGAGATGGAAAAACGTCTTCTGTTGAATATATAACAACTTGTAAAATGGATGGGCCTGTAAACTTACTGACCTTACTAGCCGGGCAGATTAGCCTAGAATAGTACAACACAGAAGGAGGGCCATTCGGCCCAGCGAGTCTGCGCCGGCTCTTTCCAAGAGCAATCCTGTTAGTCGCACTGCCCCGCTCTTTCCCCAAATCATCTCCAATTCTTTTCCCCTTCAAGTATTTATCCAATTCCCTTTCGAAGGCTGCTATTGAAGCTGCCTCCACCACCCCCCCTGCAAGGTAACACTTTTTTAAGTAAGCTGGGTGCCTGAAAATCTGTCAGTGCAGGTTGGATACAATTCCTTACAAATTCATTGGACACATTTGTTTTCTACTCTGCAAACTACCGTTGCTTCACTCTCAGGAGCTGACGGTTGCGGGAGGGCTGCATCTTAAAATTGAGAGAGTTCATGATTGACATCCCAGCAATGTCATGCCAGGAACAATGGACAAATTCCTCAAATGAAAGTCATGGGCAGTCAGAGTGATGGGATTATAACATTGTAGGAAGTCATAAATATCTGACCTTGTTTATTTGTCCCTGGCTGGTTACTGATGTTTATTTTTTAGCTTTTATATATGCATACAACGCCAATTTAACCACTCCCCCTCCAAAATGGTTGTGTTTTTTCATGGTTGTTTAGTATTTTTAAACTTGCCTCGAGTGAATTTACCTTCTTGCAGTTAGTAAGTCAATGTACGGATGCATTTGTAGTACCAAGCAAAATTAAAGTCAATTTAATCAAACTCGCCGTCTTGCTGTCCTTGCTTACTGTTGGGGATATTATTTTTGCCGATTTCCTGAATGGGGAAAGGTGAGCTAATTGCTTTGATTTTACCTGAAGAGGATGTACATATTTAGCTCACTGTGTGAGATGTGTGAGCCAACCCGGTGGCATAGTGGTTAGCACTGTTGCCTCACAGCGCCAGGGACCCGGGTTTGAATCCGGCCTCGGGTGACTGTCTGTGTGGAGTTTGCACATTCTCCCCGTGTCTGCGTGGGTTTCCTCCGGGTGCTCCGGTTTCCTCCCACAGTCCAAAGATGTGCGGGTTAGGTTGATTTGGCTATGATAAATTGACCCTTAGTGTTAGGGGAATTAATTACGTGGGGATAGGGTGGGATATGTGTCGGTGCAGGCTCGATGGGCTGAAATGGCCTCTATCTGCACTGTGGGGATTCTGTGATGTCAATGGTGAAGAATGGAACAGTTTTTCAGGTACGGCAGCAGTTAGATGCAGAGTGAAGCTCCAATAATGTACCTTAACCCATCACTTCTATAAAGGAACCTGACTGCGCCAATGGGACATTTCCAATTTCCACACTAGCTGTCTCTGTGACTGGTAATTTAGTGCTGAATTGTGTGGGGTTGCTACATCCTATGGAACTGTCCCAAACCTATTTTACAGCTGTCAGAAAGAAAAGGCTTTCATCCCATCAGCCTGGGCTGGTTGTTGAACCCCGAGGTTCCAGGAGTGAAAGAACAGTGTGCCGAGCTACAAGTGTTAGCTTGGCTCAGTTGGCAGCACCCTTCCTTTTGAGTCAGGTGGTTCTGAGTTCAAGCCTCACCACAGACCTGAGCATATAATCTCGGCTGACACTTCAGTGCAGTACTGAGGGAATGCTGCATTGTCAGACATGTGCCGTCTGTCAGATGAGATGTTCAACCATGCCCTGTCTGCCTGTTCAATTTAACGTAAAAGATCCCATGGCATTATTTGAAGAAAAGCAGGATGCTGAACTGGTCGATATTCTTATTTCAATCGAACCACCAAAAAAAACCAGATTAATTGGTCATTTTTCTGATTCGCTGCTTGCGCCACCTTGCTGTGTGCAAACTGGCGACTGCACAACAACAATGGCTGAACCTCAAAAATAATTACGATAGCAAAATACTGCGGATGCTGGAAATCCGAAATAACAACAGAAAACGCTGGAAAAACGCAGCAGGCCAGGCAGCATCCGTGGAGAGAGAAACAGAGTTAACGTTTCAGGTCGAAGACCTTTCGTCAGAACTGGAAAAAAGCAGGAAATGAAATAGATTTAAAGCAAGCATAAAGCTGGGAAAAGGGGGAGGGGATGAAAAAACAAAAGGAGAGATTAAGAGACATTGAGAGACATTAAGAGATGATCAAGGCAAGAGGAGGTGTTAATGTGACAGGATGAGGCTAAAAGAAGTGTGAAATGCACTAGCAGAATGAAGGACAGCTGCCAGCTTCTGGGAGAAAGAAAAAAAAAGGGGGAGGCCAAACAAAAGGGTGGATGAAAAAATAAAATATAAATGTGATAGGGGCCGAGGTTATGATCTAAAATTGTTGAACTCGATATTGAGTCCAGAGGGCTGTAGGGTTCCTAATCGAAAGATGAGGTGCTGTTCCTCGAGCTTACGCTGAGCTTCTGTGGAACAATGCAAGAGGCCGAGGACGGTGAGGTCAGAGTGGGAGTGGAGCGGAGAATTAAAGTGACAGGCCACCGGGAGCTCGGGGTCCCCCTTACGGACTGAACGGAGGTGTTCCGCAAAGCGGTCACCCAATCTGCGTTTGGTCTCCCCAGTGTAGAGGAGACCACATCGTGAGCAGCGAATACAGTATACTAAATTGCAGGAAGTACAAGTAAATCACTGTTTCACCTGGAAGGGGTGTTTGGGGCCCTGGACAGTGGGAAGGGGGGAGGTATAAGGGCATGTGTTGCATCTCCTGCGCTTGCACGGGAAGGTGCCGGGCGAAGGGGAAGAGGTGCTGGGGGTGGTAGAGGAGTGGACTAGGGTGTCGCGGAGGGAGCGGTCCCTGCGGAATGCTGAAAGGGGAGGTGAAGGGAAGATGCGTTTGGTGGTGGGATCACGCTGGAGGTGGCGGAAATGGCGGAGGATGATCCGTTGAATGTGAAAGCTGGTGGGGTGAAAGGTGAGGACAAGGGGAACTCTATCGTGGTTCCGGGAGGGAGGGGCAGGGGTGAGGGCAGAAGTGCGGGAGATAGAACAGACACGGTCGAGGGCCGTGTCGACCACAGTAGAGGGGAATCCTCAGTTGAGGAAAAAGGAAGACATGTCGGAAGCACTGGTATGGAAGGTGGCATCGTCAGAGCAGATGCGGCGGAGACGGAGAAACTGGGAGAATGGAATAGAGTCCTTACAGGAGGCGGGGTGGGAGGAAGTGTAGTCCAGGTAGCTGTGGGAGTCAGTGGGCTTGAAGTGAATGTTAGTCAATAACCTATCCCCTGTAAGGGGTGACCTGCGGCTCTGTGCTTAGCCTGGGTGCTAGTGCGGGGTTAGGCCTTGTTGCCTGTTCTGGTCTCCAGCCAGCCTGATAACACTAGACACCTGCGAGTGGTTCGACCCACTCGCCCTTACGGTTCTGACACTGGACTTAGGTGCGAGAGCAATAATGCAGAGAAAAACTCAGGTAGACCCGGTTAAATAGTGCAAAATGGAAAATCTTTATTGCATATTATTCAAGATTACGAGATACATGTCATAAGCACAGATTAACAACAGTACAATCTTACACACAGTTATGAAACTAATTTTAGGGAAACGAGGAGTGCATGACACATCGTAAAAGGGGACACACATTATAATTATCCTTAAAACTTAAACCCTCCCCTATCAATACCTGTCCTAATCTAGATTTGTAGGATCGAGACTCATGCTCACCACTCGTGATAACTCGGAGAATTCCGAAACTCTGCTCGGATGTTTTTACCGCAGCACCTGACTATCCACGTGTTGATCAGGGGTCTCTGTACCCCACTTGTTAGTCGTCTCTCCTCCGGCTAGCAGGCTGGACCGTCTGCTGTCATGAAGATCTGTGTTGTCCTTGGAGTTCCGATACTACTCAAAAAAGAGTCTTCCTGTGCCCTACACCAGTTGTCTGCAGAACTCAAAGAAGGGTCTTCCTAGGCCAGTTGTGGAGTAGCCGATAAAATTCGAAGAAGTGTTTATTCGACTTACAGGCGCGGTCGGGGCTTACTGACCGTGGCAATACGTATTGTCGTCTTCTTCTCTTCTCATCTCATCTCATCTCCTCTCGGGGCTTCGGTTCCAACACCGTTTACCGACTTCTCGGGATGGTGCGCCCGCTTCCAGGCCTCACAGCCCAGTTCTTCACAGATCTTCGCGGCAAGCCACGAGGTTGATCCTAGCGGATCAGAGTCCAGAGCCGTCAGGCAAGAGAATAAAAGTTCAGCAGCCTTCCAGCGAGTCAAAGCAGCAAGAGCAAGAAGAGAAAGATGGACGGTTGTACCTTACAGTTATAGTGCTGTAATTCCTCTTTTCCCGCCCAATCTTAATGTCTATCTTTTGTCAGGGTTTTGGCGCTCAAACTTCTTGTATAGGGTGCTCTCAGTCTTTAATGGGTTTCGGTGATACTTGTGACTGTCTGAGTACCCGTTAATATTTCTCCCATTGTGGAACCGGCTAGTAGTCTCCCTGGAGGGGTTTTGGGGCTTCCAAATGCTTACTGTAAGTACCCGCAAACGGCTCTCTCATCGTAGAGTCGTGGGGATTTTGCATATTAATGTCTTTGGATGGGTCCTTGATCGCTCGGTACAATAGCCCTTATTTGCACCTGGGAGACCGATTCCAGTATTTATGTTTAAAATGCAAACCCATCATGTCCTGTCAATTATCTCAAATGTGCTGAGTCCTGTACGATCTTGCACAAATGTTTATTGGAACGCCATCTTGTCTGCCCACTGAAAGTCTAGAACTTTCTGCCACGAGGCGTGGCGGCCATTTTGCAGGCTGTTTGTGTCCATTTTGAAACCCGACAGCATTCTGCTGAAATAAAAGCTGTTTGTACGAAACTTTATGTCTCCTTCTTATTTTATAAAATCGCGATAATTTTGCGAATTCTACACCCCAGAGATGGAGACGGAGAAGTCGAGGAAGGGAAGGGAAGAGTCGGAGATGGACCATGTGAAGGTGAGGGAAGGGTGGAAATTGGAAGCATAGTGAATGAAATGTTCTAGTTCAGGGCGAGAGCAGGAGACGGCACCGATACAGTCATCAATGTACCGGAAAAAGAGGTGAGGGAGGGGACTCGAGTAGGACTGGAACAAAGAGTGTTCCACATATCCCACGAAAAGGCAGGCATAGCTAGGACCCATGCGGGTACCCATAGCAACACCTTTGATTTGGAGGAAATGGGCGGAATCAAAGGAGAAGTTGTTCAATGTGAGAACAAGTTCAGCCAGGCGGAGGAGGGTGGTGGTGGATGGGGACTGGTTGGGCCTCTGTTCAAGGAAGAAGCGGAGCGCCCTCAGGCCATCCTGGTGGGGAATGGAGGTGTAGAGGGATTGTACGTCCATAGTGAAACGGAGGCAGTTGGGGCCTGGAAACTGGAAACTGTTAAAGTGGAGGAGGGCGTCGAAAGAGTCGCGGATGTAGGTGGGAAGAGACTGGACAAGGGGAGAAAAAATAGAGTCGAGATAGGAAGAGATAAGTTCCGTGGGGCAAGAACAGGCTGAAACGATGGGTCTACCGGGGCAGTCCTGTTTGTGGATCTTGGGAAGGAGGTAGAAGCGGGCTGTGCGGGGTCGGGGAACTATGAGGTTGGCGGCCGTGGGGGGAAGATCTCCAGAGGAGATGAGGTCAGTGACGGTCTTGGAAATGGTGGTTTGATGTTCGGTAGTGGGGTCATGGTCCAGGTGGAGGTAGGAGGAGTTGTCGGAGAGTTGGCGTTCAGCTTCTGCTAGGTAGAGGTCGGTACGCCAAACAACAACAGCACCACCCTTGTTTAGCAGGTTTAATGACAATGTCGGGGTTGGATCTGAGGGAATAGAGTGCTGCAAGTTCAGAGGGAGGTAGGTTGGAGTGAGAGAGGGGAGCAGAGAAATTGAGACGGCCGATGTCACGCCGGCAGTTAGCAATGAAAAGATCTAGAGAGGGTAAGAGGCCAGAGGGAGGGGTCCAGGTAGAACGGGAATTCTGAAAGCGGGAGAAATAATTAATTGGCTATGAAGTGCTTTGGGCTGCCTGAGGATGTAATAAGTGCTATATAAATAGAAGTTCATTCTTTCATCATCCAGTCTCAATAACTGAAGTCCTCTGATGTGCGGCACACAATCAATATTTTGGTATTCAGCTGCGTTTGCAAAGGGGTCAGGGGTTAGCATTACACGTAGCTTGATCCTGCCCTCAGCCAACATCAATATACGTGCGCTTCCAGCGGAGGTCACTCATAGTGACCAGGAACAAGGACTCTGGCTGATTTATCTCCTTTTTAGCTGAGATCAACTGCAACAATTCTTCCTGCCCCCTCTATAAGATTGGCCAGCTCACCAGAAACCAATAGGATTGGCCAACTCACCAGAAACCAATAGGATTGGCCAACTCACCAGAAACCAATAGGATTGGCCAACTCACCAGAAACCAATAGGATTGGCCAACTCACCAGAGACTAATAGGATTGGCCAACTCACCAGAGACTACTAGGATTGGTCAACTTACCAGAGACTAATAGGATTGGCCAACTCACCAGAAACCAATAGGATTGGCCAACTCACCAGAAACCAATAGGACTGGCCAACTCACCAGAAACTAATAGGATTGGCCAACTCACCAGAAACCAATAGGATTGGCCAACTCACCAGAATCCAATAGGATTGGCCAACTCACCAGAAACCAATAGGATTGGCCAACTCACCAGAAACCAATAGGATTGGCCAACTTACCAGAGACTAATAGGATTGGCCAACTTACCAGAGACTAATAGTATTGGCCAACTCACCAGAGACTAATACGATTGGCCAACTCACCAGAAATCAAAGCTGGGATCTTCCTCGTTTGTGACGCAACATCACGCCGGGTGGTGCATTTACTCACTGAGCCACCGTGAGTGTGTTATTTAAACCTAAAGATTACAGACAATAACTTGCAATGTTCAGCAAAATCAACTTGACCTGAAGGGATAATTACTAGTCCTAGCCCCTTTAGGGCTACCCCGGATCAGGCGTATTTCTCAGACGTTCACTTTCAACTAAAGTTTGAGGTAGCCGAATCCTAAAGATGCTTAATTGGGTCTAAAGGTCCAGACTATCTCTCCCTAAAGGAAAGGAACAACCCGAGAATGTTACCGTCCTCCAGATAGCGCTTTTAATAAGTTTAGCTAGACTGTAACGTTCCGGATTTTATGAGGGTCCAGAAAACTCCCTCAGAATTCTGCAACTCCTCACCAAAGAGTGTACAGAGATTGAGTGTGCAAGTTTTTGATACAGAAGTCTTATGGGAGACAATTCTAAAAGTATATAGATTTATTAAAGAACCAACATGCAATTTACAGTTGGTGAATCAGTCAATCGCAACATTAACCGTTCTAAAAAGAGAAAAAATGCTATCTTATTATTAACAGAGAATCTTACTTTTAAATCTTAACTTCACTACAGTATTACAGTTCTTAAAGTTCTTATACAGGATATCCACTAATATGAAATACCTTTGATCCCCGAAGTACAAAGAGTGGTAGACTACAGAGCCGCCTCTGTAGCTGAGAATAACCTTGCCCGATTAAAGCGAGTCTGTTATCCCATTTCAGAGTTCAATATTTATATCCTTTTCCAGTGGTATTTCCTTTAAGGTTTTCTGCTGATGCAAGCTAATTATCTCTAGTCATTTTTCTGCGACCTCTGCAACTCTTACTGCCACCTCAGCCAGAATCTTGTCTCATCTCTAGGTGCTCTAAGTTTACCATATAAAAACGGTGTGATGGCAGGTGTTCCTTACTTTGTGTCATCTTTACGAGGGCAGATGTTCCTTATCTTATGTGCTTCTTTACGAAGTGTAAATTAGAACACCTTATCCAGGGTGAACCATTGTTTTTTCCCCAAAAGGTCAGCCTGTCGGAGCCCTTCACCTTCTGTTTCAATAAGGTTATTTATTCAGGGTCAACAACTGTCTTATCTCAATAGCCAGAATGCTTTCATAGCTATTTCATAGTTAGGTTTCTAAATTTCCAAATTTCCAAGTGGCAGCAGCGGGAGCGGCAGACCGGTGAGGGAATAGCGGCTGTGGGAGAAAATAAAGGTTGGTAATTTTCAGGCCCAGTCGAGCAACGGCAGCAGCGGGAGCGGCGGCAGAATTCGAGAGTGACGTCACAGTACAGAAAGTGACACCGGCGCAGGGGAAGAAGCTGATTGGTGAGTAGTGGGTGAGTGCTTTTTTTTTTCTTCAATTTTAAGTTTATTTCTTTTAAGGTAGTTCATAGTTAAGGTAGTTTGGGAGAGCGAGAATCCGAGAGTTTAAATTTGAGGTAAGAGTTTTTAAATTAAAAATATGGCAGGGGACCTCAGTCCCGTGCGTTGCACGGCCTGCAATATGTGGGAATTCCTAAACGCTTCTTGCAGTCAGGATGACCACATGTACAGTAAGTGCCAACGGTTTGGCCAACTTGAGATCCGGTTTTCAGAGCTCGAGCGTCAGCTGGAGGCACTGTGGTGTATCCGCGAGGCTGAGAGTTACGTGGATAGCAGGTTTTTAGACGTGGTCACCCCGCAGCTTAAGAAAGTGCAGTCAGAGAGGGAATGGGTGACCACCAGTCAGAAGAAGGAGGGCAGGCAGGTAGTCAGGAAATCGAAGTTCTCGCCCTAGGGCTCAAGTTCTGCCCAACCACCAAAATGGACCCCATCGGTCTCGCGGCAGACACGGAGGAATTCATCAGGAGAATGAGGCTCCGGGAATACTTCCACAAATCCCAAGATGTCAGCAACAAACCCAATGAGACAATCAATGATCCAGAACAGCAGACAGAGGGACTCGCAGTGCAGCAACCGAAGAAAAAAGAGTCAAACTGGACCCCTCCGGAGGGTCGCTGCCCCAAGCTTGACATGTATGCTCAAGCTGTCAGGAAATGCATCAACGCCAGATTCATCAGCCGCACTCACAAGACAGTCCAGAATGTCACCCGAGCACAACGCAACGCCATCCACGCTCTCAAGACCAACCGCAACATTGTCATCAAACCAGCGGACAAAGGAGGAGCCATCGTCATACAGAACAGAACGGACTATTGTAAAGAAGCATACCGACAACTGGACAACCAGGAACACTACAGACAGCTACCCGCAGATCCGACCAAAGAACACACCCGCCAACTCAATAGACTGATCAAGACCTTCGATCCAGACCTTCAAAACATCCTACGCGCTCTCATCCCACGTACTCCCCGCGTGGGAGACTTCTACTGCCTCCCAAAGATACACAAAGCCAACACACCCGGACGTCCTATCGTATCAGGCAATGGAACCCTGTGTGAGAACCTCTCTGGATACGTCGAGGGCATTCTGAAACCCATCGTACAGGGAACCCCCAGCTTCTGTCGCGACACTACAGACTTCTTACAGAAACTCAGCACCCACGGACCAGTTGAACCAGGAACACTCCTTGCCACGATGGACGTATCGGCACTCTACACCAGTATCCCCCACGATGACGGCATCGCTGCAACAGCCTCAGTACTCAACATCAACAACAGCCAATCTCCAGACGCCATCCTACAACTCATCCGCTTCATCCTTGACCACAATGTCTTCACCTTCGACAACCATTTTTTTACCCAAACACACGGAACAGCCATGGGGACCAAATTCGCACCCCAATACGCCAACATCTTCATGCACAAGTTCGAGCAAGACTTCTTCGCTGCACAGGACCTCCAGCCAACGCTGTACACCAGATACATCGACGACATTTTCTTCCTTTGGACCCATGGCGAAGGATCACTGAAAAGACTACACGATAACATAAACAAGTTCCATCCCACCATCAAACTCACCATGGACTACTCCTCAGAATCGGTCTCATTCCTGGACACACGAATCTCCATCAAAGACGGACACCTCAGCACTTCACTCTACCGCAAGCCCACGGACAACCTCACGATGCTCCACTTCTCCAGCTTCCACCCTAACCATGTTAAAGAAGCCATCCCCTATGGACAAGCCCTGCGAATACACAGGATCTGCTCAGACGAGGAGGAACGCGATGGACACCTACGGACGCTGAAAAACGCCCTCGTAAGAACGGGATATGACGCTCGACTCATCGATCGACAGTTCCGACGGGCCACAGCGAAAAATCGCATAGACCTCCTCAGAAGGCAAACACGGGACACAACCAACAGGGTACCCTACGTCGTCCAGTACTTCCCCGGAGCGGAGAAACTACGCCATGTTCTTCGCAGCCTTCAACATGTCATCGATGACGACAAACACCTCGCTAAGGCCATCCCCACGCCTCCACTACTTGCCTTCAAACAGCCGCCTAACCTCAGAAGTACCATCGTTCGCAGCAAATTACCCAGCTTTCAGGATAACAGCGACCACGACACCACACAACCCTGCCATGGCAAACTCTGCAAGACATGCCAGATCATCAACACAGATACCACCATCACACGTGAGGACACTACCCACCAGGTACATGGTACATACTCATGTGACTCGGCCAACGTTGTCTACCTCATACGTTGCAGGAAAGAATGCACCGCGGCATGGTACATCGGCGAGACCATGCAGACACTGAGACAACGTATGAACGAGCACCGCGCAACAATCGCCAGGCAGGATTGTTACCTCCCAGTCGGGGAACACTTCAGCAGTCAAGGACATTCAGCCTCGGATCTGCGGGTAAGCGTTCTCCAAGGCAACCTTAGAAACACACGACAACGCAAAATCATCGAGCAGAAACTGATAGCCAAGTTCCGCACTCATGAAGACGGTCTCAATCGGGATCTTGGGTTTATGTCACGATACATGACGTGATCCGGACTCGAGTCGTCGTTAGCTTGTTCACAGATGTGATTCCCAGTAAAAAAGTAAAAATTTTCCCAGTAAAAAAGTAAAAAAATGTTAAAGCTTTTCGTTTTACATACAGACGGCAGCTTTTGACACGTTAGAACCCCTGCGACTACACCTCATTGTCTCAGTTGTATCTTGCTATGTCTTTGATGTGGTACCTTCCTGGCTGACTTAATTAACTTTATCACACCTCGGCAGATAGTCAGGATGATTTAATTTATTGGTCTGCAATTGTAAAGTACACATGCTTTGTTTTCCATCTATATATGCTTTGGAGATTCTGTATCTAATTTACTTCACCTGAGGAAGGAGCAAATCGATAGCTCCGAAAGCTTGTGATTTCAAATAAAACTGTTGGACTATAACCTGGTGTTGTGCGACCTCTCAATTTTATCTCATAGAAGGCAGAGGGTGGTGGTGGATGGAAAATTTTCGGACTGGAGACCAGTTACCAGCGGTGTGCCACAGGGGTCGGTGCTGGGTCCTCTGCTGTTTGTGATTTTTATCAATGACTTGGAGGAGGGGACTGAAGGGTGGATCAGTAAATTTGCTGATGACACCAAGATTGGTGGAGTAGTGGATGAGGTGGAGGGCTGTTGTAGGCTGCAAAGAGACATTGATAGGATGCAGAGCTGGGCCGAAAAATGGCAGATGGAATTTAACCCTGATAAGTGCGAGGTGATTCATTTTGGTAGGGCAAATTTGAATAAGGATTACAGGGTCAACAGCAGGGTTCTGAGGAACGTGGAGGAACAGAGGGATCTGGGGGTTCATATCCACAGATCTCTGAAGGTTGCCACTCAAGTGGATAGAGCAGTAAAGAAGGCCTATAGTGTGTTAGCGTTTATTAACAAGGGGTTTGAGTTTAAGAACCGTGAGGTTATGCTGCAACTGTACAGGACCTTGGTGAGACCACATTTGGAATATTGTGTGCAGTTCTGGTCACCTCACTATAGGAAGGACGTGGAAGCATTGGAAAGAGTGCAAAGGAGATTTACCAGGATGCTGCCTGGTTTGGGGGGGAGGTCTTATGAGGAAAGATTGAGGGAGCTAGGGCTTTTCTCTTTAGAGCGGAGGAGGATGAGAGGCGACTTAATAGAGGTTTATAAGATGATGAGGGGGATAGATAGAGTGGATGTTCAGAGACTATTTCCTCTGTTACAAGGGGGCATAACTATAAGGTGCATGGGGGGGAGATATAGAAGGGATGTCCGAGGTAGATTCTTTACTCAGAGAGTGGTTGGGGTGTGGAATGGACTGCCTGCTGTGATAGTGGAGTCGGACACTTTAGGAACTTTCAAGCGGTTATTGGATAAGCACATGGAGCACACCAGAATGATAGGGAGTGGGATAGCTTGATCTTGGTTTCGGACAATGCTCGGCACAACATCGAGGGCCGAAGGGCCTGTACTGTGCTGTACTGTTCTATGTTCTAGAGGGGTCAATAACAAGGGGGGCATAGTTTCAAGGTAAGGGCCCAGAGGTTTAGAGGGGATTTGAGGGAAAACTTTTTCACCCAGAGGGTGGTTGGAATCTGGAACTCACTGCCTGAAAGGGTGGTAGAGGCAGGAACCCTCACAACATTCAAGAAGCATTTAGATGAGCACTTGAAACGCCATAGCATACAAGGCTACGGACCAAGTGCTGGAAAATGGGATTAGAATAGACAGGGCTTGATGGCCGGCGCAGACACGATGGGCCGAAGGGCCTCTTTCTGTGCTGTATAACTCTATGACAAACCCAGTTTGTCATGTTTTAATAAGGCCAGAATTCTTTCATAAGATCGAGTATTTTTCTGAATAGATTATATGGTTTATTCCTTCACAGACCAACAGTCCCTTTTTAATAAACAATGATTGCACGAAGGTGTGTGTTTATCTAGATTTCACAGGGCTCATTTTAGCTCTCAGCATGGCCTGAGTTAAAGAAAGCACAATAGGTGCATACTTCTCTAGTACCTAAGTATGGTATAGGCAAATCCTAGTGAAATATCTATGTTCTCATTCCCCTATCAACACTTACAGGTTGTTGTGGTTGTGTAATCTTTTTATCTTTAATTTCTGAGCTCATCGAGATGTTCGTGCCAGAGAAATACAACTTTTGCTCTATACTTTTTTCTTTGCATCCAACCATCAATCATTCCCAGATCCAGCATAGCATGGGACAGTCAGGTAGTCCCAGATCAGTTGCAACAGGTTGTATAAAAGCCCCCTATACTCTACCCCAACACTGTGCCTTAACCCCAACATTAGACCAACACTTCTATTGTAAATAACAACAGGAAACGCTGGAAAAACTCAGCAGGCCAGGCAGCATCCGTGGAGAGAGAAACAGAGTTAACGTTTCAGGTCAAAGACCTTTCGTCAGAACTGGAAAAAAGCAGCAAATGGAATAGATTTTAAAGCAAGTTTAGGGCTGGGAAAAGGGGGAGGGGATGAAAGAACAAAACGGAAGGTCAGTGATAGGATAGAAAGCAGGAGCAATTAAGAGACATTGAGAGACATTGGCCCAGAAATTGATCTCGCTCTGTTCCCGCGGGGGTAAGCCTTCCCCGCGATGTCTCACCTCGCTTGTGCTTTTTCAGATCCAGCTCGCACGAACTTGATGTTCTGGACAGCTGCTGTGCAGTGCTTGCGTATCCCACCGGCGTAGTGAATTCGTGCGAGCTGTGGGATCACGTGACTCAGTTAGAGCCAATGGCAGCACACCATCTTCCATTCATAAGTTTCACATACGTGCTGTGAAAGCTATGAATCTTACACCCCCCCAAAATAACAGCTAAACCTCAATTAAATTTTAAAAAAAACCATCACAGTAATAAAATAAGTATAGTTAATTAAATTAACCATTTTAAATAAAAAATTAAATTTTTGAAAAAATTTAAAATCTTTTAAAAAGTTATAAAAATAAACTTACCTGTCTTTAAAGTCTCTAAAAAAGATATACCTGTTAAAAAAAATTCAAAAAAATACTTAATTCACTACTTACCTTCTTAAAAGTGGGTCTTACTCCTCCTTTTTACATTTCCAAAATCTTCAGTACTTACCTGCGCGTCCAAAGCATGAAGTGCACAGCGTGCGCGCAGCCTGTAGCGCGCACGCGATGCACTGAGGACCCGTCCCCTTTTCAGAAGAGCAATTGCCGGTTTTCAGCGCATGCGCAGGGCATGCAGAAAACCGGCAATTGGAGTGGGAATACGCGAGACGAGATATTCAAGGCAAGAGGAGGTGGAAATGGGACAGGTTGAGGAACAAAGGATGGCTCTAGATGAAGTGTGAATTGCGCTGGCAGAATGAAGGACAGCTGCCATGTGGGAGGGAAGAAAAAAAGGCCAAACAAAAAGTGTGGATAAAAAATAAATAAAAATATATATATATATATATATGTGATAGGGGCCGAGGTTATGATCTGAAATTGTTGAACTCTATGTTGAGTCCAGAGGGCTGTAGAGTGCCTAATCGAAAGATGAGGTGCTGTTCCTCGAGCTTACGCTGAGCTTCCGTGGAACAATGCAAGAGGCCGAAGACGGTGAGGTCTGAGTGGGAGTGGAGCGGTGAATTAAAGTGAAAGGCCACCGGGAACTCGGGGTCCCCCTTACGGACTGAACGGAGGTGTTCCGCAAAGCGGTCACCCAATCTGCGTTTGGTCTCCCCAATGTAGAGGAGACCGCATCGTGAGCAGCGAATACAGTATACTAAATTGCAGGAAGTACAAGTAAATCGCTGTTTCACCTGGAAGGGGTGTTTGGGGCCTATTGTACTTATGTAAATTTTCAGTCCATGCACTATTCATACTTGTAGTCTCACTCGTGATTTTGACAGTTTGTGCTAAACTTTAGATCCTGTGCCCTATACTCACGCACACCAGAAAGTGAGTTGGGAACTGGGTAAATGGAAGAGTTCCTCAAGGGTCCAACGTGTACCTTTCAGGAACTATGGGCTAAACATTCGCGGCCGCCACGAGAATTGCCGGTGTCACCGTGGCCTCGGGTTAACGGCCGCTGAAAATGGATGAAGCGCTACCAGAGAAAAATTAGCGCTGGGGGCTAATGATTTTTTTCCCAGCATTAACTTACCATGTAATGCCCTCCTGGTGGCATTAGTGCAGGCATGGGAGTCGAAGTTCCCGTCCAGAAGGGGCGTTCCAGCTTCCAATAGCCTCTGGAAGTGAGGCAATAGAGTTCGCTGGGCATTGTGGGCAATTAAAAGGGCAATCATTAAAAGGGCAATGCCTTCTGAACTAATAAAAATAAAAATGAAGTGAAAAAATGCAGTTTTCAGCCCTTAATAGGATATACGGCACGGAAAAAGGCCATTTGGCCCAACCAGTCCATGCCGGCGCTTATGCTCCACTTGAGCCTTACTGCCTTTTAAAACATTAAAACAAAGGGGGAAAAATTCAGCTGCTTGCGCCTCCCGTTAGCGCCTTAAATGGGCGCTAATGGGGCGTAAAGCAGCTAACGCCCGGGCGCAGCGCCGCCCACGCCTCCCGAAAAATTTAGTGGGAGGTTAGCGGCGGCGGCAGCCGGTAGCGCCCTGTGGCGCTGCGCCGCCGGCGATGACGTCATCGCAGTGCGCAGCGCCCCGCTCGCGCCCCGGCCGTGATCTTCAGTCGCGCCCCCTGATTTACCGCCAGACGCTATGTCCGACGGGTTCAGGGGGGCGTACGTGCGGCCGGGGCGGCGATATTTAAAGGGGAGGTGGCAGGCGGCCATTTTTGTTGCTGGCCGCCTGCCAGCACCTGCCCCCGTTGCTGTCCCCGGCCCCCGTGAAGCCCCCCCACCGTGAAGTGCCGGCTGCGCTCCAAGAGCCCGGCACTTCTCTTGAGTGCCGGGCTCTTTTGCCGGCACTCCCGATCCCTGGGAGCCCAGCTGGGCCCCGGTTCGCGCTGCGCAAGGCCCCTCCCCTTTAAGAAGGGGAGGAAGGCCTGCAATACCGCGGCGCGACGTGCCGCAGCGCGTGGCGCTGCGGCACGTAGCGCCAGGATATTCACTCGCAGCGCCCCAAGAGGGATGCGGGCTGCTTCCAGTTGCGCCCCGCTTCCCTCTTGGGGCGCAACCACTGAAGTTCCGGCGCGGGGCCGCTAATTTTTTCGGGGCGCTAAAAGTCGCGCCCCGGCGAGGTTAGCGCCCCGAATGGGGCGCGACTCAATTTTTACCCCAAAGTCTTCAATCTGAATTCCCTTCTGAACCTCAAAAAATGGGAAATGTGCTCCAGCACTAACACAAATGGCTCAGCAAGCCAGGGAAGGAGTACCCAGGGTCTCACACGCAACACTCCTGCTTTGTGCAGGGTGTCAACACTGCAAGAGGTGTCCTCTGCCCACAGGGGCCAGGAGGCCCTCCAGAAAGAACGATGTGGGACCACAGCACTGAGGCCGTCACTGCCAGCAGTGTCGCCCCCCCCCCCCCCCCATGCCCAAAGAAGCTTCATGACCTCAGACCACTGGTCAAGGTCAGTGAATGCATCTTCAAAAGCTGTCTCCTACCAACTGCGCCACTAGCCTCACACACTGCTCAATGCAGGATTTGCCCCCCCCCATCACTCACCTACCAACGATCTGTACCAATCACAAGGCACATCTCCCATTCCTTGCCTCACCTCACCCCCTTGGAGGAGATGGTGTGGGCCATTTTTGACAGGGACATGGCTGAGCCCTTGGCCAGCAGTGGGGCAGAAAGGATACAAGATGCTGGTATCCTCATACGTTATCCTCCTTCTGGCATGCACCTCTTGCTTTCCCACCCTCCCCTCACCACAACTCCACCCTTGTGCCTTCCTCATTTCACACACTCAAGAATTGCAGCCTGCCCAGCCAATGGGTGACCAAGAAGAGGGAGAGGTGAGTGAAGAAGAAGAAGAAGAAACACTGTCACGTGATTTGACACTCCCAGCCACCAGCTCCTCAGGGTCGACCAACAAGGCCATTTGCAGTGTCCCCCACTGAAAGTCAGCAGCCTTCCACCAGCCATGCTGCAGCCACTGGGGGAGCACTGTGTGACATCAGTAGGATAGGCAACGACACACACAAGACAGTCACGAAGGGAATGCATAAGGGTGATGATATATTGCAGCAATAAAATCAAAAAACCCGGTCCAAAAGCTTAAATGCAAACTTACCTGAAAGATGTGTGTGTCCCTTTAAGAGGTGCTGACAGCGCCTCTGTCAGTCTGCTGCACGCTGGGTTTACCTGGCAAGCTTAGGACCCAGCGCTGAACTCAGCGCAAAGCTCCACGTTCGCCAAGGTGACGTTACATCACCTCTCCCTCATTTTAATTTGCAGGGCTGCCGGGCCTGGGAAAATGGCGGATGCCGCGGGACCCTCCACCAGCTGGCGAATGAGCGGCGGCCGCTCTCTTTTCGCTATTTTTTGCTGGTAACGGGTGGCGTAAAGCCCCCGAATTTTTAGCCCTTAAACTTTTGTCAACAGTTACTGTCATGGTTTCGTTTGCATATTATTACACAATTTGGGGAATGAGTGGTTCAGTGCATTAAGAAAGGACTTGCATTTATATAGCGCCTTTCACATCCTCAGGACAACACTAAGGGGGAGAAATTCGGTATCGCCCCGTCTGGGGCGCAATTATCGGCCGGGCGCAAAGTTTAGCGCCTGGCGCAAATTATCACCTCCGACTGCAAACTTGGCTTCTATCGCCCCTGGAGGTGATTGGAGCGCTAAATCAGGCGCTACACACCTGTCTTAAGGCGCTAACGCTGAGGAGCGAGGCGCTACCTCAGAGCGCTGGCGAAGCTCAGGTGATGTCAGTTAGCAATGGAACACAGACACACTGACGCCGGCCAGTTCTTAAAGGGGAGGGTCGATCTTGCTCTCCAGCCACACCCTGCTCATTGCAGCCTTGAATCTCGGCCTGGACAGACCTCAACTTCAAATCTGCTGCAAAGAACAATGGAGAGAGCCAGGGAACGAGCTCAGCGCTTCAGCGACCGGGCCTTGGTGGCTCTGGTTGGCGCAGTGGAGCGCCGAAGATCAACACTCTACCCACGGAATGGCAGGAGGCCATTGCCCCGTGACTATAGAAGAGTGTGGAGGGAGGTGGCTCAGCATGTCTCCTCCAGGAGCATGGTGCCCAGGACCCACAAACAATGTCGGAAGAAGTTCAACGACCTCACTCGGGTGGTCAGGGTGAGTGGCTGCTTTTCAATACCTCTCCATCCCTCCATCTCAACCTCACTCTGTGGCCAGAGGGTGTAAAAACCCCAAATACCCAACACTCATCCAAGACCTATGGCCATCTCATAAAACACACACGCACATTCCGCATCTTGCATACATTAAGGGCTGTTCAACTATGGGAGGCACATCAGGCAAGCACATGGCTGCATACATTAAGGGCTATTCAACTATGGGAGGCACATCAGGCAAGCACATGGCTGCACATTTACTCAGACGCCGTCCTTTTTCTTGCAGGCCAAGCTATCTCACAACAGGCGGCAGCAGCAACGGACGGGAGGAGGACCGGCTGACCTACACACCCTCAGCGATCCAGAGGTGCGCATCCACAGGATCGTTGCCAGCCAGGTGATAGGTCCCATGGCCGCTGGAGAGGTCGATCCCCTTCGGGACAGCAATGGTAAGTTCATCAGCTTTCTCTCCTCTCTCATTCCACTTGTCCCTCACAACACCAGCCTTTTACACTTTCAATCCAATTTACTAAATGTCTCCAGTCCTTGCTCCCTTACTGCCCCCCTGTCCTGACACTAAAGCCACTCTTGTACCTCCCCTGCTTTCACATGGTGAATCACCAGCTGAGGAGACGGGCCCTCAAGCAGCCAATGGGAGCGACGCCGCAGGCGAGGAGGAAGAGGAAGCCGAAGCCTCAGCGCCAGCGTCTCCCAAGGAAGCCCATGCCCACACTGGGACCACGTCTTCCCTGGAGGGGAGCAGGGGGGAAGGGTCTGATGAGGGTGATGCTCCGGGACCCAGCGGGCTGCAGCAACGCGATGTGGGTAGGGAAGCTCGGGGGCCTTCTCCCCAGAGGGAGAGCAGACCAGCGAGTCCTGCTGCACTGTCACAGAGGAGGAGCGGCTCATCGCTGAAATGAACACCCAGGCGGTGAACAAACACACTCAGCTCATGGGTGCAATGGGAAGGGTGCTCGAAAGCATTGATGGACTGACAAGGCGTGTGGAGCACTGCGCTGAAGCACAGGCGGACGCAACGCAACTGCTTAGTGCTGCAATTCAGTCACTGGCTGCAGCGATCCAATCTCAGACTGCTCTCATGCAGTATCAGATTGAGGCAACGCAAGCACTGACTGCTGCCATCGTCGCTGGGTCGGCCATATTGCCCCGGGGCTCTCACAGTGCCGCAGCAGGCCAGCAATCTGTGCTCGAGCAGATTGCTCCGGATGCTGAGGTGCTGCCCCGTGGGAGTGCCAGTGTGTCGGTCGAGCAGGGAGTTGCTGTCCTCTCTCAGGATGACAGCATTCCTGCTCCCACCACTGTCACTTCCCCATTGCACTTGTCACCGCCTGTAGCCCAGACTGCTGCCGCCCATGCAGAGTTGGTGCAGTCTGCAGCCGGGACCTCCAGGACCAGAGCTGGGTGAGGGCATCCTTCAAGGGCATCTGTAGTCTCAGGATCTGACATTCAGCAACCTTCCACCAGCCTTGCTGCAGCCACTGGGGCCCCATTACGGAGGAGCAGTAGGGTGGGAAGGGGGGAAGTGCGCAAGGGATGGAGATCACACTCGAAGGGCAAACAGTAGGAGGTCTAAAGAAATGGTGGGAATGTTTTTATCAAAGGTCGAGGTTCATCTGATAACTTTTGTTTAGTGTTTTGGCCATTATCTCCAGCTTGTGAGAACCAGTTCTGTTAATTAATAATTTGTTGTGTTTGTTTCTATTAGTTTGTCATGAAGAAATGACACACACAGAGTTTGTTAAATAAAAAAGTTGTTGTATTCAAAATGTACATGTTTGGCCTTTGGAATCATTGCTGCCTTGGCCGGCTTTAGGGGATGCGGGTTGCTTTCCATGATGTTGTTCTCCATGCCAGAAGCCATCTTCTGAGTAGGGGCCTAGAAGCAGCTTGTTATCAGCCGTTGACGGACGGCCCTTGCAGTGTCAACATTGTGGGCCTCCCTCCCGCCTTGGTGCTGCTGCTGATCATCCTCCTCATCCTCCTTCTCCTCATCCTCTTCCTCCTCCTCCTCCGGTGGTGCACCAATCCCTGGTGGCATTGGCTGGGTCCTGAGGATTGCAAGGTTGTGAAGCCTGCAGCAAACAACTATGAAGAGGGAGACTTGCTCAGGTGAGTACTGCAGGGCTCCTCCTGAGTGGTCCAGACAGCGGAACTGTTGCTTGAGCACACCGATCGTCTGCTCAACGATGTTCCTGGTGGCGAGATGGCTCTCATTGTACCGCAGCTCGGCAGGGGTGTTGGGGTTACGGAGCGGTGTCATCAGCCAGGTGCAGAGTGGATAACCCTTGTTCCTGAGGAGCCAACCACTTGGCTGATGCGGTGCCTGGAAAAGCTCTGGCACACCAGTCTGGCGCAGGATGAAAGCATCGTGGCTGTTGCCAGGATAGCGGGCATTGATGGCGAGTATCAGCTGTCTGTGGTCACAGACCAACTGGACATTTAAGGAGTGGAACCCCTTGCGGTTTCGGAAAACCTCTGCATTTTCATGCGGTGCCCGCAATGCCACATGCGTGCAGTCAATGGTGCCCTGCACCATGGGGAAGCCCGCTATCCTAGCAAAGCCACATGTGCATTCATGCTGTTTGGCCCGGGTCATCGGGAAAGAGATGTACTGGCGTCTCCTTTTATAGAGGGCATTTGTGACCTCCCGGATACAGCAATGGACCAAGAACTGGGAGATATTGGCGATGTCCCCAGTAAATGCTTGAAAGGAGCCGGTGGCATAAAAATTCAGAGCCACTGTGACCTTCACTGTCACCGACAGAGACGTCCTGGTCCTCAGTTGAGGCTGCAGATCTGGTTGCAGCAGGTGGCAGAGCTCAGTGACCACCTCCTTGCTGAAGCGCAGCCTGCGCAAACACTGCTCCTCAGACAAATGAATGTAGGAGAATTGTTCCTGGAATACCCTGGGAGGGTAGGGTCTCCTGTGCAGAGGCCTATTGGCCCTCCTCTCTCTGGCCATGATTGCCACTCTCTCTCTGCGTCTCTGCTGCCTCCGATTCTGCAGGAGCAGGACGACGCCCCGAATCAGTGCAGCCCCCAGAGTCTCTTGACAATCGAAGCAATGAAGGTCAAATACAAAAGAACCTGCAAAGTGCTGCTCAGTAGCCAAAACTACTTCACACAGCGTTGAATCTCTCTCAGAATCTCTCTCTCTCAGAATGCGTGGTGCAAAAATGTCTCAGACAAAAAAAGGCAGGGAGAGGCCGCCTTTAAATAGCGCTCCCCCAGCCCCTTCCCGACTGCAAAACGTTCCCCTCTCCCTGCCGTTGCTAGCGGCAGGTGGAAAGGAAGGGGGCGGCACTCAATATCCGGTCCAGGGCGCTACCGGGGCGTTGCACGCTCGACTGACGTCACGATCTGCGGACGCAGGAGATCGTGGAGGTAGAGTTTAGCGCCACCGCAAAAACTCTGGTCAATTTCGCGAGCGGCGCAAACATCGCCGCGCCCGGGCGCTAGTTGCTTTGCGCCCTGTTAGCGCCCTCTTAGGGCGCAAACGGGAGGGCTAATCAACCGAATTTTCCCCCCCCAAGTGTTTTACAGCCAATGCATTACTTTTCATAGTGTGGTCACTGTTGTAATTCAAGGAAATGCAGCAACCAATTTGCGCACAGCAAGGTCCCACAAACAGCAATGAGATAACTGTTTTATTGGTGTTGATTAAGGGATAAATCTTGACCAGGACATGAGGGAGAATTCTCCTACTTTTCTTCAAATAGTGCCACACGTCCATCTCAGAGGGCAAACAGGACCTCAGTTTAATTCCTCGTCCAAAAGACAGTGCAGCAGTGGGAGTGTCAGCCAAGATTATGTGCTCAAGTAGCATTTGAACTCACAACCATCTGTCTCTGAGGCAAGACTGCTACCGCTGACACCTTGGCATAAGACAAATTTGTAATCATTTTTCGAAGAGCATCTCACGTATTCTTCATGTATTCTTTTGCTTTTAAATGTTTGGAACGGTAGCAAGATGGATTGAACATCTTTATCAAAAATGTACTGGGAATGGATTGGTGCAGGTCAGTGCCCTGTAATGGGGCTTACACATGGGCGAGGTGGGAGGATTCATCTTCATTTCCAGTGGATGCCCTGAAGGCTCATCTTGTGTTCCATCTCAAGCAACAGAAAGTAGAATCGAATTTCTAACAGATCCTGAAAAACTGGATTGCATTTTGACAGACTGACTGGATATTTGAATTGCAAATATGGGAAACAATGAGAAAGAGATGGCGCACACGATATGCCATACCTGCGTGCTCTGAGCATCAGATCGTTCTACCCCACCTGGAAGTAATTTTTGTATTGTGCAATGAACGAGCTTGATGCATTGTGATTTTAGACTATGATTATCGACAAAACAAAAACATAGGTTTTGTGGTCCTGTCACTGCACAATCAGCTCAAGGAAATCAGACAGGTGCATTTGGGCATCTTCAATTCATCAGCTGTGTAGTTGGAGTGGCCACAGTCAGACTTCACTGCTGTGTGAGGGCGTGATGGTCAGGAAACACTCGGGCGAATATTAGGGTCACTCACCACCATTTTAATCTATTAATTGATAGCATTTCTGGTCCCCTGACCTGTGATTTAACTGACAAATGAGCAGACACATGGAGTTATATCGAAAATTAGTACACCCTGATTCAGCAAATTTTCTCACTTTAAAAAAAACCAAATTGCGCTGATCGAGCTGAAGAAAGCAAGAGCTGAGAAATGGAACACATTTTGGGCAATTTTCTTTTATTATTCATTCTCAGGACGCGGATGTCGTTGGCAAGGCCGGCATTTATTGCCCAATCCTAGTTGTTGCCCTGAGAAGGCTGTGGTGGGCCTTCTTCTCTTTGGTACAACTGAGGGCAGCTAAGAGTCAACCACATTGACTGGAGTCACGTATAGGCCAGAGCAACAGGTTTAACTTGCTAACTTCATGGTCACCAGTTTACTGGTGCCAGGTTTTTATTTCAAATTTCTTTCTTTCATACTGAACTCAAATTCTTAAAAGTGCCATGGTGGGATTATGAACTTGGGTTCAATCGTGGATTATTACTCCAGGCCTCTGAATTACTAGTCCAGTAACATAACCACTACACTGCCAGATGTCTATCAGTGTCAAGGACCGAGGTTGTAGAGATGAAAGGAACGTGTACTACGCACACTTCTCGACGCATGTGGTTGTTGCACAGGTGTTATAAGGAGCAGCCTGCTATTTGCACCGCAGCTGCACACTAATATAGTACAGGAGAAACTGGAAGAAGACTCATTGTCAGGCTGCTGTCACATGCCTCCTACTGACCGACTCAACAATGGCGCAGGACAGATGACTGTCTGAGCTAGGGAGGGGGCGATGCCACGCGGGGATTTAAACACAATGATTTTTACATTTGAGGTGTTGGAGGACCGGGAGGCAATGTAGGTCAGCAAGGACAGGAGTGATGAGTGAATGGGGCTTACAACAACAACAACAGCAACGTGTATTTATATAGCGCCTTTAACACAGTAAAACGTCCCAAGGTGCTTCACAGGAGTATTATAAGACAAAAAATTTGACACCGAGCCACATAAGGAGAAATTAGGGCAGGTGGGACCAAAACTTTGGTCAAAGAGGTAGGTTTTAAGGAGCGTCTTAAAGGAGGAAAGGGAGGTAGCGAGGCGGACAGGTTTAGGCAGGGAATTCCAGAGCTTCGGGCCTAGGCAACAGAAGGCACGGCCACCACTGGTTGAGCGATTATAATCAGGGATGCTCAAGAGGGCAGAATTAGAGGTGCGCAGATATCTCGGGGGGGTTGTGGGGCTGAAGGAGATTACAGAGATAGGGAGGGGCGAGGCTATGGAGGGATTTGAAAACAAGGATGAGAATTTTGAAATCGAGGCGTTGCTTAACCGGGAGCCAATGTAGGTCAGCGAGCGCAGGGGTGATGGGTGAACGGGACTTGGTGCGAGTTAAGACACAGGCAGCCAAGTTTTGGATGACCTCAGGTTTATGGAGGGTAGAACATGGGAGACCAGCCAGGAGTGCGTTGGAATAGTCAAATCTAGAGGTAACAAAGGCATGGATGAGGGTTTCAGCAGTAGATGAACTGAGGCAAGGGTGGAGACGTGCGATGTTACGGAGGTGGAAATAGGCAGTTTTAGTTATGCCGCGGATATGTGGTCGGAAGCTCATTTCAGAGTCAAATATGACACCAAGATTGTGAACAGTGTGGTTCAGCCTCAGACAGATGTTAGGGAAAGGGATGGAGTCAGTGGCTAGGGAATGGAGTTTGTGACGGGGACCAAAAACAGTGGGGCTAGGGCAGGGGGGAGCCTTAGAGGAAGTTTAGCCCGGTGGGCTAGGGGAAGGAAGGGAAGTGGCAGAGGCAGCTGAACGGATGGTTTCAATCTTAGAGACAAAGAAGTCCATGAGCTCCTCACACTTGTTGTCGGAGGTGAGGGTGGAGGAGACAGGGGAGAGGGGTTTAAGAAGACGGTTAGCAGTAGAGAATAGGAGCCAGGGTTTATCTTTGCATTCCAGAATGATTATGGAATAGTGAGCAATTTTGGCAGACGAGAGCAGGACCCGATAATGCTTTATGTGGTCCAGCCAGATCTGGCGGTGAATGGCTAAACCAGTTGTCCACCATATCCGTTCAAGTCTGTGTCCCTTGGACCTAAGGGAGCGAAGATGAGGGCCGTACTGGGGGAACGGCCAGGGTGAGAGAGAGTAATTGTTTTAATAGGGACTGGGGCATCAAAAGTGGTGGTGAGGGTGTGCAGATCGGTAGCTGCAGAAATGTCGTGATGAATGGATAGGAGACGGGCAGCAGAGTTTTGGATGAGCTGATATTTACAGAGCATGGAGGACAGGAGGCCACCAGGAGAGCATTGGAATAGTCGAGCCTGGAAGTGACAAAGCATGGATGAGGGTTTCAGCAGTAGCTGGGCTAAGGTAGGGGCAGAGGCAGGTGATGTTACAGAGGTGAAAGTAAGCGGCCGTTTGTGATGGAGAGGGTATGGTATTGGAAGCTCAGCTTGGCATGGAACAGGACGCTGAGGTTGCGAACAGTCTGGTTCAGCCTGAGACAGTAGCTGGGTGGGGTATGGAATCAGTGGCTAGGGTACATAGATTGTGGTGAGGGCCGGAGACGATGGCTTCGGTCTTCCCAATGTTTAACTGCAGGAAATGTGGCTGATCCAAGATTGGATGTCGGACATGCAGTCTAACAACACAGAGGCAGAAGAGGGATCAAGAGCAGTGGTGGAGAGATAGAGCTGGTTGTTGTCAGTGTGCAAGTGGAAGCTGACCCTATGTCTGCAGATGATGTTGCCAAGGGGCAGCACGTTGGTGCGAAATAGGAGGATGCCAAAGATAGATCCTTGGGGGACTCTAGAGGTAACATTGCAAGGGCGGGAAGAGAAGTCATTTCTGGATTTGCTCTGGCAATGCCTGGATAGTTAAGAGTGGAACCAGCAAAGGATGACCTCTTCCACATAGAAGGACAAGGGCAGCAGGCGCACGGGAGCCAATGTAGGTACCTCCAAGTTCCCCTCCAAGTCGCACACCATCCTGACTTGGAAGTATATCGCCGATCCTTCATCGTCACTGGGTCAAAATCCTGGAACTCCCTCCCTAACAGCACTGTGGGAGTACCTTCACCACACGGACTGCAGCGGTTCAAGAAGGTGGCTCACCACCACCTTCTCAAGGGCAATTAGGGATGGGCAATAAATGCTGGCCTTGCCAGCGATGCCTACATCCCATAAACGAATTTAAAAATTTTTTTTAATGTCTCACTGAGCTGGACAATGAGGACAGACATTGGAGGAGGATGGTGTGCTCGACCGTATCAACTTTGCTTAAGGCCATTTTGGTCCTGTAGCAGAACTGAAACCTGATTGGAGAGATTCAAACATGGAGTTAGAATCCTAGAATCTTAGAATAGTACAGCACAGAAGGAGGCCATTCGGCCCATCGAGTCTGCACGGCTCTTTCAAAGAGTAATCCAGTTAGTCCCACTCTCCCGCTCTTTCCCCATACCCTCTGGAAATTTTTACCCTTCAAGTATTTATTCAATTCACTTTTGAAGGCTACTATTGAATCTGTATCCACCACCCCATCAGGCAGTGCATTCCAAATCCTAACCATTCGTTGCAGGTAAGATGAGCATAGATTTGGGAGGCGACAACACATTCAAGGACTTTAGACAGGAAAGGGAGGTTGGAGATGGGGCGGTAGTTTGTAAGGACAATGGGGTCAAGGGTGGGTTTTTTGAGGAGGGTTGATGACAGCAGCTTTGAAAGAAAGGGAGACGCCATTACTTGAGGAGAAGGAAACATTGATAATGTTCAGCCTGGAAAGCAGCTGTCTGGGAGGCGGTCTTACAGTATCTTGTGAGATACTTAAGGGAATGAAAAAGGTAAATCTGGAAAATTACTTTAATAGAGAGAGTAGGATAAGAAGATACAGGTTCACACTCGTAAAAAGTACATTTGTGGTTGATATTAGGAAGCTCATTTTCACACAAGAACCCTGGAACCGTTTAAGAAACAATTAGAGTCAGCAATGAGGAGACTGTAGGAGCTTTTTCTAATTCATTGATGGGATGTGGGCATCGCTGGCAAGGCCAACATTTCTTGCCCATCCCTAATTGCCCTAGAGAAGGTGGTGGTGAGCCGCCTTCTTGAACCGCTGCAGTCCATGCGGTGAAAGTGCTCCCACAGTGCTGTTAGGGAGGGAGTTCCAGGATTTTGACCCAGCGACGATGTAGGAATGGTGATATATTTCCAAGTCAGGATGGTGTGTGACTTGGAGGGGAACTTGGAGGTGGTGGTGTTCCCATGCACCTGCTGCCCTTGTCCTTCTAGGTGGTAGAGGTCGTGGGTTTGGGAGGTGCTGCCGAAGAAGCCTTGGCGAGTTGCTGACGTGCATCTTGTAGATGGTACACACTGCAGCCACGGTACGCCGGTGGTGGAGGGAGTAAATGTTTAAGGTGGTAGGGTATTTCTAGAAGGATGAACTATGATGGGCTGAATGGCCTTCCTCTAACATCCTTGTGATGGAACACACAGATCATTCATACGGGAAGGCGCACACCACAAACCTTGCAACCCCAGACTTTAGACTATAATTGGACAAAAAAACAAACACTCACTTTGCAGTTCTGTTGCTGCACCATCAACTCAAGAAAGGGAGACAGGAGCCATTGCACATCCTTAATTCATCAACTATGTAGGTGTTGTGGTTACAGCCACACTTACTGCAGTATGAGGGTATGATGTGCAGGAAACAATTGGGTGAGTATTGGTAAGCTGGTCGAGCAGCTTTGTGTGAACCGCTGCTAAGATTCTGTGGTTTTAGCTGTATTGCGACTATTGTTCTCATTGGTCACGCACTCTCTCATCTGACTTGAACTTTAAGACAAATTTATTTTGTCATGGAAGATAATATGTGTAAAAGTTCAAACATTACGAAAACAAAAATAGTACTGAAATGCAGCTCCTAATAAAAATGGGAGGAGGGAAACCAGCTAATATCCGAGTCTGTCCTTCTTCTAATCTTATTTGAAGTTCCTCTTCTCAATTTACTTTCAATGTACTTGAATATAAACACTTACGCAGGAAAAACCCATGGACAGGCTGTCCTGCTATTCCCACTGAAGATGGAAATGTGGGAGAGGACAACTTAAAAGGAAATTATATAAATAAACAGTATGACTGGGACGAGCCCCGCCACCTTTAGGGGCAACACGGTGGCATAGTGGTTAGCACTGTTGCCTCACAACGCCAGGGGCCCGGGTTCGAATCCGGCCCCGGGTGACTGTCTGTGTGGAGTTTGCACATTCTCCCCGTGTCTACGTGAGGGTGCTCTGGTTTCCTCCCACAGTCCAAAGATGTGCGGGTTAGGTTGATTTGGCTATGATAAATTGACCCTTAGTGTTAGGGGGGATTAAATACGTGGGGTTACGGGGATAGGGTGGGATATGTGTCGGTGCAGGCTCGATGGGCCGAAATGGCCTCTATCTGCACTGTGGGGATTCTGTGATTCTGAGACTGGAATATACACATTTCCAGATAAGTAAAGACACACAGTCAAAGCCAATTAAGCATCCTTTCTTCCTAATTTCCTCCTCATCTGTCCCTCTATCTCCCGAAGCTACAGATTTATGCTCCTATAACAACTACAACTTGTATTTATATAGCGCCTTTAACGTAGTAAAATGTCCCAAGGCACGTCACAGGAGCGTTATCAAACAAAATTTGACGGCGAGCCACCTAAGGAGATATTGGGGCAGATCAAAGAGGTAGGTTTTAAGGAACGTCTTAAAGGAGGAACGAGAGGTAGAGAGGTGGAGAGGTTTAGGGAGGGAATTCCAGAGTTTGGGGCCTCGGCAGCTGAAGACCCGGCCACCAATGGTGGAGCGATTAAAACTGGGGATGTGCAAGAGGCCAGAATTGGAGGAGCGCAGAGATCTCGGAGGGTTGTAGGGCTGGAGGAGGTTACTGAGATAGGGAGGGGCGAGGCCATGGAGGGATTTGAAAACAAGGATGAGAATTTTAAAATCGAGGCGCTGCTTAACCGGGAGCCAATGTAGGTCAGTGAGCGCAGGGGTGGTGGGCGAACGGGAACTTGGTGCGAGTTAGGACACGGGCAGCCGAGTTTTGGATGAGCTCAAGTTTACGAAGGGTGGAAGATGGGAGACTGGCCAGGAGAGCATTGGAATCGTCGCATCTGGAGGTAACAAAGGCATGGATGAGGGTTTCAGCAGCAGATGAGCTGAGGCAGGGGCAGAGTCGGGCGATGTTACGGAGGTGGAAGTAGGCGGTCTTTGTGATGGCGCGGATATGTGGTCGAAAACTCATCTCAGGGTCAAATATGACACCAAGGTTGCGAACAGTCTGCTTCAGCCTCAGAGAGTTTCCAGGGAGAGGGATGGAGTCGGTGGCTGGGGAATGGAGTTTGTGGTGGGGATCGAAGACAATGGCTTCGGTCTTCCCAATATTCAGTTGGAGGAAATTTCTGCTCATCCAGAACTGGATGTCAGACAAGCAGTCTGACAATTTAGAGACAGTGGAGGGGTCGAGAGAGGCATAAAGCTCCATTGGCGCCAGCAACTCTCTGGTGCCTCACTTAAGTGGCCATTTTTCCTGTGCAAGCATTGACTGAGTGTTGGCAGGTTAACCTCAAGTACTGTGTCCCTCCCGTTCAAAACCGCCATTATCAAACCCTCCTCAGAAAATCCACTATCGACCCCTTGTCCTTGCAAACTACCATCTCATCTCCAACTTCCCTTTCTTCTCCATAGTTCTTGAATGTGTTGTCGCCTCCTAAATCAATGCCTATCATTCTTGCAACTCCATGTATTTTTTATTCATTCACGGGATGTGGGCGTCGCTGGCAAGGTCAGAATTTATCACCCATCCCTAATTGCCCTTGAGAAGGTGGTGGTGAGCCGCCTTCATGAACCGCTGCAGTCCATGGGGTGAAGGTACTCCCACAGTGCTGTTAGGGAGGGAGTTCCAGGATTTTGACCCAGCGACGATGAAGGATCGGCGATATACTTCTAAGTCAGGATGGTGTGTGACTTGGAGGGGAACTTGGAGGTGATGGTGTTCCCATGCGCCTGCTGCCCTTGTCCTTCTAGGTGGTAGAGGTCGTGGGTTTGGGAGGTGTGTCGAAGAAGCCTTGGCGAGTTGCTGCAGTACACCTTGTAGATGGTACACACTGCAGCCACAGTATGCCGGTGGTGGAGGGAGTGAATGTTTAAGGTGGCGGATGGGGTGCCAATCAAGCGGGCTGCTTTGTCCTGGATGGTGTCGAGCTTGAGTGTGGTTGGAGCTGCACTCATCCAGGCAAATGGAGCATATTCCATCACACTCCTTACTTGTGCCTTGTAGATGGTGGAAAGGCTTTGGGGAGTCAGGAGGTGAGACGCTCTTGTAGCCACAGTATTTATGTGGCTGGTCCAGTTGAGTTTCTGGTCAATGACGATCCCCAGGGGATGTTGATGGTGGGGGATTCAGCGATGGTAATCCGGTTGAATGTCAAGGGGAGGTGTTTAGGCTATCTCTTGTTGGGGATGGTCGTTGCCTGGCACTTGTGTAGCATGAATGTTACTTGCCACTTATCAGCCCAAGCTTGAATGTTGTCCAGGTCTTGCTGCATGCGGGCATGGACTGCTTCATTATCTGGGGAGTTGCGAATGGAACTGAACACTGTGCAATCATCAGCGAACATCCCCACTTCTGACCTTATGATGGCGGGAAGGTCATTGATGAAGCAGCTGAAGATGGTTGGGCCTAGGACACTGCCCTGAGGAACTCCTGCAGCAATGTCCTGGGGTTGTGATGATTGACCTCCAACAACCACAACCATCTTCCTTTGTGGTCAGTATGACTCCAGTCAGTGGAGAGATTTCCCCCTGATTCCCATTGATTTCAATTTTACTAGGGCTCCTTGATGTCACACTCGGTCAAATGCTGCCTTGAAGTCATGGGCAGTCACTCTCACCTCACCTCTGCAATTCAGCTCCTTTGTTTGAATCTCTCCAATCAGGTTTCCATCATGCCACAGCACTGAAACAGCCATAACCAAAGTCGCAAATAGCATCCTCTGTGACTGTGATCATGGAGCTTTATTCCTGCTTGACTTTTTGGCAGCCTTTGATATTGTTGACTACACTCTCCTCCTCAAATGCTTTTCCTCCATTATCGAGCTCCAGGATTGCCCTCGCTTGGTTCCACTCTTACCTATCCGATCATAGCCAGAGCATCTCTAGCAATCTCTTGTTGTTCTCGCACCATTACTTCCAGGGTCCTCCAAGGATCTATCCTTGGCCCCCTCCTCTTCCTCATCTACTCACTGGCCTTGGCAACATCATCCGAAAACATGGGGTCAGCTTCCACATGTACACTCGACCTCTCCACCATCTCTCTCAAGGGTGTCAGCCTTGGTTCAGTGGGTAACACTCTTACCTCTGAGTCAGAAGGTTGTGGGTTCAGGTCCCGCTCCAGAGACTTGAGCATATAATCTAGGCTGACACTCCAGTGCAGTAGTGAGGAGGTGCTGTGCTGTCAGAGGTGCCGTCTTTCAGATGAGACATTAAACCAAGGCCTCGTCTGCTCTCTCAGGTGGACATAAAAGATCTCATGGCATTATTCGAAGAAGAGCAGGGGAGTACTCTCTGGTGTCCTAGCCAATATTTATTCCTCAACCAACATCACACTAAAAACAGATTATCTGGTCATTATTTCATTGCTGTTTGTGGAACGTTGCTCTGTGCGTATTCGCTGTCACGTTTCATACATTACAACAATGACTACACTTCAAAGTACCTCATTTTTTTTCCACCCAGAGGGTGGTAGGGGTCTGGAACTCACTGCCTGAAAGGGTGGTAGAGGCAGGACCCTCATCGCATTTAAAAAGTACTTGGATATGCACTTGAAGTGCCGTAACCTACAAGACTACGGACCAAGAGCTGGAAAGTGGGATTAGGCTGGATAGCTCTTTGTCGGACGGCACAGATACAATGGGCCAAGTGGCCTCTTTCTGTGCCGTAAACTTCGATGATTCTATTCTCTGATTGGCTGTGAAGTGCTTTGAGATGTCCTGAGGTTATGAAAGGTGCTTATCTAAATGCAAATTCTTTTTTTCTCTCGGCTCCTCCACTGCCTTTGTGTTGTCAGACTGCTTATTCAAAAACCCACTCTGGATCAGCCACAATTTCCTGTTGTTCAACATTGGTAAGACTCCCGCCAAAAACTCTGTACCCTTACATCGATTCATTCCCCTTCCTGGCCCCCATCTCAGGCTGAACCAGACTGTTCGCCTCCTCAGCATCTGATTCGAACCTGAGCTGAGCTTCTGACCACATATCCTCTCCATCACAAAGACTGCCTCTGTAACATTACCACCCTCCGCCAGGCCTCAGCCCATCTGCCGTTGAAAACCTCATCCATGCCTCCTTTTTCACCTCCAGACTCAATTATTCCAATACTCTCCTGGCTGCCCCCCACCCCCCATCTTCCCCCCTACATAAACTTCACCTCATCCAAAACCCTCTGCCTGTATCCTAACCCATACAAGGTCCTGTTCACCTATCACTTCTGGCTTTGCTGATCTACCTCGCCTGCCTCCAATACCTCCAATTTAAAGTTCTCATCTTTGTGTTTAAATCCCTTCATGGCCTCGCCCCTTCCCATCTCTGTAGCTTCCTCCAGCCCTACAACCCCTGCCCGCACTTTCTATTCCTCTGACTGTGGCCAAACGTTTACCAGTGTGAGTTACTGGTCAGCTCAGGAGTGGGAACCCTGGCTGATTTTTCCCTTCCTAAATCACGAGTGCTGAGGCCAACTACAGTGCTCCAACTGCTTCTCTGCCTGATACTAATTAACTCAGCACAGACGAGGAATTGAAGTGAGGACTCTCTGTCTGTATGTCTGTGCTATATCAAGTGTTACTTTTAGCCACGAGCCACTGGGGAGCCCGAACCTTTATGCTAGTGACTTTGTATAAATCGATACTGTCCTCCACCAGGAATGGGGTAAGTGAAAATAATTAACACTTACAAGCAATGCTCATGAAAGGTTTTTTTTGTTGGTTAGGCCAGTTGGCTCAATTTGTTTCAAGAGTTAAGTAAATTCAAAAGATAAATGCTATTGTCGTTCCCTGATGACTCAGTAAGTTTATTCAGTGAGTAACTGACCAGGAAGGTACCAGGAGGACATTGACAGGTTAATAAAATGGGCAGATAGATGTCAGATGTGAGTCATCAATAGTGTCATCAAGGAACGTTTACTCAGCAATAACTGATGCTCAGTTCAGGATCCACCAGAATCACTTGGCTCCAGATCTTGTCCCAGCCTTGATCCAGCAATGGATGCAAGAGCTGAATGTCAGAGCAGAGGTGAGAGGAGCTGCCGTCGATATCAAGTAACCCTAGCAAAACTGGTCAGTGAGGGAAGAAAGGGAAAATCCTTCAGTGGTTGGAGTCATACTTGATGCAAAGGAAGATGGCAGTGGTTGTCGGAGGCCAGTCATTACAGTCCAAGACATCATTGCAGGAGTTCCTCAGGGTGGAGTTCTCAGCCCAACCATCTACAGCTGCTTCATCAATGACCTTCCCTCCATTTTAAAGTTAGGAGTGGGGCAATTCACTGATGATTCCAGTGCTCAACTCCATTTACAACTCCTCTGATAATAAAGCAGCCCATGCCAGCCTACAGTAGGACCTGCATAACATCCAAGCTCGGGCTGACAATTGGCAGGTAACATTTGCGCCACTTAAGTGCCAGGTAGTGACCACCTCAAACACAAAAAAGTCCCATAATCTCCTCTTGACCTTCAACACGATCATCACCGAGTCTCCCATCATCAACATCTTGGGGGCCGCCATTGATCAAAAGCTTAACAAAGTGGCTACAAGAGCAGGGCAGAAACTAGGTACTCTGTGACGAGTGACTCATCTGCTGACCCATTAAAGCCTCTCCACCATCTACAAGGCACAAGTCAGGAGTGTGATGGAATACTCTCCACTCACCTGGATGGGTGCAGCCATAACAACATGCAAGAAGCTCAACACAGTCCAGAACAGAGCATAGAGTCATAGTCATAGAGTTATACAGCACAGAAAGAGGCCCTTCAGCCCATCGTGTCTGCACCGGCCATCAAGCCCTGTCTATTCTAATCCCATTTTCCAGCACTTGGTCCGTAGCCTTGTATGCTATGGCGTTTCAAGTGCTCATCTAAATGCTTCTTGAATGTTGTGAGGGTTCCTGCCTCTACCACCCTTTCAGGCAGTGAGTTCCAGATTCCAACCACCCTCTGGGCGAAAAAGTTTTTCCTCAAATCCCCTCTAAACCTCCTGCCCCTTATCTTGAAACTATGCCCCCTGGTTATTGACCCCTCTACTCAGGGGAAAAGTTCCTTTCTATCTACCCTATCTATGCCCCTCATAATTTTGTACACCTCAAGCAGTTCGCTTGATCGGTTCTCCTACCACAGGATTCAATGTCCACCCCCTCTATTACTGGTGCACTGTGGCTGCAGTATGTACAATCTACAGGATGCACTGTAGCAACTCACTAAAGTTACTTTGACAGCACCTGCAACCACTGCCACCGAGAAGGACAAGAGCAGAAATGTAGTGGGAACACCATCAGCTCCAAATTTCCCTAATATCCCACATATCATTCTGACTGAACATTTATCGCTGTTCCTTTCTTGTCGCTGGATCAATATTCTGGAACTCCCCACCTTAAAACTGCTGTGGGAGCACTATCCCCGCAAGTACTGCCGTGGGTCAAGGAGAAGGCCCATCACAACCTTCTCATGCGGCAACTAGGGATGTGCATGTGCGGCCTTGCAAATATCGCCCACATCCCAAGAACAAATTTAAAGAAAAATTTAATGCAAAAAATGTGATGTGTTGCATTTTGGGAGGAAGGGTGACAGGAAATATACACTAAATGTGAAATGATTAGAAGAGGAGAGCGACAGGGTTTAAGATACACAAATCTTTAGAAGTGGGAGAACAAATAAAATCCATATGGGATTTGAGGAAAAATAAATAGGGGCATTTAGCACAAAAGCAGAGGTAACGCTGAACCGATACAAATCATTGGTTAGGCCAGAGTCAGAATACTATGTACAGTTTTGAGTACCCTACTTTAGGAAGGATATTGAGGCCATGGAGAGGGTGCAGCAGAGTAAGGCACTGGGGATGGGATTACGAGGAGAGACTAGGGAAACTGGGGCTCTTTTCATTCGAGCAGAGAAGGTTAAAAGAAGAGGCGTTCCAAATTATGCAGGGTTTTGATAAGGCAAATACAGGAGAACTATTTCCTCTGCTCAGTAAGTTGGTAACTAAAAGAAAAAAGAAAGACTTGCATTTATATAGCACCTTTCACGACAACCGGACATGTAGGAAACACGGCAGCCAATTTGCGCACAGCAAGGTCCCACAAACAGCAATGTGATAATGACCAGATTATCTCTTTTTAGTGATGTTGATTGAGGGATAATTATTGGCCAGGACACCAAGGATAACTCCCCTGCTCTTCTTCAAAATGGTGCCACAGGATCTTTTACGTCCACCTGAGAGATGGGCATATATTTAAAATCATCACCAGAGAGCAAAGGGAGAAGTTAGTCACATTTTTTTTCCCCACACAGAGTATTGTTAGGACACAGAATTCCTTACCCCAAAAAATAGTGGTGGAAGTAGAATTCATAATAGCTTTAAAGAGGAAAACAAACAAATGAATAACAAAAATATCGGAAGAGTATAGGGAAAGGCAGGGGAATGGGACGATGTGAACTGTTCTTTTGGAGAGTTGGACAGACATGATGGGCTGAATGGCCTGCTGTGCTGTAAAATTCTATGATTCTAGGTTCAATCCCCAATCAGGGATGAGTTGACTAACCTCAGCTGGGATGACAGTAGGAAGACGACAATTAGCTTAAGCACCCTTGAAATAGAGGGGGGGGTGGGGGGCGGAGGGGAAAGAAACAGTTAAAGGTCTTGCTATGGGGCTGGCCACTTAGAAGGTGCCAGTAGGCACCTGGTGCCCATGTACATAGGATTACATAGGATTACATAGGATATACGGCAAAATATTTTACTACTTTGTTTTATGCTCCTTGATAATTTAATTTCATAGTTCCTCTTTGCCTTCCTAATTGTTTTTTTGACTTCTCTCCTAATCCCTTCGTACTCTCTCTTGTAACTATTCCAGCAACAGTCAGTGCCTTCAGGGGAGGAAGGGGGAGAAAATTGGGATATTTTTTGAATTAAATCTTTCAAAAAGGTGTTGGACCAATATCTGGGTGAGAAGAGGATTGAAGGTTATATTGATATAGTAGAGGTATAGGAAATGAAACATTCTTTGGATCGAATCCTACTGGGACTGCCATAGGGTAAGGCAGTCAGGTTGAACAGTGCGGAACGTATTGTGAGGCCGCTACCTGGAATCTCCCGAGATAACCTTTTGGGGTAAGGGAAACGTGAATTCTTGGGAGTTTAATTTGAAACTATTCATCACCCTCGGCGGATAAATACCTGCAAATTTGGAGCTTTGTCCGATACTCATTTATAGAGCACAATAGTTTCACCAGCAAAAGGAAAAAAGCGACAAACAAAAATCATATAGGGTCTTCATAGTCAGCAGAGAGAGGAGAGTTTCATCCAATCAGACTGGGCTGGATTTGAATGCAGGCGCCAGGAGTTAAAAGCCACTATCTATCCCAATAACACTCCTCCACCCCCAATATGGCATTCCTTAAATATGCAGCTTTAATTTTTATATATACTTTTCCCCCCTGTTTCCCCCACCCTGACCAAAAGAACTGCTGAGCTTTTGACGGAGGGAGCAGAGTACGGGTAAGTGGTGATAAAACCACCACAGGGAGGAAATGGAGCGCACGAACGGCCATTTCCTTGGCTGGTGCTGACACTGTCTTTGTTGCTGCCACAATACATGCTTGCAGGAAAACAAAGTCAGAAGTCTAACCTCTTTAGGAAACCAACAGCAAAGCCGTGGACCCCTTTAAATTGGTTCTGTTTTAAGTTGCTGCCCCAGAGTGGGGAAGGGCTGCTCCAAATTCCACATTCATTCAGCTCCCTTTTGCGACTGAAAATGGGGTATAAATAATTTGGAGAATGAGAACCCAGAAGTAGGACTATTTTCATTGTAATCAGCCCCATATTCCCATTGTTTGCGAATGTATATTATTGTAGATTTAAGACTTATTAACCACAAAACCTAAATGTAATCTGTTCTTGCCAGATGGAAGGTTTTTGTTTTTACATCGGATTACATGGGATATACGGCACAGAAACAGGCCATTCGGCCCAACCAGTCCATGCCGGCGTTTATGCTCCACTCGAGCCTCTTCCCATCTTTCCTCATCTAAATCTATCAGCATAACCCTCTATTCCCTTCTCCCTCATATGCTTGTCTAGCCTCCCCTTAAATGCATCTATACTATTCGCTTCAACCACTCCCTGTGGCAGCGAGTTCCACATTCTCACCACTCTCTGGGTAAAGGAGTTTCTTCTGAATTCCCTATTGGATTTCTCGGTGACTATCTTATATTGATGGCCTCTAGTTATGCTCTTCCCCACAAGTGGAAACATTCTCTCTGTATCCACTCTATCAAAATTTTTCATAATTTTAAAGGCCTCTTTTAGGTCACCCCTCAGCCTTCTTTTTTCAAGAGAAAAGCGACCCAGCCTGTTCATCCTTTTCTGATATGTATACCCTCGCATTTCTGGTATCATCCTTGTAAATCTTCTCTGCACCCTCTCCAGTGCCTCTATATCCTTTTTTATAATATGGTGACCAGAACTGTACACAGTACTCTAAGTATGGTTCAATACAGGTTTAGCATAACTTCCCTACTTTTCAATTTTATCCCTCTAGAAATAAACCCTAGTGCTTGGTTTGCTTTTTCTATGGCCTTGTTAACCTGTGATTTGTGTATTTGTACTCCAAGATGCCTTTGTTCCTCTACCCCACCGAGACTCGCACCATCCAAGTGATAAGTGACCTTCCTATTCTTCCTACCAAAATGTAATACCTCACATTTATCTGTGTTGAACTTCATTTGCCAATTATATGCCCATTCTGCAAGTTTATTAATGTCCTCCTGTAATTTGTTGCAGTCCTCCTCAGTATTGACTATCCCCCCAATTTGGTGTCATCCGCAAATTTAGAAATTGTGTTTTTGATTCCAAAGTCTAAATCGTTTAAATCGAACAGCAGTGGTCCCAGCACTGATCCTTGTGGAACACCACTACCCACCTTCTGCCACTGTGAATAGCTACCCTTTACTGCTACTCTCTGCTTCCTGTCCTGAAGCCAGCCAGCATTCCATTCTGCTACTTGTCCTCTGACTCTGCATTCTCTGACCTTGTTCATCAGTCTATTATGGGGTACCTTATCAAAGGTCTTTTGAAAATCCAGATAAATTACATCTACTGCATTACCATTGTCTACTCTCTCTGTTACCTCTTCAAAAAATTCAATAAGGTTGGTCAAGCAAGACTTTCCCTTTTGAAATCCATGCTGACTATTCATTATTATGTTTTTGGTTTCTAGATGTTCTTCTATTTTCTCTTTAGTAGGGATTCCATTATTTTTCCTACCACCGATGTTAAGCTGACTGGTCTATAATTCCCTGGTCATGTTCTATCCCCCTTCTTAAATATCGGTATTATGTTAGCTATCTGCCAGTCCTCTGGCACTATACCTTTTTCTAACGAATTATTAAATATGCATAGTAATGCCTCTGCTATCTTTTCCCTAGATTCTTTTAAAATGCGTGGATGCAATCCATCTGGACCAAGGGTTTTATCCTCTTTGAGTTTGATTAGTTTATTTAACATATCCCCTTTTAAAAATGTTAAATGCACTTATCTCATTACTAATCTCATCATCCAATGTCATGTCCACCTGTTCTATCTCCCTGGTAAATACTGAAACGAAATAATTATTTAATATTTCTGCCATCACTCTATCGTTACCTGTGGTATTATCCTGACTATCCCTTAATGGCCCTATTCCCATCCCAACCTTCCTTTTTTTACTGATGTGCCTGTAAAATATTTTACTATTTTGTTTTATGTTCCTTGATAATTTAATTTCATAATTCATCTTTGCCTCCCTAATTGTTTTTTTGACTTCTCTCCTAATCTTTTCGTATTCTCCCTTATCATGCACTCCCCTGCTGTCTATGTACTTGATGTATGACTCTTTCCTTACCCTAAATTGTTCTCTTATGGCTTTATTCATCCATGGAGTCTCATTATTGTTTAGTTTGTTCTTTCCTTTCAGCGGAATATATTTTTCCTGCACTCTGTTGAACACCGTTTTAAATGTTTCCCATTGCTGTTCTACATCGTTGTTTGCCAATATTGTTGCCCATTTTTTTCTCCCAAGTTCTATTCTCAGCCCCTCAAAATCAGCTTTTTTCCAATCTATTAACCTGATTTTCGTCATACTTATGTCCTTCTCAATTATCATCTTAAAGCGTATTATATTATGGTCACTATTGCCTAAATGTTCCCCTACTTTTACTTCTCTTATCTGCTCTGGTTCATTCCCCATTACTAGATCCAATAGTGAATCCTCCCTTGTTGGGCTTTTTATATATTGGGTTAGAAATGAGTCCTGTACACATTGTAGGAACTCAATTCCCTTATCCCCTTTACCTACCTCTTCTGTCCAATTAATACCGGGGTAGTTGAAATCCCCCATGATTATTATTCTATGTTTTTTACTCATTTCCCTAATTTGTCTGCATACTTCTTCCTCCACTTCCCTTCCACTATTAGGTGGTCTGTTTGGGGGTGGTGGGGTTGTCAGATGTATCATGGCTGAGCATTACAAGTTTAGGGTCTGCCTTAGATATTCCTTTGGTTACAGTGGTGCTGCTCACTCCCGTAAGTGGGTTGGCATTTGCTTGGGAGGTAGGAGACAGAGAAGTAGGGATAAAGGGAATGTTCTGCGATTGGCAGGATATGACAAGTAGTGTTCCCCAGGGATCTGTACTGGGGTCGCAGCTTTTCACCATAGATAATCCGTGACTAGGATTAGGAATAGAGAATTGGATCCAAGTTTGCAGATGACACTAAATTAGGAGGCACAGTAAGTTGTACAGATGAGCACAGAAAGTTACAAAGGGACATAGACAGACTAACAGAGTGGGCCAAACTATGAGTTCAATGTGTGGAAGTGTGAGGTCATCCACTTTGGATCTAAGAGAGACAAGTTAAGAGTACTTTCTTAATGGGGAGAGACTAGCAGCTGTGGAGAAGCAAATGAATTTAGGTGTCTATGTGGAATGTTGGCCTTTATCTCAAAGGGGCTAGAACTCAAAAGTGAGGATGTGATGCTTCAGTTGTACAGCTCCTTGGTCAGACTCCATTTAGAGTACAGTGTTCAGTTTTGGGCACCAAACCTCAGGAAAGATATATTGGCCTTGGAAGGGGGACAGTGCAGATTCACCAGAATGACACCAGGGATTAAAGGGTTAAATTATGAGGCCATGTTGCATAGACTCCCTTGAGTTTCGAAGGTTGAATGGTGAGCTAATTGAGGTCTTTAAAATGATTAAGGGATTCGATAGGGTAGATACAGCAAACTATTTCGTCTTGTGGGGGAATCCAGAACAAGGGGGCACAATCTTAAAATAATAGCTAGGCCATTAAGGAGTGAAATCGGGGAAACACTTTTACACGCAAAGGGTAGTGAAAATCTGGAAATCACTCTCGCCCAAAAGGCTGTGGCCTGAGAGTGATAGATTGTTGTTCGGAATATCAAGTGATACGAAGAAAAGGTGGGTAAATGAAGTTAAGATGCAGATCAGCTATGATTTAACTGAATGGCAGAACATTCTTGAGGGGCTGAATGGACGACTCCTGTTCCTATGTTCCTAAGTGGTCTGACCATCTCATGTTTCGGGGTGTGCCTCTACTGTCCGATATCGAATCATACAAATAATCAAAAATCCCAAAATGTGACACTGACAAATGGCAGAAAAAAGCATTGAATTCTAATGAGACCTTAAACTGAGGCCCCATCTGCCCTCTCAGGAGGGCATAAAAGATTCCATGGCACTACTCAAAGAAGAGCAGGAGCCAGAAAGTTCTTCTGGCATTCTTTAATCCCTCAACCAACATCACCAATGGCAGATCACCTGGTCATCTATATCACTGCTGTTTGTGGGATCTTGCTGTGCACGAACACATTACCACAGTGACTACACTTCAAAAGTACTTCATTGGCTGTGAAGCGCTTTGAGATATCCTTGTGAAAGGCGTTGTGCAAATGCAAATTCTCTTCCTTTCATTTGGTTGAATTTGTAACGTAATTAATAGAATGTAAACTGAAATGCCCTATTCGTTAATTACATTTTACTACTTAATACAGTGCAACAGAGCAGATCTCCTGAGGGAGGGGAATCATTGGTAGATATCCATTTATTCCTAACAAACCGGGTAGGCTGATCAGCTGACCAGGGAGATGCGCCTTGCAGTCTTTAATTTTTATTCGTTCATGGGATGTGGGCGTCGCTGGCAAGGCCAGCATTTATTGCCCATCCCTAATTGCCCTTGAGAAGGTGGTGGTGAGCCGCCTTTTTGAACCGCTGCAGTCCGTGTGGTGAAGGTACTCCCACAGTGCTGTTAGGGAGGGAGTTGCAGGATTTTGACCCAGCAACGATGAAGGAAAGGCGATATACTTCCAAGTCAGGATGGTGTGTGACTTGGAGGGGAACTCGGAGGTGGTGGTGTTCCCATGCGCCTGCTGCCCTTGTCCTTCTAGGTGGTAGAGGTCGCGGGTTTGGGAGGTGCTGTTGAAGAAGCCTTGGCGACTTGCTGCAGTGCATGTTGTAGATGACTGTGTCGAGGTGAGTATATGTATTTCCTATCGATATAGTAGCATGGGGAATACATTTAGGGATCCTATGCAGTTTGTGGAGGATTGGACATTGGCAGCATCATAATTTTTGACTCAACCAATCCTGTGCCAATCTATGCCACCAAATTTGCAGGAACAGCCAATATGGGAAATTGAAATGTCACAGTGCTGCGGTGAGGGAAGGTGCTCTTCTTAATTTGGGACCAAGGCACCTCACAGGAGCAGACAAGGGGGGTTAAATTGGATAACCCCCCCTGAAAACAGGCATGGGGATTGCGGTGTGCAATTAATCCGCGCCCGTTCATTGCATTGCAGGCAGCCCCTTAAATTGATGCTGCCCACTGCTTTACATGATTGCTGTGTACGGCCAGCGCTCCCCGCGCTGTTCATTGGCTGCAGGGGGCCCGGTATGGCGGGTGGCTAGCGCTACTTAAAGACAGCCTGCACCTCCTAAAGGGGAGGTGCATTGTGGCTGCAAGAAGTGGTGGGAGTCCTTTGTGAACTAAATCTATGCTGTAATATATTGAAGAATGGCTGAAGATACGAGAGATGCAAGTATAGGAAACCTAAAACAACACGTACAATTGCAACTAACCTGCAAGTACTTCATGATCCCTTTAAACAGCATTGGTGGGGGGGGTTTCTTTGTTTAATGTTGTGTTCAGGTATGCGAGGTTAAGACAGCGCGTTAGCTGGAGTGTGGAGTTGCAAAATGGTGGCGGGGGGCTTCAAATTAGCGTTGCACACTGATTCGCGTCATGATTTTGTTGCTATGCATGCTGCTGGTGGTCGTTGGGAGGGGGCATGCAAACTGCTTTACCAAGATGGCTTCCTGCGCACTTCCTGTTGGAAGTGTGCGTGCAACAACAACAACTTGTATTTATATAGCGCCTTTAAAATAAGAACATAAGAACATAAGAAATAGGAGCAGGAGTAGGCCATTCGGCCCTTCGAGCCTGCTCCGCCATTCAATGAGATCATGGCTGATTTTCTGCCTCAACTCCATTCACCGGCCCTATCGCCATATCCCTTGATGCCCTTACTAGTCAGAAATCTATCGACTTCTGTTTTGAATATACCCAATGACTGAGCCTCCACAGCCCTCTGGGGTAGAGAATTCCAAAGATTCACCACCCTCTGTGTGAAGAAATTTCTTCTCATCTCAGTCCTGAATGGCCTACCCTTTATCTTGAGGCTGTGGCCCCTGGTTCTAGACTCCCCAGCCAATGGAAACATTCTCCCAGAATCCACCCTATCAAGCCCTGTAATAATTTTGTATACTTCAATGAGATCCCCTCTCATTCTTCTGAATTCAAGAGAATACAGGCCTAATTTACTCAATCTCTTCTCAGACGACAGTCCCGCCATCCCAGGAATCAATCTCGTGAACCTTCGTTGCACTCCCTCTATGGCAAGTATATCCTTCCTTAGGTAAGGAGACCAAAATTGTACACAGTACTCCAGGTGTGGTCTCACCAAGGCCCTATATAATTGGATAGCAAAATACTGCGGATGCTGGAAATCCGAAATAACAACAGAAAACGCTGGAAAAACTCAGCAGGCCAGGCAGCATCCGTGGAGAGAGAAACAGAGTTAACGTTTCAGGTCGAAGACCTTTCGTCAGAACTGGAAAAAAGCAGGAAATGAAATAGATTTAAAGCAAGGATATAGCTGGAAAAAGGGGGAGGGGATGAAAGAACAAAAGGAGAGATTAAGAGACATTCAGAGACATTCAGAGATAATCAAGGCAAGAGGAGGTATTAATGTGACAGGTTGAGGCTAAAAGAAGTGTGAAATGCACTGGCAGAATGAAGGACAGCTGCCAGCTTGTGGGAGGAAAAAAAAAGGGGGGGCCAAACAAAAGGGTGGATGAAAAAATAAAATATAAATGTGATAGGGGCCGAGGTTATGATCTAAAATTGTTGAACTCGATGGTGAGTCCAGAGGGCTGTAGAGTGCCTAAACGAAAGATGAGGTGCTGTTCCTCGAGCTTACGCTGCGCTTCCGTGGAACAGTGTAATAGGCCGAGGACGGTGAGGTCAGAGTGGGAGTGGAGCGGAGAATTAAAGTGACAGGCCACCGGGAGCTCGGGGTCCCCCTTACGGACTGAACGGAGGTGTTCCGCAAAGCGGTCACCCAATCTGCGTTTGGTCTCCCCAATGTAGAGGAGACCACATCGTGAGCAGCGAATACAGTATACTAAATTGCAGGAAGTACATGTAAATCGCTGTTTCACCTGGAAGGGGTGTTTGGGGCCCTGGACAGTGGGAAGAGGGGAGGTATAAGGGCATGTGTTGCATCTCCTGCGCTTGCACGGGAAGGTGCCGGGCGAAGGGGAAGGGGTGCTGGGGGTGGTAGAGGAGTGGACTAGGGTGTCGCGGAGGGAGCGGTCCCTGCGGAATGCTGAAAGGGGAGGTGAGGGGAAGATGCGTTTGGTGGTGGGATCACGCTGGAGGTGGCGGAAATGGCGGAGGATGATCCGTCGAATGTGGAGGCTGGTGGGGTGAAAGGTGAGGACAAGGGGAACTCTATCGTGGTTCCGGGAGAGAGGGGCAGGGGTGAGGGCAGAAGTGCGGGAGATAGAACGGACACGGTCGAGGGCCGTGTCAACCACAGTAGAGGGGAATCCTCGGTTGAGGAAAAAGGAAGACATGTCAGAAGCACTGGTATGGAAGGTGGCATCGTCAGAGCAGATGCAGCGGAGACGGAGAAACTGGGAGAATGGAATAGAGTCCTTACAGGGGGCGGGGTGGGAGGAAGTGTAGTCCAGGTAGCTGTGGGAGTCAGTGGGCTTGTAGTGAATGTTTGTCAATAACCTATCCCCAGAGATGGAGACGGAGAAGTCGAGGAAGGGAAGGGAAGAGTCAGAGATGGACCATGTGAAGGTGAGGGAAGGGTGAAAATTGGAAGCATAGTGAATGAAATGTTCCAGTTCAGGGCGAGAGCAGGAGACAGCACCGAGACAGTCATCAATGTACCAGAAAAAGAGGTGAGGGAGGGGACCCGAGTAGGACTGAAACAAAGAGTGTTCCACATATTCCACGAAAAGGCAGGCATAGCTAGACCCATGCGGGTACCCATAGCAACACCTTTGATTTGGAGGAAATGGGTGGAGTCAAAGGAGAAGTTGTTCAATGTGAGAACAAGTTCAGCCAGGCGGAGGAGGATGGTGGTGGATGGGGACTGGTTGGGCCTCTGTTCAAGAAAGAAGCGGAGTGCCCTCAGGCCATCCTGGTGGGGGATGGAGGTGTAGAGGGATTGTACGTCCATAGTGAAAAGGAGGCAGTTGGGGCCGGGAAACTGTGAAAGTGGCGGCGGGCGTTGGAAGAGTTGCGGATGTAGGTGGGAAGAGACTGGACAAGGGGAGAAAAAATAGAGTCGAGATAGGAAGAGATAAGTTCCGTGGGGCAAGAACAGGCTGAAACGATGGGTCTACCGGGGCAGTCCTGTTTGTGGATCTTGGGAAGGAGGTAGAAGCGGGCTGTGCGGGGTTGGGGAACTATGAGGTTGGCGGCCGTGGGGGGAAGGTCTCCAGAGGAGATGAGGTCAGTGACGGTCTTGAAAATGGTGGCTTGATGTTCAGTAGTGGGGTCATGGTCCAGGTGGAGGTAGGAGGAGGTGTCGGAGAGTTGGCGTTCAGCTTCCGCTAGGTAGAGGTCGGTACGCCAAACAACAACAGCACCACCCTTGTCAGCAGGTTTAATGACAATGTCGGGGTTGGATCTGAGGGAATAGAGTGCTGCAAGTTCAGAGGGAGGTAGGTTGGAGTGAGAGAGGGGAGCAGAGAAATTGAGACGGCCGATGTCACGCCGGCAGTTAGCAATGAAAAGATCTAGAGATGGTAAGAGGGCAGAGGGAGGGGTCCAGGTAGAACGGGAATTCTGAAAGCGGGAGAAAGGGTCAGCCGTGCGGGGGGAAGACTCCTGGCCAAAGAAGTGGGCAGGAAGACGAATGCGGCTGAAAAAGAGCTCAGCATGGTGCCGAGCTCGAAATTCATTGAGGTGGGGGCGTAAGGGGATGAAGCTCAGGCCTTTGCTGATGACTGATCGTTCGGGGTCAGAAAGGGGAAGGTCAGAAGGGATAGTGAAAATGCGGCAGGGGGTGAGATTGGGAGAAGGGGGGTCAGAGGAAAGTGATGGGGAAGAAGGTTCCGGAGGGGCGTTGGTGTTCAAGAGTTGATGAAGCTTGCGATCCTTGACATCAGAAAGGAAGAAGAAACGTTTTTTGTTGAAGCGTCGGATGAGTCGAAGGATGAAATGGAACTGCGGACCCGGACAGCTTTAAGATAGAGAGCGCCGGTGCTGCTGAAGAGAGAGGTCGAGAGTGTTCATGTGGCGCCGCATGGCGTTCAGCGTGGATCTCAAGATGCGGCGAGAACAGTAGTTCGAGGAACGATTAATATCTTGGAGATATTTGTAATCCTGGGTGGATCCGAAACACGAAGGGTGGAAGTTTAGTTGGAATCCACGTAGAATAAGACGGAACCGGAGACAGTTGCTGAGGAAAGTAATGTGGCTGTGAAACCGAGTCTTGGCAGATACCTGATCAAACACGAGAAGGGAAACTGAAAGCAGTGAAGATGAACAAGGTTGAAGAGACAAACGGAAATTCCGTCGAAGAGAAGAGCAGAACTTCTTCAAGGTAGGCATTCCTAGAAGAGAGGTGGCAGTGGACCAAACACTAATACGATAGCAAAATACTGCGGATGCTGGAAATCCGAAATAACAACAGAAAACGCTGAAAAAACTCAGCAGGCCAGGCAGCATCCGTGGAGAGAGAAACAGAGTTAACGTTTCAGGTCGAAGACCTTTCGTCAGAACTGGAAAAAAGCAGGAAATGAAATAGATTTAAAGCAAGGATAAAGCTGGAAAAAGGGGGAGGGGATGAAAGAACAAAAGGAGAGATTAAGAGACATTGAGAGACATTCAGAGATAATCAAGGCAAGAGGAGGTGTTAATGTGACAGGTTGAGGCTAAAAGAAGTGTGAAATGCACTGGCAGAATGAAGGACAGCTGCCAGCTTCTGGGAGAAAAAAAAGGGGGGGGGCCAAACAAAAGGGTGGATGAAAAAATAAAATATAAATGTGATAGGGGCTGAGGTTATGATCTAAAATTGTTGAACTCGATGTTGAGTCCAGAAGGCTGTAGGGTGCCTATTTTTTCATCCATCCTTTTGTTTGGCCCCCCCCTTTTTTTTCCTCCCAGAAGCTGGCAGCTGTCCTTCACTCTGCCAGCGCATTTCACACTTCATTTAGCCTCAACCTGTTCATATTACACCTCCTCTTGCCTTGATCATCTCTTAATGTCTCTCAATGTCTCTTAATCTCTCCTTTTGTTCTTTCATCCCCTCCCCCTTTTCCCAGCTTTATCCTTGCTTTAAATCTATTTCATTTCCTGCTTTTTTCCAGTTCTGACGAAAGGTCTTCGACCTGAAACGTTAACTCAGTTTCTCTCGCCACGGATGCTGCCTGGCCTGCTGAGTTTTTCCAGCGTTTTCTGTTGTTATTTCCTATATAATTGGAGTCTCTCAACCTGACGAAGGAGCAGCAGCTCCGAAAGCTTGTGATTTCAAATAAAACTGTTGGACTATAACCTGGTGTTGTGCGACTTCTCACTTTTATATCATTGGAGTAAGACTTCTTTACTCCTGTACTCAAATCCTCTTGTAATGAAGGCCAGCATACCATTTGCCTTCCTAATGACTTGCTGCACCTGCACATTCACTTTCAGTGACTCATGTACAAGGACACCCAGGACCCTTTGAGCATCTGCATTCTCCAATCTTACACCTTAGGCCAATACTCTGCCTTTCTGTTTTTTCTACCAAAGTGGATAACTTCACATTTATCCACATTAACATAGTAAAACATCCCAAGGCGCTGCACAGGAGTATTTTAAGACAAAAAATTTGACACCGATCCACATAAGGATAAATTAGGGCAGGTGACCAAAAGCTTGGTCAAAGAGCTAAGCTTTCAGGTGCGTGTTAAAGGAGGAAAGAGAGGTAGCAAGGCGGACAGGTTTAGGCAGGGAATTCCAGAGCTTAGGGCCCAGGAAACAGAAGGCACGGCCACCAGTGGTTGAGCGATTATAATCAGGGATGCTCAAGAGGGCAGAATTGGAGGAGCGCAGATATCTCGGGGGGTTGTGGGGCTGAAGGAGATTACTGAGATGGGAAGGGACAAGGCCATGGAGAGATTTGAAAACAAGGATGAGAAATTTGAAATCGAGGCGCTGCTTAACCGGGAGCCAATGTAGGTCAGCGAGCACAGGGGTGATGGGCAAACGGGACTTGGTGTGGGTTAGGACACGGGTAGCCGAGTTTTGGATGACCTCAAGTTTACGTAGGGTGGAATGTGGGAGGCCAGCCAGGAGTGAGTTGGAATAGTCAAGTCTAGAGGTAACAAAGGCATGGATGAGGGTTTCAGCAGCAGATGAGCTGAGGCAAGGGCAGAGACGGGCGATGTTACAGAGGTGGAAGTAGACGGTCTTTGTTATGCTGCGGATATGTGGTCGGAAGCTCATTCCAGGGTCAAATATGACACCAAGGTTGTGAACAGTGTGGTTCAGCCTCAGACAGATGTTAGGGAGAGGGATGGAGTCAGTGACTAGGGAACAGAGTTTGTGGCAGGGACCGAAAACAATGGCTTCGGTCTTCCCAATATTTAATTGGAGAAAATTTTTGCTCATCCAGAACTAGATGTCGGACAAGCAGTCTGACAATTTAGAGACCGTGGAGGGGTCGAGAGAAAAAGTAGTGAGGTAGAGCTGGGTGTCATCAGCGTACATGTGTAAACTGACGCTGTGCTTTCGGATGATGTCGCCAAGGGGCAACATGTAGATGAGAAATAGAAGGGGGCCAAGGATGGATCCTTGGGGGACACCAGAGGTAATGATGCGGGAGCGGGAAGATAAGCCGTTGCAGGTGATTCTCTGGTTCCGATTAGATAGATAAGAATGGAACCAGGTGAGTGCAGTCCCACTCAGCTGGACAACGGTGGAGAGGCGTTGGAGAAGGGTGGAGTGGTCAACCGTGTCAAAAGCTGCAGACAAGTCAAGAAGGGCGAGGAGGGATAGTTTACCTTTGTCACAGTCACAAAGGACACTGATGAGAGCTGTTTCGGTACTGTGGCAAGGGCGAAAAACCTGATTGGAGGGATTCAAACATGGAATTGCGGGAAAGATGGGCACGGATTTGGGAGGCAACAACACGTTCAAGGACTTTGGAGAGGAAAGGGAGGTTGGAGATGGGGCGGTAGTTTGCAAGGATGGAGGGATCAAGGGTTGGTTTTTTGAGAGGGGTGATGACAGCAGATTTGAGGGAGAGGGGGACAGTACCTGAGGAGAGAGAACCGTTAACAATATCAGCTAACATGGGAGCCAGAAAAGGAAGTTGGGTGGTCAGGAGTTTGGTGGGAATTGGGTCGAGGAAGCAGGAGGTGGGTCTCATAGACAAGATGAGTGCAGAGAGGTCATGAGGGGAGATCGGAGAGAAACTGGAGAAAGATGTGAGTACAGGGCTAGGGCAGGGGGGAACCTTAGAGGAAGTTTGGCCCAGTGGGCTAGAGGAAGGAAGTGAAGTGGCTGAGGCAGCTGAACAGATGGTTTCAATCTTAGAGACAAAGAAGTCCATGAGCTCCTCCCACTTGTTATCGGAGGTGAGGGTGGAGGAGACAGGGGAGAGGGGTTTAAGAAGACGGTGAGCAGTAGAGAATAGGAGCCGGGGTTTATCTTTGCATTCCAGAATGATTATGGAATAGTGAGCAATTTTGGCAGACGAGAGCAGGACCCGATAATGCTTTATGTGGTCCAGCCAGATCTGGCGGTGAATGGCTAAACCAGTTGTCCGCCATATCCGTTCGAGTCTGCGTCCCTTGGACCTAAGGGAGCGAAGATGAGAGCCGTACCAGGGGGAACGGCCAGGGTGAGAGAGGTTAATTGTTTTAGTAGGGACTAGGGCATCAAAGATAGTGGTGAGGGTGTGGTTGAGCAAATTGGTAGCTGCAGAAATGTCATGGTGAATGGAGGGCCAGAGGCTGGACAGTTGGGATTTCATAAGTGCAGTTGTAAGAGTTGGGAGAGAGTTTTTTCCAGGGGTGGACACAGAAGGAAGTAGGGTTGGGGGTGGAGAGCGATACGAGGAAATGGTCAGAGATGGCCTTATCTGTAATTGACACGATGGGAGTAGCAAGGCCACGAGAGATGGCAAAGTCGCGCACATGTCAGACCTCATTTGAGAGTCTTAGTTGGCCGCATAGCGCCTAAAAAAACAGGCGCTGCATGGCCCAATTAAGCCAAGAGCTTTATCTTGCATCTAAGCCATGCTATAGCTTACTTTGGATTGCTCAATAAAGGGACATTTAGGTCTCCAGTATACAACGCCACCCCCCCCCCCCCCCCCCCCCCAACAGAGAATTTTTATTTTCAAACTTCAGATAACTTCAGAATTGCAAGGAAGAAACTAGAAGCCGCTGAGCTGGAGTAAATTTTACTGAGTTTGCATAAGTCTCATTAAATTGCAGAAGTTAAGCAAATGCTCTCAGTGGCTCCCAGCACAACAGCTTTCATCAGAGTCAACATTGTTTTCTTTACTTCTCAGAAGCGCCTTAACCCTTTCCCTGATGCAGGAGCGTCTGCATCCTGCAGACTCGAAAGGCAATTTCTCTTTTACTGCTTGGGCAGGCTATTTGCAGGCTCTATCCTGCCACACGACCACAATATTTTACTATTATATCTCATTTGTTGCGAAAGAAGTCAGCCCTGAAGTTCCTGGCACAGGGTGAGTAATCGACAAAACTGGATACAACTGCCATTGGAGGTGGGGCAAGGGGCAAGAAGCACTCGCCCCGCCCCCCCCCCCCCCTTCCATGTGCAGGGGATGACGGGTGATACCACCATTGCGCAATTCCGTCACTTCTGTCTCTATTGCCCTGGTCACAATGTATGCCTGGGTGTGGTTGGCAGGTTCAGCTGATAAAGATGGAAGTGCCTTTTAAAGTGTCAAGCACATTACAGGAAAGATGTGATTGCACTAGAGGGGGTGCAGAGGAGATTTACGAGGATGTTGCCAGGACTGGAGAATTTTAGCTATGAGGAAAGATTGGATAGGCTGGGGTTGTTTTCTTTGGAATAGAGGAGGCTGAGGGGAGACTTAAATGAGGTGTGCAAAATTATGAAGGGCCTAGATAGAGTGGACAGGAAGCACCTATTTCCCTTAGCAGAGGGGTCAATAACCAGGGGGCATAGATTTAAAGTAATTGGTAGAAGGATTAGAGGGGAGTTGAGGAGAACATTTTTCACCCAGAGGGTGGTGGGGGTCTGGAACTCACTGTCTGAGAGGGTGGTAGAGGCAGAGACCCTCATCACATTTAAAAAGTACTTGGATATGCATTTGAAGTGACGCAATCTACAAGGCTACAGACCAAGAGCTGGAAAGTGGGATTAGGCTGGACAGCTCTTTTTCAGCCGGCGCGGACACGATGGGCCGAATGGCCTCCTTCTGTGCCGTAATCTCTATGATTCTATAAGCATTGGATTCAAACTTTTGCTTCTTACTGCTTCACTTCAGGCCCCGATTTGGGATTTCTTTTGTGGGGGGGGGGGGGGGGTGGCAGAGCTGGAAAGCGACTGACTGGGCCTTCACCCAACCTCTTTCCTCAAGTCTCTGGGGACCCAAATAGATTTACAGGAAAAACCGCTAGAAAGGCAGTGTTCCCTACGGGAAGTCCCTCTGTTTATTGTCTACATAGAGGAAGAACAGGTGGAATGCAGTGAGGTGAGGCTCGACCGACACTGCAGATCCTCCTGCCATAATACAGCAGCCAGAGTATACAGACTCACCTCACCTCACCTCACCTCATTGCAAAATGGCCCCCAGCAGCAGAATGACTTTGGTCATAGACTTTGGTGTGGCTGGCTTTCCCTGGGGTGCCAGTGTGCTTGGTTTGCTGGCTGCTCTTAAAGGCAGTCCACAGTCTCTGCCCTCTTTCGTCCAGCTGGGTGCATACTGGGTGACAAAGGTTACTTTGGCTTATGACACCTGCTTGGATGTCTGCCACACTTAAAGAAAGATTTGCATTTCTATAGCGCCTTTCACGACCTCAGGCTGTCCCAAAGCGCTTTACAGCCAATGAAATACTTATTGAAGCGCAGTTGTAATGTAGGAAACGCAGCAGCCAATATGGCTATAGCAAGGTCTCAAAAACAGGATGGATGAGATAATCTGTTTTAGGTGTTGGTTGAGGGATAAATATTGGCCGGGGAGAACTTCCCTGCTCTTCTTCAAATAGCGCCATGGGATCTTTTATGTCCACCTGAGAGGGCAGAAGAGGCCTCAGTTTGACGTCTCATTCCAAAGATGGCACCTCCAACAGTGCAGCACTCCCTCAGCACTGCACTGGGAGTGTCAGCCTAGATTTTTGTGCTCAAGTCTCTGGAGTGGGACTTGAACCCACAACCTTCTGACTCAGAGGCAATTGGCAAATAGCAACCCACTCCCCTAATGTGCCCACGTCATCCTGCTGTCTCCAGCATCTGTCCTCAGTTTGCCATGCCCACTAGTTTGCTGCAGTCAGTAGATTCTGATTATGTATAATACACCCAAGCCTAAATCAAGAGAGAACATGAGGTCCTATCACAGATCCCTGGGAATGCCACTAACTATATCTTGCCTATCTGAGAAACATCCATTTACATCCTACTCTTTCTGTCTTTCAGTTACCCCTCTATCCATCCAGCCACTTTACTTTAATATCATCTTTGCACTTAAGTGTCTTATGTGACACCTTATCAAATATGTTTTAGAACTGAGAATAAAAAATGCTGTGGTCCAACTGATTTATAGGTAGTTTCCGTAATGCCATTCAAGAGGCAGAAACAATAAGGACAGAGGTTTCAGGAAAAGGAAATGCCACACTGGTTCAGTAGGGGGCACTTGTCTGAGCTTAGAGTTAAAGCAGTTTTTGGAGAATCTAAAACTATGTTACACATAAACTGTGCTCTACCAAAATGCTGGGATTGCTTAATGCTGACATTGGGATAGAAAGAGACTTGTCAAACACACATGTACACGTGCCCTGCAATAACAAGAGTAGATCATCTTTCAACTCACACTATTACAAATTAGATTTCACTGTTCATGTAAAGGAGTCAATGTGATTCTACTGTGAAGGCTGCTTGCTGAGGTCTCCAAGACAAGCTCATACATGCCTTTGTTAAGTTGTAACTTAAGAAGCTTTGATTACAATATCTCTGATGACGGACATCACTGTGTGGATTTGACAGAAGACTCGAGACAACTTTTCACATCAAACACTTTCATTTGTTGGTATTGGGGAAAAGTGAGTTAGCACGTCACAAATTGCTGCAAATTTGCAGCTGGTTGCAGGCGATATTTTTTCTTTCAGTCAAGGTCAGTCTCCGCCAGTTTCTCCCCTCGCCAGCACTTAAACTTTAATCACCAGTGTGTTTTGAAGTTCTGAAGAAAGGTGCACACTCCAAAACGCAAACCTGTCTTTTCACTTTACAGACATTGATGGACCTGATTTTTTGCAATTCCTGTTTGTGGGTCTCTCAAAGTGTTCGGCCTCTCCATCCGTCTCACACTGAAGAAAGTTTCCAAGCTGGTCACTAACGGTTGCTCTGGGCAAGCGCTTCGCTCTGTTCACTGGCACAGTTTATAACTAGAATTGAAATGCAATGAGCGCGCTGGTGAGCAGACAGGGTGGTGTTAAGTCTGTAAGACCAGCTGGAAGTCTTACAGTCAGCAAGTATGCAGCTCCATTCATCGGCACTTGCAGTTAGGCTCTAATTTTATAAAATGGTGGCTCGCAGAGCTAAGAATTGACGTCTGGAAGAGCAACAGTTACAGTAACCAGCTGGAAACTTCCTTCAACGTTTGATAAGTGCAGACAGACAGAATACTGCACTCAAAACAAGCCTATGAATAAAGTATCGGTAGGGGGAAGAAACTGACGGGGAAAACTTTGTGTCAAGTAACATTCACGGAATGCCCTGCCCCAGCAAACCACTTGTCCTATTAATTATCACGGCAGGAAAGTGAGCTATTCTCTCTGGCTTTTGTCACCGCTAATGGAGGGGAACACTCCTGCAGTTTCACATATGTTTGAGTTTAATGGGGATATAAAACCCAGTAAAAGTTGAGGCTTTTTGTAATTTATATTGGTGGGTTCATATTTGCTTTCCTCAAATTGAAGAATGCCAGTCTGGAGAATGCAAGTCTTCTAAAGTTTGCACTCAGTTTCAGCATCTGGCATTACCAGGTCAGATAGATCTTGGGCAAAATGCAGAGTAAAGCCCCACACCCCCTTTCTGGATAGAAATAGAATAAAAAGCTATTCAAATACTGTTCACACATCCAGTTCCTTCAAATTTGGTTAGCGTTAAGAAATAATAGAGGTGCCATTACACGACTAGTTCTATTCTATAGGCCACCAACTAGTGGGAAAGATATAGAGGACCAAATTTGCAGAGAAATTACAGAGGTGCAAGAACTATAGAGTACTAATAATGGGGGACTTCAATTATCCTAATATAGACTGGGATAGTAATAGTGTAAAGGGCAGAGATGGGGAAGAATTTCTGAAGTGTGTTCAGGAGAACTTTCTTGATCAGTATGTTTCCAGCCCAACGAGGAAGGAGGCATTGCTGGATCTAGTTCTGGGGAATGAGGTGGGTCAAGTGGAGCAAGTGTCAGTAGGGAACAGTGATCATAGTATCACAAGGTTTACATTAGCTATGGAAAAGGACAGGGAGCAATCTAGAGTAAAAATACTTAATTGGAGGAAGGCAAATTTCAGTGGGTTGAGAATGGATCTGGCCCGGGTAAATTGGAATCAAAGATTGGCAGGCAAAACTGTAATCGAACAATGGGCTGCCTTTAAAGAGGAGATGGTTCGGGCATAGTCGAGGTGCATTCCCATGAGGGGGAAAGGTAGGGCAGCTAAAGCCAGAGATCCCTGGATGATGAAAGAGATAGGGAGTAAGATGAAGGGCGCGTATGACAGATGTCAGGTTGAGAATACAAGCAAGAATCAGGCTGAATATAGAATGTTCAGAGGGGAAGTGAAAAAGAAGAGGGGCAAAGAGAGAGTATGAGAATAGATTGGCAGCTAACATAAAAGGGAACTCAAAAGTCTTCTATAGCATTTATAAATAATAAACGGGTCGTAAGAGAAGGGGTGGGGCCAATTAGAGACCAAAAAGGAGACCTACGCATGGAGGCAGAGGGCATGGCTGAGGTATTAAATGAGTTCTTTGCATCTGTCTTCACCAAGGAAGAAGATGCTTCCAAAGTCAATAATGAAAGAGGAGGTAGTGGAGATACTGGATGAGGTAAAAATTGATAAAGAGGAGGTACTAGAAAGGCTGGCTGTACTTAAAGTTAATAAATCACCAGGACCGGATGGGATGCATCCTAGGATGCTGAGGGAGTTTAAGGAGGAATTCACGGAGGTACTGGCCATAATCTTCCAATCCTCCTTAGGGGGTGGTGCCAGAGGACTGGAGAATTCCAAATGTTACACCCTTGTTCAAAAAAGGGTGTAAGGATAAACCCAGCAACTACAGGCCAGTCAGTTTAACCTCGGTAGCGGGGAAGCTTTTGGAAACGATAATCAGGGTCAAAGTTAACAGTCACTTGGACAAGTGTGGTGTTGAGATTAAGCCAATTTGTTGATATTAGCTCATCTCTGGACTTTCCAATAATCAGGATCGACTGCAAACCAATATGGTGAGAATACTGTGTTTAATCAAGAGTTTAAAACGGAATATAACACACTAGTTTTTTCAAAGTAAACGCTTCGGGCCTCCAGGACACTCAGCTAAGAGCATCAAGGGAACGGCGAGAGGCAGGGGCAGGGGCAGGGGCAGGTGGTAGCTCGCCTCGTGGCGGACTGCCAGATCAATCCCAAGATCCAAATAGCAGTATTGTTGGACTGACAGGTTGTGTCAATGTTCAATTTCTTATTTCCCCCAAAACTTTTTCTCTTAATACACAGCAATCGGCAGGACCGCCTAGACTGCTCTCAACCAGTTTATTTTAATGAAAATTTAATTATCCCCTTTAACTTCAGGTAGATTTCCCCTTCTTTGTAAGGGCTCTTCCTAAACTAAGGTGCCCAATGGCACGTCGAGTTCTTTGTCTCAACTCTCGGATGAAAGCCCCCCCCCCCCCCACCCCAAGGGGTCTCATGCTCTTCCCTCACATGCCTTTCCTGTTTATACATTCTGAAGGCCCATCCATCGTAATTCGTCTTATCTCTCGTGTCCCGGTCCTCCCTGGTACAACTAGTACAAGGCCTGGCCTTGTACCCTCTTAATCAGGGACCCGTGTTACAGCAGTCTGCTCAGCCAGTTGCCATCTGAACTATTTCCCCTTAAGCTAACAGACTATTCTACCGAGATGATACATTAGCCCCCATACATTCCTTCTATTCTATGTCCTTACACTTAATTAACTTCTACACATCTTCGCGAGCAGTTCTATTAAGCGAACTCCAGTTCCTACCTTAGCATTAAGAACATAAGAACATAAGAAATAGGAGCAGGAGTAGGCCAATCGGCCCCTGGGCCCGCTCCGCCACCCACAGGGCCCTGACCGATCCGAACTCAGCCTCATGTCCAATTTCCTGCCCGCTCACTGTAACCCCTAATTCCCTTTACCTCTAGGAAACTATCTATTTCTGTTTTAAATTTATTTAATGATGTAGCTTCCACAGCTTCCTGGGGCAGCAAATTCCACAGACCTACTACCCTCTGAGTGAAGAAGTTTCTCCTCATCTCAGTTTTGCAAGAGCAGCCCCTTATTCTAAGATTATGCCCCCTAGTTCTAGTTTCACCCATCCTTGGGAACATCCTTACCGCATCCACCCGATCAAGCCCCTTCACAATCTTATATGTTTCAATAAGATCGCCTCTCATTCTTCTGAACTCCAATGAGTAGAGTCCCAATCTACTCAACCTCTCCTCATATGTCCACCCCCTCATCCCCGGGATTAACCGAGTGAACCTTCTTTGTACTGCCTCAAGAGCAAGTATGTCTTTTCTTAAGTATGGACACCAAAACTGTATGCAGTATTCCAGGTGCGGTCTCACCAATACCTTATATAACTGCAGCAATACCTCCCTGTTTTTATAATCTATCCCCCTAGCAATAAAAGCCAACATTCCGTTGGCCTTCTTGATCACCTGCTGCACCTGCATACTAACTTTTTGATTTTCTTGCACTAGGACCCCCAGATCCCTTTGTACTGCAGTACTTTCCAGTTTCTCGCCATTAAGATAATAACTTGCTCTCCGATTTTTCCTGCCAAAGTGCATAACCTCACATTTTCCAATATTGTATTGCATCTGCCAAATCTCCGCCCACTCACCCAGCCTGTCTATATCCTCTTGTAGGTTTTTTATGTCCTCGTCACTTTCTACTTTCCCCCCCATCTTTGTATCATCTGCAAACTTTGATATGTTACACTCGGTCCCCTCCTCCAAATCGTTAATATAGATTGTAAAGAGTTGGGGACCCAGCACCGACCCCTGCGGAACACCACTGGCTACTGGTTGCCAGTCCTAGAATGAACCATTTATCCCAACTTTCTGCTTCCTGTTAGATAACCAAATCCTCCACCCATGCCAGAATATTACCCCCAATCCAGTGATTTTTTATCTTGAGCAATAATCTTTTATGTGGCACCTTGTCGAATGCCTTCTGGAAGTCTAAATACACTACGTCCACTGGTTCCCCTTTGTCCACCCTGTACGTTATGTCCTCAAAGAACTCAAGCAAATTTGTCAGACATGACTTCCCCTTCATAAAGCCATGCTGACTTTGTCCTATTAAATTATATTTTTCTAAATGTTCCGTTACTGTCTCCTTAATAATAGACTCCAAAATTTTACCCACCACAGATGTTAGGCTAACTGGTCTATAATTTCCAGCCTTCTGCCTACTACCCTTTTTAAATAATTATACCATGGTTATTAGTAATAATAGAAGCAACATAGGCATTGAGCCTTAGTTGGTCAAATTAAAGATACATAAACAAAGCTGAAGTCCTAACTTACAAACAGCGAATAGCTAGCCTGGAAACAAGGTCATATATGACTGTCACGCTGCAGAATGTTATAACATCCGCAGGGAACCAAAAACATAAGCAAATTCTAAGCATCTATCCAGTTATTCTAACACCAGTCTGAAGAGACTTTTTGTCTCAAGTTCGAATACAGTCATGTAAACACAGTCTTATTCACGTCACAATTTCATTCGCATAACCCCATTTATTTTGGATACCCTAATTTCTAACAGTGGATTAATTAAGGAAAGCCAGCACGGATTTGTCAAAGGCAAATTGTGTTTAACCAACTTGATCGAGTTTTTTGATGAGGTAAGAGAGGGTTGATGAGGGCAATGCGGTTGATGTGCTGTACATGGATTTCCAAAAGGTGTTCAATAAAGTGCCACATAATAGGCTTGCCAGCAAAGTTGAAGCCCATGGAATAAAAGGGACAGTGGCTGCATAGATACGAAATTGGCTAAGTGACAGGAAAGAGAGAGTAGTGGTGAACGGTTGTTTTTTGGACTGGAGGAAGGTATACAGTGGTGTTCCCCAGGGGTCGGTACTAGGACCACTGCTTTTCTTGATATGTATTAATGACTTGGACTTGGGAGTACAGGGCACAATTTCAAAATTTGCAGATGACATAAAATTTGGAAGTACTGTATAGTGAACAGTGAGGAGGATAGTGATAGACTTCAAGAAGACATAGACAGGCTGGTGAAATGGGCAGACATGTGGCAGATGAAATTTAATGCAGAAAAGTGCGAAGTGATACATTTTGGTAGGAAGAACGAGGAGAGGCAATATAAACTAAAGAGTATAATCCTAAAGCGGGTGCATGAAGAGAGACCTGGGGGTATATGTGCACAAATCATTGAAGGTGGCAGGGCAGGTTGAGAAAGCGGTTAAAAAGCATACGGGATCCTGGGCTTCATAAACAGAGGCACAGAGTACAAAATCAAGGAAGTTATGATGAACATTTATAAAACACTGGTTCGGCCTCAACTGGAGCATTGTGTCCAATTCTGGGCACCGCACTTTAGGAAGGATGTGAAGGCCTTAGAGAGGGTGCAGAAAAGATTTACAAGAATGGTTCCCGGGATGAGGGACTTCAGTTACGTGGGTAGACTGGAGAAGCTGGGGTTGTTCTCCTTAGAGCAGAGACAGTTGAGAGGAGATTTGATAGAGGTGTTCAAAATCATGAGGGGTCTAGACAGAGTAGATAGAGAGAAACTGTTCCCATTGGCGGAAGGGTTGAGAACCAGAGGACACAGATTCAAGGTGATCGGCAAAAGAATCAAAGGCGACATGAGGAAAAACTTTTTTACTCAGCGAGTGGTTAGGATCTGGAATGCACTGCCTGAGAGGGTGGTGGAGGCAGACTCAATCGTGGCTTTCAAAAGGGAGTTGGATAAGTACCTGAAGGAAAAAAATTTGCAGGGCTACAGGGAAAGGGCGGGGGAGTGGGACTAGTTGAAGCGCTCTTGCAGACAGCTGGCACAGGCTCGACGGACCGAAAGGCCTCCTTCTGTGCTGTAACCATTCTGATTCTATAAATGTGGGGCTGGTATCTAACAAAGAATAAAGGGAAATAAATGATGACCAATTTAGTGGTTCACTCTGCCATCTGGTGGCGGTTACAGCTTTGCACAGGTTTCTGTACTGAAGTTAGAAAAATGTATTTGTTTAATTACATGATATGTATCTGATCTTGATGTACTTTGAGTACAGGCAACCAGTACATTTTTTTTAAATAACTAATTTATCTCAAGATTCCAATTCTACTGTGTGATTGGATTTAAATTGAAATATATGTTTTTACAACATCGAATCATTGAAATTTACGGCACAGAAGGAGGCCAGTCGCCCATCGTGTCTGTGCCGGCCGACAAAGAGCTATCCAGCCTAATCCCACTTTCCAGCTCTTGGTCCGTAGCCCTGTAGGTTACGGCACTCCAACTGCATATCCAAGTACTTTTTAAATGTGATGAGGGTTTCTGCCTCTACCACCCTTTCAGGCAGCGAGTTCCAGACACCCACCACCCTCTGGGTGAAAAAAGTTCTCAACTCCCCTCTAATCCTTCTGCCAATTACTTTAAAACTATGCCCCCTGGTTATTGACACCTCTGCTCAGGGAAATAGGTCCTTCCTATCCACTCTATCTAGGCCCCTCATAATTTTACACACCTCAATTAAGTCTTCCCTCAGCCTCCTCTGTTCCAAAGAAAACAATCCCAGCCTATCCAATCTTTCCTCATAGCTAAAATTCTCCAGTCCTGGCAACATCCTCGCAAATCTTCTTTGTACCCTCTCTAGTACAATCACATCTTTCCTGTAATGTAGTGACCAGAACTGTATGCCGTACTCCAGCTGTGGCCTAACTAGTGTTTTATACAGCTCTAGCATAACCTCCCACATATATTATGTATGTTTTTAAGTTAAAAGATGAAGTGGCTTGTGCAGCCAGGGAGGAAACCTATATTGTTTAACCAGAAAGACAGGCTAACTCAAACTATACAGGACAAAGTGCATCATCCCTCTATTCCATATGGAAAATAAAGTCAGGATTATACCTAGGATATGTAATTTCTGTAAAATATTTCTCATTCATGAAGATTTACAGATGGATTACTTGATTTTTAAATTTCAACAGTATTGATAGTTTTTTTTTATTCGTTCCTGGGATGTGGGCGTCGCTGGCAAGGCCAGCATTTATTGCCCATCCCTAATTGCCCTTGAGAAAGTGGTGGTGAGCCGCCTTCTTGAACCGCTGTAGTCCATGTGGCGAAGGTACTCCCACAGTGCGGTTAGGTAGGGAGTTCCAGGATTTTGACCCAGCGATGATGAAGGATCGGCGATATATTTCTAAGTCAGGATGGTGTGTGACTTGGAGGGGAACTTGGAGGTGGTGGTGTTCCCATGCACCTGCTGCCCTTGTCCTTCTAGGTGGTAGAGGCTGTGGGAATGGGAGATGCTGTTGAAGAAGCCTTGGCGAGTTGCTGCAGTGCATCTTGTAGATGGTACACACTGCAGCCACGGTATGCCGGTGTTGGAGGGAGTGAATGTTTAAGGTGGTGGATGGGGTGCCAATCAAGCGGGCTGCTTTGTCCTGGATGGTGTTGAGCTTCTTGAGTGTTTTTGGAGCTGCACTCATCCAGGCAAGTGGAGAGTATTCCATCACACTCCTTACTTGTGCCTTGTAGATGGTAGAAAGGCTTTGGGGAGTCAGGAGGTGAGACACTCGCCGCAGAATATCCAGCCTCTGACCTGCTCTTGTTGCCACAGTATTTATGTGGCTGGTCCAATTACGTTTCTGGTCAATGGTGACCCCCAGGATGTTGATGGGGGGGATTCGGCGATGGTAATGCCGTTGAATGTCAAGAGGCGGTGGTTAGACTCTCGCTTGTTGGGGATAGTCATTGCCTGGCACTTGTGTGGTGCGAATGTTACCTGCCACTAATCAGCCCAAGCCTGAACGTCGTCCAGGTCTTGTTGCAGGCGGGCATGGGCTGCTTCATTATCTGAGGAATTGCGAATGGCACTGAACACTGTGCAGTCATCAGCGAACATTCCCATTTCTGACCTTATGATGGAGGAAAGGTCATTGATGAAGCAGCTGAAGATGGTTGGGCCGAGGACACTGCCCTGAGGAACCCCTGCGACGATGTCCTGAAGCTGTGATGATTGACCTTCAACCACCACAACCATCTTCCTTTGTGCTAGGTATGACTGCAGCCAGTGGAGAGTTTTCCCAAAGGTTCTAAATCCACATCCCATAAGGAAAGGTCCAATCGGCAATCACACAATTTCCAGCTGCACTCCAAACCTGTGGCTTGCTGGGGCCACTTCAGAGTTAAGAATCGACCACATTGGTGTGGGGACTGGAGTCACTTTTGGCCAGACTGGGTAAGGCGGCAGGTTTCCTTACATTAGTGAACCAGTTGGGTTTTTACGACAATCCGACAGCTTCATGGTCACTTTTACTGATGCCCACTTTTTATTTCCAGATCATTTTTTTTTTCAAACTGAATTCAAATTCTCAAACTTGCCCTGGTAGGATTTGAACTCACGTTCTCTGGATTACTAGTCCAGTAACATAATCACTACGTCACTGTACCCTATCCTGTGGGTCTCTGTCATGCCTCCATATTTTTAGTCCTTTTTTGGGTGTGGGGCAATTTTCTTGTTCCTCTTTAGATCCCTGCAGGCCATGAGCTATTTTTTGTGAACTTGAGGTCATCCAAAACTCGGCTGCCCGTGTCCTAACTCGCACCAAGTCCCGTTCACCCATCTCCCCTGCGCTCACTGACCTACGTTGGCTCCCCGTTAAGCAACGCCTCAGTTTTAAAATTCTCATCCTTGTTTTCAAAACCCTCCATGGCCTCGCCCCTCCCTATCTCTGTAATCTCCTCCAGCCCCACAACCCTGAGATATCTGCGCTCCTCTAATTCTGCCCTCTGGAGCATTCCCGATTATAATCGCTCAACCATTGGTGGCCGTGCCTTCTGTTGCCTAGGCCCCAAGCTCTGGAATTCCCTGCCTAAACCTCTCTTTCCTCCTTTAAGACGCTCCTTAAAACCTACCTCTTTGACCAAGCTTTTGGTCACCTGCCCTAATTTCTCCTTATGTGGCTCAGTGTCAAATTTTTGTCTTATAATACTCCTGTGAAGCGCCTTGGGGCGTGTTACTACGTTAAAGGCGCTATATAAATACAAGTTGTTGAAGGTGGGAAGGCCACCTAATCCCTGCAAATGCCACTCTTGGTCAAGAGGCTTCACTCAGCAGCTCTGCTCAAGGGCGAAGTCTACCCAAGAGTTTCTTTTTGAAAACAATCAGTGTAAAATCCACGTTAAGCATGTGCAGTGGCATCATGCAATTAAAAAAAAAACATAGCTTTGCACTTTGCCTACCACACCATACCAGAACCAAGTGACCAAACTCCACAGCCACTATGTTAGAAAGTGTAAAAGAGCAGTGGAAACCGACTCACTTTCCAGTTTTTATTTTAAAACAGCTGCTGCATTGGGGAAACGTTTGGCCACTCCTTGCCACGTCCTCCAGATGGCAATGTACTGCCGTAGGAATCTCAAGAAAATTACAACTGACACCAACGTTCAGAGGTCTGCCGCAAGTATTATTTCTTCACAGCAGATGAACCGTGCGGCGCTTGAAAATAGATGTAGTTTTGCAGGGCCGTTACCTAAATGTCTAACACGGGGCCCAATGTGTAACTGCAACTGGCCTCCAACCACTGGTATTGGTCACTCTGAATGATATTAATTCTTCAAGGTCCCTGAGGCACCACGGAACTCAACGTTTGAAGATAAGGAGACAACAGGTTCGGCTTTTGCTAGAAATTTTTATTTCACATTGCAGAATACAGAATTAGATTCCAGTTACACTGAGTTTTTCTTTTTAAATCTAGACTTATTTTAAGCACGTTGTAATTAAAATTAGAATGTTGACACCCCAGGTGCAATCTCAGAATCAATAGATGAATGGCAGAATAATGTCCAACATTTGGTACACGTTACAGAGAGTAATGGATACCCAGGAATGGAACATAGGAACAGGAGTAGACCATTCAGCCTCTTGAGCCTGTTCAGTTAGATCATGGCTGATCTGTATGTTAACTCCATCTACCCGCCTTGGTTCCGTAACCCTTAATATCCTTGCCTAACAAAAATCTATCACTCTCAGTTTTGAGCGTTAATCCTGGTGTTGTGTGCCAGCTGTAGCTCTCTGTTGATGGGGACAGTGTGCCTTCTATTGTTGGCTGATGACGACATACGGGGGGGGGGGGGGGGAGGGAGCGGTAGATTTACAACTGCACATATTACTGTGACTTTAATAAAGAAACTATTTGCATTTAATTAGCCTTATTAAAAAAAAACATTTACAATCTGCACATGTGCATGTTTCTATCCTCTGGGGTGCAGTATCCATAACAAGGACTGTAACGTAGATCCCGTTAAATTGGATGAATGTTGCACGTTCGATCTTGATTAAGAAGTTGTCTCTTGTTGAGGACCAATAGCTACGCACAACAGTACATTAACCAACTAATCCCCTTTGGCATAGTATCACTGAGATGTCTCTGTTGCTGCATGTCTGTGACAGTGTGTGCCTTTTCATATACAGCAGTACAAGGGCTATTAACTACCACCTTGCAATACATTTTAATACTTTGAACAAGAAAACCCTTTGCAAACCCCATGTTGTACACTGTTGCGACCAAAAGATTGGGAAGCGATCTGCTCTCATCCTCTGCCGATCCTGCTCTGGCCTTTTGTGCGGTGTGAGAGCAGCAGCTCAGGCAATTCTCTGACTCTTGCTGTGGAGAAGCTCCTGGCTTCCACTTGGCACTTTTCCATAGAATCACAGAATGACACAGCACAGGAGGAGGCCATTCGGCCCATTGTGCCTTTGTCGGCTCTTTGGTAGAGCTATCCAATTAATCCCACTCGTCTGCTCTTTCCCCCCCCCATAGTCCTGTAACTTTTTTTCCCCTTCAAGTATTTATTCAATTCTCTTCTGAAAGTTACTAATGAATCTGCTTGCACCACCCTTTCAGGCAGTGCATTCCAGATCATAACAACTTGCTGCGCAAAAAAAAATGTCCTCATGTCATCTTTTACCAATCACCTTAAATCTGTATCTTCTGGTTATTCACCCTTCTGCCTTTGGAAACAGTTTCTCCCTATTTACTTGATCAAAACATAATTTTAAACACCTCTTTATTACATCATTGCACCCAAGATCAAGAACTCAGTGGGGGATGGGTATTTTCCCACATGCCATCATTCTCTGCCACTGGACATTGGTGTTTTAACACATTTCACCACTACGTTGATGATACCTTATACTGCAATGAAGAGCATGCACTCTCTTTACCCCGCTTCGATTTCTTGCAGGCGGCCACCCCCCTTCGTGTTGTATCTCTGCAACCAAGAGCGCAGAACGGACACACTGTTGGCGAACCACTGACGCTTGTAGCTGGATGATGAGAGGCACACAGCGGCAGCTTGGTGGGGACATCTTATCTGCTTTTCCTGTGCAGTGAGGTTGGGAATTCAGGAGAGGGGCTGGGGTTTGACCCAGTGTGTCTCTCTGCTGTTTGTAGCCTAACGTTGGTTTGTGCCAGGACAACAAAACTGAAATGGCCCCCACAAAACCATTTACTTTTTTAAAATGAGAGGCAAGTGTAAAATGGAGGAATTTAGTTTGGCATTAACTCATTAACACAAACGTGCGAGATGTTTAGTGGAATGCGTGTGCCAATTTGGTTCAAAGTGCGGGTTGGAATATTTCCACTAAACAGGATCTGCAGTTTTCTTCCAAATGGGACAACTTTACATGGCGACAGTGGACTCTAACATCACTATAAATTTCACTCCCCATTCGAAGGAGAGTAAAGCCACGTAATAATTTTCATTCGCTTCCCACACCCTGGGTCGCACTTTCCTGGCGATGGATCTGGCTACACCACCTACCTCCTTTTCATCTTCCAGCCCTTCTTGCTTCCTTCCATGATGCCTGCCCTCTGACTCCACATCAGCTAAAAAGACAGATTTTTTAAATGTTATGAGATTTTACATAATTTTGTTGTCACTATTCACTACTTCTAGAAGCCAAAATCCGGCGTGATTTAAAAAGAAATAATTTTAAGCTATTATCTCCCTTTTCCTGCATTCCCTGGGCCATGCAACATATCGCAACAATGCCCAAAAAGAGCGCTCTCAATGTCCCTCTGACTATTCAATAAACTAAGTTTATAGAGCTGGCCCTGTTTCTGGCTGGGACGAGAGATCACTGGTAAAGGACGTAGGCGCAGTATAACATTAATCAGTCTCCTGGACTAGTTTCGATCACCTAAGGGGTCGGAGAGGAATTTTCCAATTTCCCCCCCCTAATTGGCCTGGGATTTTATCTGTTCTTTCACCTATCCCAGGAGATCACACGGTTTCCGGCTGGGGTGGGGAGTGTCTGTACTGTGATGCATAAAATATCACAATTATATGGGACAGGCTGGGTGGAGCAGTAAGTCTCTTCCTGTCTGTCATTTTTAGTATGTTCGTACAATGTTGCAGGACAGTTATCCTTCTCTCCCTGCAGGGTACTACACTAGGCACCTCACCATAACACGAAGGTTAAAAAACAGAAACTTTTGATAAAAATCACACCATTTTACAGCACAGAAGGACATTCCTTTGCCCTTTTAAATGTTTCCTTTTTAAATATTTATCCACTCTCTTTTAAAAGCTATCATGGATTCTGGCTCCACTGTTGCTTCTGGTTGGACATTCCATGCACTAACAACCCTCTGTGTAATAAATTTTCTCCTAATATCTCTATTTGCTCTTTGCCGATGATCTTAAATTTAGCTCTCTAGCTACTGACCAGTAGAATTAGTTTTTCCCAATTTACCAAATCACAAACCTTCTTAATTCTTTACATTCCAGTGAAAAGTAGTACCACTAGCTTCTTCTAACCTCTCGTGCCTGTTATCATCTTAGTAAATCTTTTCTGTACCCTCCCACTTTTAAAGATTTGTGCATCTGAACCGTTAGGTTTCTCTGCTCTTCTACTCCCTTTGAAGTTTTACCATTTCGTGTACATTTTGCTCCCTATTCTGCCTCCGAAAAAGTATCGCCTCATATTTCTGAGCAATATATTTTCTCTAACATTTATCTGCTCAATCAACCAGCCCACGTCCTCTTCACAGTTAATCACATTGCCTGATTTTGTGTCATCTGCAAAATTTGATATTGTGCCCTCTCTATACCCAAGTCTAGATCAGTAATATGTTGAGAAGAGGTTCCATACTGACGCTTGATGACGCCACTTTTTACATCCCTCCAATCTGAAAAACATCTACTAACCACTACTCCGTTGTCTGTCCTTTAGCCAACTTCCTGACAATGCTGCCACATACCCTCTAATACCGTGCACCTTAATTATTAATCAACATGCCTCTTTTGTGGTGCCTTATCGAACACCCTTTCAAACCCACATGCACAACATCCACTGCATTTCTTTCACCAATACACTCCAATATTCCCTCAAGCTGAAAAGTTGTCAGACACGGCTTGCCTTTTACAAGTCTTTCCAAGCGAGTATAAATTTTATCCCGTATTATAACCAACTTGGGGCGGCTGGTTTATAGATATCCAGCTTACTCCCTTTTCCCATCTTCAATACAGTTGCTACATTGATAGTCCTCTGGTATAACTCCCGTATCGAAGGATGTTTGACGGATTGTGGTCAGAGCCTCTGCCATTTCCTTGCTGACCTCCCTCAACATTCTAGGGTGCATGTCATCAGGGCCCCATGCCCCGTCCACTGACAATGTTACTTCCACCAACTTCTGGTTTGTAAAATAAATATATATATATATATTTTTTTAAACTGTTCACCTAACAGCTTGAAAATCTTTAAAGAAATATTTAGTTCCCCTCTAGCACCTTCCACCTTCACAAAATAAAATAAAAATTCTACAGTTTCCAGCTGAGATGTTCAATTTGTGAAGTGAACACTGAGCAACTTCTATTTTTGATGAAATCATCTTGTAATTCACAGGTTTTTCAAGTGACTTTCACAGCACTGTCATTACTCGCCAGTCCCGTGATTTGCAGACGCTCTTTTAATGCACGTGCTTCACAGGGGAAATTCAAATGTAGAAAGCTATGTTTAGTTGTCCATGCGAATTGCAAGCACTGAGAAACTTCTGCAAATCGGGTGACTCCCGAGTGTTGGAGTTTTTACATAATTTTCTGTTTAAAATTTGAAACTTCAAAATTCACTTTTTTGACTGCTCAACTTTTGCATCCACATTCAAGATTGCCAGGGTGAGGTACACCGATATAGTTTGCACAGGTTATTTGGAAATTAACACAGCTGGTCAAAGTACTTTGAACAAAAAGCAAAGAAAAAGCTGCAAATGCTGGAAATCTGAAAGAAAAACAGAAAATCCTGGGCACACTCGGCAGGTCAGTCAGCACCTGTGGAGAGAACAGACAAGTTACTTTCAGGTGTAGACCCATCATCAGAATTGGAGAACATTAGATGAACAGTACTTCAAAAGGAACAGAAAAAGGCGAGGAGGAAGAGAAAACGCACTACACACACACGCACGAGAGAGGACGTAGAATTATCTGTAAAGTTCATAAATAGAAAACAGGATTTGATTAAATGGCTGAAATGATACGAACATGAGATGATAGGAAAAAGAATGATAAAATAAATTAGAGAGACATTTAAGAGACATGGAGAAATTGTAAATAGTTGAGGCGGCAGAGGATAAGGCAAGTCTGAAATGGAAATGGGAAAAGATGGCAAAGAAGAAAACAGTAGGCTGACACCACGGGTGTAGTGTGCCCCACCAACGTGATGTTATAACGCAAGGTCCTCATCCCAAACACCAAAGTACTTCTGCTTTTATTACCCATTTACACTGGATTAATATTGGGCCAAAAATTGATCCCGCTGCGCGAGAGTACGCAGTGCGTACTCTCGCGTATTCTCTCTCCAATTGCCGGTTTTCTGCATGCACTGCGCATGCGCTGAAAACCGGCACTTGGTCTTTGGAAAAGGGGGCGGTTCCTCGGTGCACCGCGTGCGCGCTACAGGCTGCGCGCACGCTGTGCACTTAGTGCTTTGGACGCGCAGGTAAGGACGGAAGATTTTAGAAACGAAAAAAGGAGGAGTAAGACCCACTTTTAACAAGGTAAGTAGTGAATTAAGTATTATTTTGAATTTTTTTTAACAGGTATATCTTTTTTAGAGACTTTAAAGACAGGTAAGTTTATTTTTATAACTTTTTAAAAGATTTTAAATTTTTTCAAAAATTAATTTTTTATTTAAAATGGTTAATTTATTTAACTATACTTATTTTATTAATGTGATGGTTTTTTTTTAATTTAATTGAGGTTTAGCTGTTATTTTGGGGGTGTGTAAGATTCATAGCTTTCACAGCACGTATGTGAAACTTATGAATGGAAGATGGTGTGCTGCCATTGGCTCTAACTGAGTCACGTGATCCCACAGCTCGCACGAATTCACTACGCCGGTGGGATACGCAAGCACTGCCCAGCTGATGTCCAGAACATCAAGTTCGTGCGAGCTGGATCTGAAAAATCCAACGCGGAGTGAGAGATCGCGCCTGCTCCTTACCCCCGCGGGAACAGAGCGAGATCAATTTCTGGGCCATTATTGCCTTCTGCCAATTGACTCCTCTAAAAGGAAGTTACACATAGGCCTGGTGAAGAGTAGATCTAAAGGTTATCGGGATACAAACTGATGCAGAACGATGAACTGTATGGAACCATATGGTTCCAGTCACGTTGGCTCCATGTGAATCTTCCCGTTGAATGAATAAGACAAATTTTAATGTTACATTGATAACCAAAGTAAGGGTTTCTCACTGCTGCATCAATGTGTAACCTTGACACTGCCAAGGCAAGAAAACGGAACTGCAGTTCAGACCGACTGGATGATAGTCTGCTTCCTCTGATGGCGATATCAATCCGAAGTGAAATAGGTTTGGACCATGTCAACGCAGTTCTTAGTGGACATTGGCCCAGAGCATCAACTGTCACCAATTTGGCTGGTGTGAGAAATGGTAAAAATAGTACCCTGGTCCAGCAGGGGGTTCTTCAGAGGTTGGGACAAAGGAACTTTGCATCTTAGCCTTGCCATACCAGATCTTTGAGTGCCTAATGCTGACACAAGTTGCTCAATATGGTTAGTGCCCTGTTCCCCAACACCACCATCCCTCAACGTGAGCACTATAAATTACACAAACAAAACAAAAAAATCAAAAGGGATATCAAAACTGTTGGCAATTCTTTGTTGCTTTTTTTTTAAAAAGGGGGCTTTGATTAGCGAGATCCCCTCAACTCTTGTTTGATCTCTGATTTGTTTTAATATCTTTTTTTACTTTTGAAATGTTTTAAGATTGGTAAAATTTAGTGCCACTATTTCAAAAACATTAATAAATTCAGCCTATGACAATGTTTTTGAAGATAGTTCTTTGACAAGAATAAACATCAAAAATCTCTCGGCACTTAATTCTCAGTCCAATGACCTGATGTTACTGAACTTTGTACAAGTCAAACATAAAAGGTACATGCTAACAAATGTACATGCTCTTATAGATGGGTGTGCAGCAAAGGTAGATTCCCGACGCAAGTAATATTAAGAAAATACAAAAGTAGCCAAAGGGACTGCGGCTGATGTAATCAAATGAAGAACCAGAGATGTCAGTGCTCAGATCTCTCTCTCTTAGGCAGTCCCTCGGAACCGAGGATGACTTGCTTCCACATTAAAAAGGAGTTCGCAGGTGACTGATGAGTCCAATGCGGGACTTACAGTCTCTGTCACAGGTGGGGCAGACGGTGGTTGAAGGGGCGGGTGGGTGGGGTGCTTGGGTTGACGTGCGCTCCTTGCGCTGCCTGCGCTTGGCTTCCGCTTGCTCCCGTCGAAGAGACTCGAGGTGTTCGCCGCCTTCCCGGATGCTTCCCCTCCACTTTGTGTGGTCTTGGGCCAGGGATTCCCAGGTGTCGGTGGGGATGTTATACTTTTTCAAGGAGGCTTTGAGGGTGTCCTTGAAGCGTTTCCTCTGCCCACCTGGGGCTCTCTTGCCGTGTCGGAGCTCCGAGTAGAGCGCTTGTTTTGGGAGGCTCAGATCTGCCTGTAAAATGAAACACTGACCTACTGCAGTGCAACGGTGGTGAAATGCAGCTTTGTTCTTCAATCCTGAGAGTTCCAATTTCAGTCAAGCTAAGGTAGAAAGGCATCAAATGCTACCCAAAGGAAGGGAAGGCCATTTCCAGACTGTACTCTGACAACTCTTAACGACTGACTAACGAAGAACCAAGAGATTAATTAAGAGGGGAAAAATAGAGTATGAGAATAAACTTGCAAGGAACATAAAAGTGGACTTTAAAAACTTCTACAAGTATGTAAAAAGAAAAAGATTAGTGAAGACAAATGTAGGCCCCTTAGTCAGAAACGGGAGAATTTATAATGGGGAACAAGGAAATGGCAGAACAATTAAACAAATACTTTGGTTCTGTCTTCACGGAACAGGACACAAATAACTTCCCAGAAATGCTAGGGAACCAAGGGTCTAGTGAGAAGGAGGAATTAAAGGAAATTAGTATTAGTAAAAAAATAGTGCTGGAGAAATTAATGGGACTGAAAGCCGATAAATCCCCAGGGCCTGATAATCTGCATCCCAGACTAGTAAAAGAGGTAGCCATGGAAATAGTGGATGCATTGGTTGTCATCTTCCAAAATTCTATAGATTATGGAACACTTCCTGCAGATTAGAGGGTGGCAAATGTAACCCCACTATTTAAAAAAGGAGGGAGAGAGAAAACAGGGAACTACAGACCGGTTAGCCTAACATCAGTAGTAGGGAAAATGCTAGAGTCTATTACAAAGGATGTGATAACAGGACACTTAGAAAATATCAACGGGATTAGACAAAGTCAACATGGATTTATGAAAGGGAAATCGTTTTTGACAAACCTACTGGAGTTTTTTTGAGGATGTAACTGGTAGAATAGATAAGGGAGAACCAGTGGATGTGGTGTATTTGGATTTTCAGAAGGCCTTTGATAAAGTCCCACATAAGAGGTTAGTGTGCAAAATTAAAGCACATGGGATTGGGGGGTAATATACTGGCATGGATTGAAAATTGGTTAACAGACAGGAAACAGAAAGTAGGAATAAATGGGTCTTTTTCGGGGTGCCAGGCGGTGACTAGTGGGGTACCACAGGAATCAGTGCTTGGGCCCCAGCTATTCACAATATATATCAATGATTTGGATGAGAGAATCAAATGTAATATTTCCAAGTTTGCTGACGACACGAAACTAGGTGGGATTGCGAGTTGTGAGGAGGATGCAAAGAGGCTTCAAGGAGATTTAGACGAGTTGAGTGAGTGGGCAAATACATGGCAGATGCAGTATAACGTGGATAAATGTGAAGTTATCCACTTCAGTAGGAAAAACAGAAAGGCAGAGTAATATTTAAATGGTGATAGATTGGGAAATGTTGATGTACAAAGGGACCTGGGTGTCCTTGTACACCAGTCACTGAAAGCAAACATGCAGGTGCAGCAAGCAGTTAGGAAGGCAAATGGTATGTTGGCCTTCATTGCAAGAGGATTTGAGTACAGGAGCAAGGATGTCTTACGACAGTTATACAGGGCCTTGGTGAGACCACACCTGGAGTAGTGTGTGCAGTTTTGGTCTCCTTACCTAAAAAAGGATATACTTGCCATAGAGGGAGTGCAGCGAAGGTTCACCAGACTGATTCCTGGGATGGCAGGACTGTCGTATGAGGAGAGATTGCGTCGACTAGGCCTGTATTCACTACAGTTTAGAAGAATGAGGGGACCTCATTGAAACGTATAAAATGCCGACAGGGCTAGACAGACTGGATGCAGGGAGGATGTTTCCCCTGGCTGGGTGGCTCTAGAACGAGGTCACAGTCTCAGGATACAGGGTAAGACATTTAGGACTGAGATGAGGAGAAATTTCTTCACTCAGAGGGTGGTGAACCTGTGGAATTCTCTACCACAGAAGGCTATGGAGGCCAAGTCACTGAATATATTTACATAGATACATAGAAGATAGGAGCAGGAGTAGGCCATCCGGCCCTTCGAGCCTGCTCCGCCATTTAATGAGATCATGGCTGATCCTCCAATTCAGTATCCCGTCCCCGCCTTCTCTCCGTAACCCTTAACCCCTTTTGCCTGTAGAAATATATCTAATTCCCTCTTAAATATATTTAATGAGCTGGCGTACACTGCCCTCTGTGGCAATGAGTTCCACAGGTTCACCACCCTCTGAGTGAAGAAATTCCCCCTCATTTCTGTCCTAAATGGTTTAGCCCTTATCCTTAAATTATGTCCTCTAGTTCTGTTCTCACCCGCCAAGGGAAACATTCCTTCTGCATCTAGTCTGTCTAGACCTGTCAGAATTTTATACACTTCTATGAGGTCCCCTCTCAATCTTCTAAACTCCAGCGTGTACATCCCTAAACTACATCGTCTCTCCTCATAGGTCAATCCCGCCATTCCTGGTATCAGCCTGGTGAATCGCCGCTGCACCCCCTCCATGGCAAGAACTTTAAGAAGGAGATAGATAGATTTGTAGACACAAAAGGTATCAAGGGGTATGGGGAGAGAGCGGGAATATGGTATTGAGATAGAGGATCAGCCATGATCATATTGAATGGCGGAGCAGGCTCGAAGGGCTGAATGGCCTACTCCTGCTCCTATTTTTTATGTTTCTATGGTTTTTTTTCTATGACTTCACAGCAGCATTGGTAGAGACTGGCGCGTAGATCATTTGTCCACCCTTTCTGCTAAAGTTGGTGTATTGTCTATGGGGGGGAAAAAAATCTTCCTATTTCTTCCTTCTGGAACCTCCAAGTCTGTGTACCTTGGACTGTGGGGAAAGAGGGCAAATGGGGACATTCCACAACCTGATGCCACTCTGTGATTTGCGCCCCCCAGCATCAGACACCTCCTGATCTGGGGAGGTATGGGTGTGAATGCCAGTGGATGTGCTGGCAAGGGGCTTATTGGGGGAAATGGATACCGTATCCTCTGACACATTAACACATGGCACCACAGTAAAACTCCTTTAACTAATTTGTGATGCAAAGAGCATTATAAGAAGATTGTCAAGTCACTTTCATGGATCATCTTTATCTAGATACAGCTCTACCATTGGTTAAAGGACACTGAACTGAGGACCATGTACATAATTACAAAGGATTACAGAAAGAGCTGCGCCACAACACAGCACTGTGTTGAAAGCAACTGCTTCTAATAGACAAGAGTCTGTAATCGAACAAACAATTGTATTTTGCTGTAACTAAGGTTCTGAATATTGAATTTTGACAGTCCAAGCACTGAAATAAAAAGAAAACCCAAACACAGCTTTGGGATTCCCAAAGCAAGCAAGTTAAAGTGTGCTTACTTACCAGAAGTTTAATTGAAGCAGAAACCATAGGCAACACTTTCATTTTCTTCCTGTAATTATTTTAAGTCATTAAAAAGCTTCCTCCATTTTCACCTAGGATATCAAACAGTCATATGAAATGAGAGTAATAATTTAGTTACTGGAATATTAAAATTTCACATTAAATCCCAAGGCAGTTAACCTAGCAGATAACGTCAGTGTGCAATACAATGAATGGCTTAAGTCATTATTAACTAAACAGACAAATACTTGGGTGGTTTCTGAATTAAGAATCAGGCATTTTATGAATTTAAACTTATACATGATACACGATTATTGACCTACTTCTGACACGGAGCCCCATTGACGAAAGAAAGTCACACTCAAAGCTTATTTTCTAACAATTAAATCAAAGTAGTTTTAACTGGATTGTAAAGCTTAGTTTTATTACACTGAGTAAAACTTTTAATTGTAGTAATTTTTATCCAGATGTATTGGACTGCCTGTTACTCTTCCGCCTGCTCTTTACTTTTCCACACCCCGCTCTCACAAATCACAATAGTTTTTGTCCTATAATATTGGAACAAATGAATAATGTACATCCCAGCAGGTCATTTAACTTGGCTAGGGAGTGTAGGGCTGAAGGATATACAAGTATTCAGTTAACAAGCCTCAAACGGGGAGCGGGCAGGAAATTGGACATGAGGCTGAGTTCGGATCGGTCAAGGCCCTGTGGGTGGCGGAGCGGGCCCAGGGGCTGAGTGGCCGGGTCCTGCTCCTACTTCTTGTGTTCTTTAGATTTGAGGTTAGGATCAGATCAGCCATGATCTTATTGAATGGCGGAGCAGGCTCGAGGGGCCGATTGGCCTACTCCTGCTCCTATTTCTTATGTTCTTATGTTTGGGATTAGAAGCAACTGCATGGAATAGATTTCTGGTTTATGTTGTGCCACTTAATGCCAAGAATGGGAACTGGTCAAGTGCAAATAAGATAGGATGCAAGGCCGGAGAGATATTCCGGTGGTTTCACTGGATTTATCCTTCGGAGGCTTTTCCTCAGGATGTCAACTGGATTGATTACAATCAGTAACAAAGTGAGTGGAAGGAATGAGGTTGATGGGCCATATGAGCTTTTCCCATTCCATCTTGTCTGACGGTACTACTGTGATTGAGGTTACTATTTGAAGCTAGCTAGGTAGTGCATGACGTTGGTGTGCCACTCGATGACTCCATGAAGTGGTAGGAAGCACGTCCATATTTACAAGCGCCCACAAGATCTTAACGATTTCCCCACAGGAAGTGTGGTGGGGAAGGGTAGTGGAGTGGAAATCAGACCTGGAAGAGTTACCTCAAGGTGTTCTCGCGCATACCTCCTGCAAGTCTATTGAGAAAGCGGTGGCACACCAGGTTACTTGCTTGCTCCGTAGGCCACAATTGTGTCGTCGAATAAGGAGAGAAGATAAATTAGGCAGAGGGGAGGAAGGAAAAGTGAGGAGCATTGATAGTTTGTAACATAGAACTGGCTAGTTTTCATAATTTTGCATCGAGTACCTGCAAGACTTTGTTTCGGACTGCAAAGGACATCTTCAGAATGCACACAAAAGCACTCATATCTGCTTACAGTAACAACATTGGATGAGAAAAATAAAAGGGTCCCAATTTTTTTTTTCCAAAGTAATTTTCTTAAGTGCTAGAAAACAGTGGAAAATTGTCATTAAAACCACTGAAAAGTACATCCCAGGCACTTGTGCCTGATCAGAGGGTGGAAATAATGCCGACTGGTTCGGCCTGCTGAGATTATTTGTAACCCACGTAGAAACTTACAGCACAGAAGGAGGCCATTCAGCCCGTCACATCACGGAGAGGTTTATAAATTTATGGTGCACTGTAGGTCATGTTGATGAGGTGTATGCGTTATTCTTATTTGTGCAGCAATTTATAACAGAGTGGTTTTAAAAAGGGTGGAAGAGGGTCAAAGCCATCTTCAGTGGCATGTTGCCAATCTTGCTCTACCCACACATTTGAAACTCAAACGTATGACCGAGAACCTCTGTATTATACGTCTTTTACGTATGCCGAAAACAGAGATAATAGTGCCACATTCAACGGTCTCAATTGGATTGTAAAGCTTAGCTGTTTCAAAAGGAGAATTATTTAGACAGGCAGTCCTTGCACAGAGACTGTAAACGATAGCAATAACCAACAATTCTTAGCAAGTCAAACAGAAAGCAAATCTGAAATAAAACAGAAAATGCTGGAAGCACGCAGCAGGTCAGACTATATCTTACATCTTTTCCCACAGATGCTCCGATGTAACATCTTCCGGTTCTGACACAGGGTCAGACCCGAGATGTTAACTTCACCGTTTTCCTCTCTCCACGTGATTCTTAGCAGGTGATGTATTGATCAGTTGGGTGTTAACAGTCAGCATAGATTTATGACCAAGGCAACTCTTTTTTTTCTAAATCTTGAATCACATTACAGTACAACACTTTTGCTTTGATGCGCTGGGAAGAAAGTTGGCACACAAGGTCTACCCTTTTTATATTCGATGAGCCTCACATTAAAAGGCACACATTAATAAAAATGAGCAATTTCAACATTACAATAAAAAAAAAATCTTTGTTTCAAAATTAACTACAGGTAATGCAAACAATTGATGTGCATTCTTTTTGTGAGGCTTGATTGGCATCCCATCCACCACCTTAAACAATCACTCCCTCCACCACCGGCGTACTGTGGCTGCAGTGTGTACCATCTACAAGATGCACTGCAGCAACTCACCAAGGCTTCTTCGGCAGCTCCTCCCAAACCCGTGACCTCTTCCACCTAGAAGGACAAGGGCAGCAGGCGCATGGGAACACCATCACCTCCAAGTTCACCTCCAAGTCACACACCATCCTGCCTTGGAAATATATCGGCCGTTCCTTCCTCGTCACTGGGTCAAAATCCTGGAACTCCCTCCCTAACAGCACTGTGGGAGTACCTTCACCACACTGACTGCAGCGGTTCAAGAAGGCGGCTCACCACCACCTCTCAAGGGCAACTAGGATGGGCAATAAATGTTGGCTTTGCCAGCGACGCCCACATCCCATGAACGAATAAAGAAAAAAATATATTAAATAATTGATGAGCTTGAGTTTGAACTCTTGCTGTGCAGACAAGATATTAGGAATTTCTAACAAGCAGTATAGAGAGAAAATCACAACAACATATGCCACCATCCTGCTGAACACAAACTGGTCCTACCAGTTTGAGGTGTTAAACCTCAGCAGCAACTGTATGACCCTCCGCAACACAATTATGCAAGTGCCTATCCCCCGATAGGTGAATATGTGTTCTCATACTCAGGTAACACCAGCCAGCAGCTGCTGTTTCAAGCCAGAGGTTTCTCATCATTTATACTGGTAGACAAACTAGACTGAGGACATCTTATCACGTGCCAGCCATGTTGATGTTCTCGATCGCCAAGTCCCACACCACGTCCTAGGTTTATTCCACCAGCTGCTTAATATCATGTGAAAGGCTTCAGCAGAAACGTGCCTGCTGCTAGCATTCTGGGCAAGCCAAACTGCCAGGTTGGTGTAAGTACATCCGTCCAGCAACAGCTTGGTCCTGGATCTTGCAGATGGACCAGAAGTGCTTTTGTTGCATGCCTAAGGATTATGAACCATGAGGGACAACTGTTTGGGCACTTTTTACATGGCACAAGCTTAACCTGCAAATTGAATACCCCTCCATTGAAGAACATAGAGGAGGACCAAAGCAACATTTGCCTCTTCTCACATGGCCCCTAAGTACTGTGTCCAAGCTAAAATTGGTATCCAGCAGACTCCCAAGGCACCAATATAAGTTGACCCTATGACAGGCACTCCCCGTCTTCCAATTGAGACCTCCTCTCGAGAGGCGCAAAGCCATAATATGATAATTCGGGGCACTCACAAATAGAGCACATCAGGTGCCCAGGTGACTGCTACCAACAACGGGTGATCATCTGTGCAAAGGAGCGTTGCAATTCTTTCAGAAATGCCTGGAACATACACTCCATTACAACGCCATCCAATACACTATTGATGATGTTCTGAGTGGACACCACTGCCTCTATTCTTGAGAAAAATAGGCTCAGCAAATGTCCTGTCTACCTTTACATGGATCTTTCAGTAGCAGATCCTTGATAAATTCCAAGATTTAGCCACATAAGTCAGCTTCTTTATGAGGCATGGGAGAGAGATTAGGCCAAAACCATACAAAAATGGATAAAAGCAATGTAACTGGGTTTTACCAAGTCTCATGTTGTTCTATAATCTTGCATAAAGCCACAATGTGCTCTATATATTCATGAGATCAAACCACTGCGTTCATAAAAAGGTCGATGGCATATTTGGTTTGCAGACTGTCCATCACCCCCATGCCCTTGGTTTAAATCCAACTTTAGACTGAAAATCTCCTCTGGCTATCACTGTGTACTACACAGAATCAGTATAAGGCAGTCTCCATGCAGCTATCAATGGTGGCAGCTTAGCAAATATATCTACCCATCACTGAAACAAATTCACTTGAAGAGGCCACATTCATGGCTGGTGTGCACAATTATAATGTTGCACAAGTAAAGCAAAAGATGCCATTCAAAGGTTCAGGGTTAAGCAGATTATTCAGGGAGAATGAATCTTTCGTGGTAACCGTGGAGCGCTGGACACTGACACGGGAGCAGAAAGGTGTTCTCCATTCCCTGGCAGATATTATTCATAATCAGCTCGATAGATTTTTTTTTTTTTTATAAACAAAATGTATAGAATTTTGCTAATCTGAAACTAAATTTACAACATGGATGCTCTTGTCTTTAATGCACCAGATTTTAGATTATGCGGATAACATGTTAATTTTGTGTCTAGTTTTTAAAATATATTTAAAGGGCCTAAGACACAATATAGGGTTAACATTTCAATCAGACATTCCACACTGGAATAAACACCCAAACTGACAACTGGCTCAAAATAAACAATGATAATACTTGCATTTATATACCTCTTATCAAAACATCTCAATGCGCTTCACACAGTGAATCACTTTTATGCATACAAATGCGGGAGCTATCTTCTTCTTAGGCAGTCCCTCGGAATCGAGGATGACTTGCTTCCACATTAAAAATGAGTTCTCAGGTGACTGATGAGTCCAATGCGGGACCTACAGTCTCTGTCACAGGTGGGGCAGACGGCGGGTGGGTGGGGTGCTTGGGTTGACGTGCGCTCCTTGAGCTTGGCTTCTGCTTGCTCCCGGCGAAGAGACTCGAGGTATTCGGCGCCTTCCCAGATGCTTCTCCTCCACTTTGTGCGGTCTTGGGCCAGGAATTCCCAGGTGTCGGTGGCGATGTTGCAATTTTTCAAGGAGGCTTTGAGGGTGTCCTTGAAGCGTTTCCTCTGCCCACCTGGGGCTCTCTTGCTGTGTCGGAGCTCCGAGTAGACCGCTTGTTTTGGGAGTCTCGTATCAGGCATGCGAACGATGTGACCCGTCCATCGGAGCTGATCGAGCGTGGTCAAAGCTTTGATGCTGGGGATATTGGCCTAAGCGAGAACACGGACGTTGGTGCGCCTATCCTGCCAATGGATCTTGCGGAGGCAGCGTTGGTGGTACCTCTCCAGTGCTTTGAGGTGCCTGCTGTACATGGTCCATGTCTCTGAGGCATACAGGAGAGTTATACCACACCAGCCATGCCCAACAAATAATGAAATGAATGACCAATTATTGTAACAATTTTTTTTCCGGGTGGTGGAGGATGAGGAAGACATTTTGGCGAGAACACAATTCTCTCCCTTTCTTTGAATGCTGCCATGGGATTGTTAGCATCCAAGTGAATCACTGTACCGGGCAGATACGACCTCAAGTTAACTTCTTACCTGAAGGAAGGCACCTCCAACAATGCAGCATCCCCTCATTACTGTAGTGCAGTACCGGGCTTAATTTTGCCTTCAATTTCTAGTACGGGACTCAACCTCACACCTTCGGACCCAGAGGCTTAGAGCCAGTAATTAAACTCATATTTCTCAGTGGCAGTCATGTTGCTACAAAACCCACACAGAATTTCTCCACTTCAAGACCTTGAATCCAATAATGGATACAGGAGTCTAAATGGACACCTAGAATTCAACAGTGTTATTCACGGCAAAATGCGATCAATTGTTAACTAATGTTAGCGTTTGTATGTTAAGGTGTGTATTAAATCTTATCATAACATGATGCAAATCATTTTTAATCAATCAAATTATTAATTTTATTCGAACATGTAACCAAAATGATGTACTAATACATTACAGGGAAGGGAAGAAATTATTTTTTTATTTATTTATTCATTCACAGGATGTAGGTGTTGCTGGCAAAGCCAGCATTTATTGCCCATCCCTAACTGCCCTGGAGAAGGTGATGGTGAGCCGCCTTCTTGAACCACTGCAGTCCATGTGGTGAAGGTACTCCTACAGTGCTGTTAGGGAGGGAGTTCCAGGACTTTCACCCAGCGACGATGAAGGAACGGCGATGTATTTCCAAGTCAGGATGGTGCATAACTTGGAGGGAAACTTGCAGGTGATGGTGTTCCCATGCACCTGCTGCCCCTGTCCTTCGAGGTGGTAGAGGTCGCGGGTTTGGGAGGTGCTATTGAAGAAGCCTTGGCGAGTTGCTGCAGTGCATCTTGTAGATGGTACACACTGCAGCCACGGTGTGCTGGTGGTGGAGGGAGTGAATGTTTAAGGTGATGGATAGAGTGCCAATCAAGCGGGCTGCTTTGTCCTGGATGGTGTCGAGCTTCTTGAGTGTTGTTGGAGCTGCACACATCCAGGCAAGTGGAGAGTATTCCATCACACTCCTTACTTGTGCCTTGTAGATGGTGGAAAGGCTTTGGGGAGTCAGGAGTGAGTCACTCGTCGCAGAATACCCAGCCTCTGACCTGCTCTTGTAGCCACAGTATTTATGTGGCTGGTCCAGTTAAGTTTCTGGTCAATGGTGACCCCCCCCCCCAGGATATTGATGGTAGAGGATTCGACGATGGTAATGTCATTGAATGTCAAGGAGAGGTGGTTAGACTCTCTCTTGTTGGACACTGTCATTGCCTGGCACTTGTGTGGCTCGAATGTTACTCGTCACTTACCAGCCCACGCCTGAATGCGGTCCAGGTCTTGCTGCATGCGGGCACGGACTGCTTCATTATCGGAGTTGTTGCAAATGGAACTTAAAAGCTGTGCAATCAGCAAACATCTCCACTTCATTGAAGAAGCAGCTGAAGATGGTTGGGCCTCGGACACTACCCTGATGAACTCCTGCAGCAATATCCTGGGGCTGAGATGATTGACCTCCAACAACCACAACCATCTTCCTTTGTGCTAGGTATGACTCCAGCCAGTGGAGAGTCTTCCCCCGATTCCCATCGACTTCAATTTTACTTGGGCTCCTTGATGTCACACTTGGTCAAAGGCTGCCTTGATGTCAAGGGCAGTCACTCACCTCACCTCTAGAATTCAGCTCTTTTGTCCATGTTTGGACCAAGGATATAATGAGGTCTGGAGCCGAGTGGTCCTGGCAGAACCCAAACTAAGCATCGGTGAGCAGGTTGCTGGTAAGTGCCGCTTGATAGCACTGTCAATTACCCCTTCCATCACTTTGCTGATGATTGAAAGCAGGCTGATGGGCCGGATTGGATTTGTCCTGCTTTTGTGGACAGGGCATACCATGGCAACTTTCCACTTTGTCAGGTAGATGCCAGTGTTGTAGCTGTGCTGGAACAGCTTGGCAAGGCGCAGCTAGTTCTGGAGCACAAGTCTTTAGCACGACAGCCGGGATGTTGTTGGGGCCCATAGCCTTTGCTGTATCCAGTGCACTCAGCCGTTTCTTGATATCACGTGGAGTGAATCAAATTGGCTGAAGACGGGCTTCTGTGATGGTGGGAACCTCAGGAGGAGGCCGAGATGCATCATCCACTCAGCACTTCTAACTGAAGATGGTTGCAAACGCTTCAGCCTTGTCTTTTGCACTCGCGTGCTAGGCTCCACCACCATTGAGATGGGGATATTCATGGAGCCTCCTCCTTCGTTAGTTAATTGTCCACCACCATTCACGACTGGATGTGGCAGGACTGCAGAGCTTTGATCTGATCCGTTGGTTGTGGGATCACTTAGCTCGGTCTATAGCATGCTGCTTCCACTGTTTGGCATGCATGTAGTCCAGTGTTGCAGCTTCCCCAGGTTGGCCCCTCATTTTTAGTGCTGCTCTTGGCATGCTCTTCTGCACTCCTCATTGAACCAGGATTGGTCCCCTGGCTTGATGATAATGGCAGAGAGGGAGATATGCCGGGCCATGAGGTTACAGATTATGGTGAAATATAATTCTGCTGCTGATGGCCAGCAGTGTCTCATGGTTGCCCAGATTTGAGCTGCTAGATCTGTCCTGAATCTATCCCACTTAGTACGGTGATAGTGCCACACCATACGATGGAGGGTGTCCTCAGTGTGAAGACAGGACTTTGTCTCCACAAGGACTGTGCGGTGGTCATTCCTACCAACACTGTCATGGACAGATGCATCAACGACAGGTCAATTGGTGAGGACGAGGTCAAGTAGGTTTTTCCCCCCGTGCTGGTTCTCTCACCACCTGCCGCAAGTCCAGTCTGGCAGCTATGATCAGTAGTGGTGCTACCGAGCTACTCTTGGTGACGGACTAAGAGTGAGAGGTAGTGTGAGGGTGCCGTAACACAGCGCAAAATGCTACTGTGTGCTCTGGTGTTGTCAGAAAACAGACTAGGATAGTTTCTACAGGCTGTACGTGGGCCCGGGGGTAAACATGACCAGGGGTGGAAGTCATGTCATTCCAGATCATTCCCACATAACCACCAACTAGTTCAAAAACTGAACTGGTAGAGATCTGGCCACTAATCACCTGCACAAAAAATACTTATCTAAACGAGAGGGGAGAAGTTTTAAGTACATGTATTTTAAAAGAAAGCAAGCTAGAACGGGTTTGGAAAATCAAGTAGGGAGGCTACTTCCTGATCAGTATTCAATGACTCATGCTGGAAAATACATGCATAGATGTCAGATGAGGAAAGGATGAGACACCCACAATGAAATAGTTTGCTGATGCTCTCTGTCCAACCTCACACATGCAAAATGGCTACTTGGGCGAGTTATTTCAGGACTGGCAGCACCCGTGGAACCACACTCCAGCACGAGTCACTGTCTGTAGGGGTGAAAATGGGGGGGGGGGGGGGGCAGGGAGGAAGTCTAACTGCATTCAGAGACAACCACCATTGTTAATGATGGATTTACTGAATGAATTCATAGTACATACTATGTATGGTTTCCAAATTATCACACTGCACTGGAAGGAGTGTTAAATCTTTTTCATGTCATCATTTTTCTTTAATCATACATTCTTCTTGCAGATAAAGCCATTCGGCCCATCATGCCTGTACAGGTTTTTCAAGGAGCTATCCAATTAGTCCCACGCCCCTGCTCTTTCCCCATAGCCCTGCAATTTTTTTCTTTTCAAGTATATATCCAGCCATATAAATACTGTGGCTACAAGAGCAGGTCAGAGGCTGGGTATTCTGCAGCAAGTGTCTCACCTCCTGACTCCCCAAAGCCTTTCCACCATCTACAAGGCACAAGGCAGGAGTGCGGTGGAATACTCTCCACTTGCCTGGATGAGTGCAGCTCCAACAACACTCAAGAAGTTCAACACCATCCAGGACAAAGCAGCCCACTTGACTGGCACCCCATCCACCACCTTAAACATTCACTCCCTCCACCACCGGCGCACCGTGGCTGCAGTGTGTACCATCTACAAGATGCACTGCAGCAACTTGCCAAGGCTTCTTCAACAGCACCACCCAAACCCACGACCTCTACCACGTAGAAGGACAAGGGCAGCAGGCACATGGGAACACCATCACCTGCAAGTTCCCCTCCAAGTTACACACCATCCTAACTTGGAAATATATCACCGTTCCTTCATCGTCGCTGGGTCAAAATCCTGGAACTCCCTCCCTCACAGCACTATGGGAGTACATTCACCACGCGGACTACAGCGGTTCAAGAAGACTGCTCACCCCCCACTTTCTCAAGGACAATTCAGGATGGGCAATAAATGCTGGCCTTGCTAGCGACACCCACATCCCAGGAACGAATAAAAAAATTAGCTTTTGAAAGTTACTTGTGAATCTGCTTCCACCACCCTTTCAGGCAGTACATTCAGAGCCACTACGTAAAAAAAATTCTCATCTCCCCCTCGGTTCTTTCGCCAATTATCTTAAATCTGTGCCCTCTGGTTATTGACCCTCCTGCCAATGTAAACAGTTTCTACTCTGTCAAAACTCTTCAGAATTTTGAACACTTCTATTAAATCTCCCCTTAACCTTCTCTACTCTGAGAACAATCCAAGCTCCCTCGGTACCATTCTAGTAAATCTATACATGGCAGTATAGCTATCATGCCCAGAACATAAACATTGTCAGTTCAATTGCATAAGATAAATATTGCATAAGATAAATAATCATTTAAAGAACTCAGATTTTGTTCTAAAGAGAAAGGGGGAAGACATTTAATAACTTTTTCGTGTGAATCCCATGCACCAAACAATTGAACACACAAAATAGTAAAATTATTTTTTTAAATAAAAACACAGTAACTTAAAATACACCAAAGCTTGGGTGGTGTATCAATTGTTTTTATTTTTTTCTAAAGAATATCTACAACAGTCTCTTAAAATATAGCACTCCAGCACACTTTACACAAAACATATTACACCTGAACGAGTCTTCAAGTTCATTGTAGAAATGCAGTAATAATCAAGATTTTAGAAAGGTTGCCATCTGAATGAAGATACAAGCCTGTCGTAAGCATCTAATCTGTGCCCATCACTGGGTTTTATCCTTTTGAGCTGTTTGCCCCTTAGATGCTTCCACTCCAGAGGTAGGCATCCAACACCAGCTGCAAATTCTTCCTTTGCTAGAACAGTTAGTTATGGGGCTGGTTAGAACTGTTGACTCAAATCAAGTTGTATATTGTCCATTAGCCCACTCAAAGTTTTTTCTGTATATGCTAGCAGTAACGACGTGCATTCATATAACCTTTTTAACATAGAAAAATGTCCCAGGCCTCTTCACAGAGGCGTCAGGAGGAAACGGATGCCAAGCCAAATGGGTGCTGACCATAAATTTGGTCTAAGAAGTGGGTTTTAAGAAAGCTCTGAAGGAGGAGAGGAAGTGGAAAAGTCTAAGGAGGGAATTCTGTAAAGTGGGACCAAGGCAGCTCAAGGTCCAGTTGCCCCTTAAGATGAAAGGGAGGATACACAAGCAGCTGGAGTCAGAGGGAGAGTTTGGGGGTGAAGGGATTGGTGCAATGGTGGAGGATACAAAGATAGGGCAGGGTGAGGCCATGGAGGGCGTTAAATACGGATGAGAATTTTAAATTTGAGGCACTGGGGGAACCAATGTAAGTCAGTGAAGATGGGCGCAAAATATTGGATGAGTGGAAGTTCATGGAGGTTGGAGGATGGAAGGCTGGCCAGGAGAGCACTGGAGCAATCAACTCTGAAGGTGACAAAGGCATACACATAATTTAGGCTGACACTCCAGTGCCAGTACTGAGGGAGTGCTACACTGTTGGAGGTGCCGTCTTTCGGATAAGACGTTAAACCGAGGCCACGTCCCAAGAAAAAAGACTTGCATTTATATAGCGCCTTTCACGACCACCGGACGTCTCAAAGCGCTTTATAGCCAATGGAGTACTTTTGAAGTGTAGTCACTGTTGTAATGTGGGAAACGCAGCTGCCAATTTGCGCACAGCAAGCTCCCACAAACAGCATTCTGATAACGACCAGATAATGTTTGTTTTTGTTATGTTGACTGAGGAATAAATATTGGCCAGGACACCGGGGATAACTCCCCTGCTCTAATTCGAAATAGTGCCATGGGATCTTTTACGTCCACTTAAGAGAGCAGACAGGGCCTCGGTTTAACGTCTCATCCGAAAGACGGCACCTCCGACAGTGCAGCACTCCCTCAGCACTGCACTGGAGTGTTAGCCTAGCTTTAGGTGCTCGAGTCCCTGGAGTGGGACTTGAACCCACAACCTTCTGACTCAGAGGCTAGTGTGCTATCCACTGAGCCACAGCTGACACTTAGTGGGTGTAAAAAATCTCAAGTAGCTATTTCAAAGAACAGGAGAGTTCTGCCTGGTGCCCTGGCCAATATTTATCCCTAAACAAACTCCTTAAAACAGCTTATCTGGTCATTTATCACATTGCTGTTTGTGGGACCTTGCAGTGCGCAAATTTGCTGCCGCGTTTCCTACAGTGAATTAGAACAATGTCGAAACATTCAAAAAAGCACTTCATTGGCTGTAAAGCACTTTGGGGCGTCCGGAGGTCATGAAAGGCACTATATAAATGTGTCTCTTTCTTTCAGGAGCACGAGATGAGGTGGAGGCAAGTGATGTTACAGAGGTAGAAGTAGGCAGTCTTTCCAATGGAGAGGATTTGAGGTAGAAAGTTCAGCTTGTGGTTGAACAAAACACCGAGGCTGCAAACAATCTGGTTTAGCCTGACATGGAAAGCTTGTGGTAGGGGCCAAAGATGACGATTTTGGTCTTCCCAATGCCCAGCAGGAGGAAGCCATGACAATCCAAGACTGGATGTTGGACAAGCAGTCTGACAGCAGAGACAATGCAGGAGTAGAGCTGGGTGTCATTGGCATACACACAAAGCGGACCCAAAGTTTGTGGAATATGTTGCCATGGGGCAATATATAGATGAGGAAGAGGAGGGACCATGGATGGATGGTCTTGACCATGTGGATGGGAAGAAAAGTGATTGCTAGATGCTCTGGCTATGATCAGATAAGTAAGAATATAACCAAAAGAGGGCAGTCCCAGATAGCTGAACAACAGAGAAGTGGGGTTGAAGGAGGATAGCTTGATCAACTGTGTTGAACGCGGTAGAGAGGTAAAGGAAGGATAATGCACTAATACACTCACAAAGAATATAGTTTGTGACTTTAGTTATGGCCTTTACGATGCTGGGGAAGGGCGACTGAAGGGATTGTAGGAATGGTAGTATGGATCTACGAAACTACAACATCTTCAAAGACCACGAAGAAGAAAGGGAGATGGGGGCGATAGTTAGCAAGGTCGGAGGTGCCAAGGGCGTTTTTTTTTTTGAGAACTGGTAATAATTAGCAATCCCGTAGCTAATACAGGAGTTGACGAACTGCAGCATAGTTCATCTACCTTCTCTTGTCCTGGCTCATCCACGCAAAGATGCAACTTCTGGGATTTTAGAAGGTGGATTGATTTCCTCTTTCATCAGGCAGCGCTACTGTAGTACAGATACGCTTCATAAAGAGCATAATCTTGTTATATTCAAAACCGGAGCTATTTCACAATTATATAATTGGAAAAATAAGTCACTGCACCGAACAGTAATTTGCTTCACATGTATTTTCAACCCACTGAACAGAAATAAATTCCCGATTAGAGCAAGCTCATAACAGATTTTATTTTTTGTTTTCCACTTCAGTTCCAACATAGACGGCGATGAGAGAAAGTTAGGATCACCCAGGACAAAAGTCTTAAATGATAATTATGTAACAGATGTTATCTGTAGCTTGCACCAGCTATTATACTGCACCTTGCTTGGATTTTTCAGGTAAAAGCATATTGCAAGAAACAATTCACAGGCTACGTCCTTAAGAACCAATGAAACCAAAAATGTCATTTGGCACATTAAACCTATTCCTTTTACAGAGCATATATACACATATGGAAGATTGTAAAATAACACTAGAATGGTGAAACCCTGATGCAATGCATTACGCTAGTATAATATTGATCCAATGGTTGAATGGTCCTCTTCAGTACTGTAGGATTCTAAGTGGAGGAGGGACACAAGTTCCCATGAAGAAAAGGACCTAAAATAAGCAGGAGAATCTTGTTGGGCCACTCTTGTGGACCTCAGGGGTTGCATACAGAGCACGATCACCCTGGGAGTTGCACCTAGTGTGCCCTCTCAGAAAGGAAAATTCTCAGTTAATATTAATTCTTAGTCAACAACACAGCACAGGAATATTTGGTGCAGGCAAATACAAATTTTAGCAAATTGTTGACAAACCATAGAATCAAAAAGCCAAAAAATGTGATGCAAGCACCGTTTGACTTCCCAACTCTTCAGGTTCAAGTTGGTCATGATATAGGAAGCTAGGAACTAAAAAGGGCATCGAGCAAGATTTTCCAATTGCTTGCAGCAGGCCAATGCCATGAGAATTCATGTCACACAGACAAAGATGTACATCTATAAAGAGAACAAGTTTCGGCTTCTCTAACTGCCTCGGTAGCAGGTAGCTGTCACAAGATTTAAACAGGCCCCTAACACTGTCTAAATCTGAACAAATTCCTCCCCAACATAAACAAACTTGAATGTGTTTTGTTAAAACTAATTTTGGATACTAAGGAACCAAGGGAAGGTGCAGTTGAGGTTGAAATCAGCCATTTTATTGAATGACAGAGCAGGCTCAAAGGCCTACTCCTGCTCCTATTTCTTATGTTCTTAAGACGTGCCCCTTTAAGAAGCAAATGGAAAGCTAGTTTGACCTTTCCACCAATTACCATTTTTATGGTACTAGCAAACATCCTAGTAACCAGTGATATAATTATACTTTTTCCTTTAACAGAAGCCTACACCTCCCACACTACCAACTGCCAGACTCGCCCACTAGTTAATGGTACAAGGACTAGGGGACACAGATTTAAGGTTTTGGGCAAGAGATACAGAGGGGATGTGAGGAAAAACTTTTTTACGCAGCGAGTGGTGAGGACCTGGAACTCGCTGCCGACGGAAGTGGTGGAAGCGGAGACACTCAATGTTTTCAAGGGGAGACTGGATAGGCACTTGAGGGAAATAAACTTGCAGGGCGACAGGAATAGAGCGGGGGAATGGGACTGACTGGATTGCTCTGCAGAGAGCCGGCGCAGACTTGATGGGCCAAATGGCCTCCTTCTGTGCCGTTATGACTCTATCCTGGCGATGTACTGTGCACTTATGACTGCCACCATCCTTACCAGGTTGCGTTTCACTTTTCTTCATTCTTGATGCCACGATTTCTTTTTCGAGGCTGCCATTGCCATTAATCCTTTGACCCCTGGAAGTTCACGACTTCCCTGGGCCAGACATTTTTTTTTTTTGAAGTGTTCAGCTCCGACAGCATGACGTAGGAAAGCTTTGAACATTAAAATGCCATTTGGGCCATCAAACCTACTTTATCCACACTCCATGTCAGGCCACCTTATTCGTAGTCTGTCCCCTCCCACTCAAGATCTGTCTTTTCTCATCCTAAATCCCATGTAAATCAAGTACATCTGTTAACGTCTCGACCTCAGAGCTGAGGTCCGACCCCATATCCTCTCCATCCCAACACTGCCTACTTCCATCTCTAACATTGCCTGGCTCGATCCCTACCTCAGCCCATCTGCTACTGAAACTAGCATCTATGCCTTTGTCACCTCTAGACTTGACTATTCCAATGCTCCCTTAGCCGGCCTCACATCCTCCACCCTTCATGAACATCAGCTCCAATCACTAGTGTACGCCCCAAACTCAGAACACAAATGAGAGTGCTTGTCTACCTTATTGCTTGTGGAATCAACCTATTTGAAAGTGAGGCAACGGCTGCTTATGAAGAAGGAACGTGTACCTACACCAATACAGAAAGTTCATTCTAGACTGCACAGCCAAGTATTAACTGACAATATAAGACGTCATGATGTGGAGATGCCGGCGTTGGACTGGGGTGGACAAAAATGAGAAGTCGCACAACACCAGGTTATAGTCCAACAGATTTATTTAATTTTACAAGCTTTCGAAGCAGTTCGCTCCTTCGTCAGGTAAGTTAGCAATGAGAGAATCTCCCAGAATTCACAATTTAAACCCAGACAAAATCTATTCACATTATTCGCTACAACAAAGAGCACAGCCAAGACAATGAGATGTGTCCCAGGGGGTCCAACGTGTCAAACCACCTGCTGGCTGCATATCCTGTCAATTTGTGTTCTTGTGTTAGCCTTTTTAAAAAAAACAAAAAAAAAAACAAAAAAAAAACACCTGGGAAGACCGGCCATGATGTCAAGTCACGTTCTGTATCGTGACATGAACCCGATATCGCGATTGAGGCCATCCTCATGAGTGCGGAACTTGGCTATCAGTTTCTGCTCTATGATTTTGCGCTGTCGTGTATCTCGAAGGCCGCCTTGGACACAAATTGACAGGATATGCAGCCAGCAGGTGGTTTGACACGTTGGACCCCCTGGGACACATCTCATTGTCTTGGCTGTGCTCTTTGTTGTAGCGAATAATGTGAATAGATTTTGTCTGGGTTTAAATTGTGAATTCTGGGAGATTCTCTCATTGCTAACTTACCTGACGAAGGAGCGAACTGCTTCGAAAGCTTGTAAAATTAAATAAATCTGTTGGACTATAACCTGGTGTTGTGCGACTTCTCAATTTAAGACGTAGCAGTTCTTTCACAAAACAGTGTCTAATGACAAGAGGTTGTACCTCCATGGTAGCTCCAACTTTAGAAGGATCATCAGGTGAGAGAACTGAATTAACTGATTGAGTTGGAAGCTCCAAAAAGCAGGCAATATGGATTATCATTTCCATACACCCAACACTTAAGAAAAGAGAGGTTTGCTGAATCAACAAATTCACCTCACTGGATAGAAAGCATTAAAAATGATTTAGATGATTTTAAAAGTCAACATCTTAAATTACAGTAACAGAAATTGATGGTAGAGGCTTTTTTTTCCAAAGAAAAAAAAAGAGAAAACCAAGTGAAAGGCCAGAGTGCACTAAGATTGACATGAGGAGAGAATTTAAAATCCATAAAATCTCTTGAGAAGGCAAAAACACTGGAGAGAAGAAATATCTTAGTTACTGCTTCAGGAATCACAACTCTTAGGCTCGTCCCTGTATTTTTTAAGTTTAATTAAAAAAAATTCTCCCCTCAACTCCAAAATATACATAAGAATCAGTGAACGAAAAATGACTGCAAGTATATGTTAAGAAGTCACAAATTGGCCAAGTGGGAATCACTATTCATTTACCAATTACACTATCCATTAACTTCAAAACATGTAATTCACCACTTAAATTTTTTTTGTCTGTAATGGGTAGAGCAACAGCAATTGGGACTGCTCCAGAAGAGCCTTCCAGGCATGAATTGAGCATGCATGGGAACGGTAGCATAGTGGTGATGTTAATGGACTAGTAATCCGGACTCATGATCGAGAGACGTGAGTTCAAATCTCACCACGGCAGCCGGGGGAATTTAAATTCAGTTAATAAAAAGCTAGTATCAGTAATGGTGACCATGAAACTATCGGATTGTCGTAAAAGCCCATCTGGTTCACTAATGGGAAAGAAATCTGCCGTCCTTACCTGGTGACTCCAGACCCACAGCAATGTGGTTGACTCTTAACTGCCCTTTGAAATGGTCTAGCAAGCCACTCAGTTGTAACAAGCCGCTGCAGAAAACAATAATAAAATAGGACACTAATACGATAGCAAAATACTGCGGATGCTGGAAATCCGAAATAACAACAGCCCACCTGGCATCGATTTCGGACACGACAACGGCACATCCAGCCCAGTCGATCCTGCAAAGTCCTCACTAACATCTGGGGACTTGTGTCAAAATTGGGAGAGCTGTCACACAGACTAGTCAAGCAACAGCCTGACATAGTCATACTCACAGAATCATACCTTTCAGCCAACGTTCCAGACACCATCACCATCCCTGGGTCTGTCCAGTCCCACCGGCAGGACAGAACCACCAGAGGTGGCAGTATAGTGGTATACAGTCGGAAGCGGCCCTGGGAGTCCTCAACATTGACTCCGGACCCATGAAGTCTCATGGCTTCAGGTCAAGCATGGGCAAGGAAACCTCCTGCTGATTACCATCTACTGCCCTCCCTCAGCTGATGAATCCTCCATGTTCAACACCACTTGGAAGAAGCACTGAGGGTAGCAACGGCACAGAATGTACTCGAGTGGGGGACTTCAATGTCCATCACCAAGAGTGGTTCGGTAGCAGCACGACTGACCAAGCTGGCAACAGAAGATCAGGTGGTGGTGAGAGAACCAACACAAGAGAAAAACCTACTTGACCTTGTCCTCACCAATCTACCTGTTGCAGATGCTTCTGTCCATGACAACATCAGTAGCAGTGACCACAGCACAGTCCTTGGGGAGACAAAGACCCGTCTTCACACGGAGGACACCCTCCATCGTGTTGTGTGGCACTACCACCATGCTAAATGGGATAGATTCAGAACAGATCTAGCAGCTCAAAACTGGGCATCCATGTGGCACTGCGGGCCACTAGCGGCAGAAGCAGAATTGTATTCCACCACGATCTGTAACCTCATGGCCCAGCATATCCCTCACTCTACCATTACCATCAAGCCAGGGGACCAACCCTGGTTCAATGAGGAGTGCAGAAGAGCATGCCAAGAGCAGCACCAGGCATAGCTAAAAATGAGGTGCCAACCTGGGGAAGCTGCAACACAGCACTACATACAGTGAAAGCAACATGCTATAGACAGAGCTAAGCAATCCTACAATCAACGGATCAGATCAAAGCTCTGCAGTCCTACCACATCCAGTCGTGAATGGTGGTGGACAATTAAACAACTAATGGGAGGAGGAGGCTCCGTGAATATTCCCATCCTCAATGATGGCAGAGCCCAGCATGTGAGTGCAAAAGACAAGGCTGAAGCATTTGCAACCATCTTCAGCCAGAAGTGCCCAGTCGATGATCCACATCGGCCTCTTTGAGGTTCCCACCATCACAGAAGCCAGTCTTCAGCCAATTCGATTCACTCCACTTGATATTAAGAAACGGCTGAGCGCACTGGATACAGCAAAGGCTATGGGCCCCGACAACATCCCAGCAGTCTGCTGAAGGCTTGCGCTCCAGAACTAGCTGCACCTCTAGCCAAGCTGTTCCAGCACAGCTACAACTCTGGCATCTACCCGACAATGTTGAAAACTGCCCAGGTAAGGCAGGACAAATCTAATCCAACCAATTACCGCCCCATCAGTGTGCTCTCAATCAGCAGCAAAGTGATGGAAGGTGTCATCGACAGTGTTATCAAGCGGCACTTACTCATCGATGCCCAGTTTGGGTTCCGCCTGGACCACTCGGCTCCAGACCTCATTACAGCCTTAGTCCAAATGTGGACAAAAGAGCTGAATTCCAGAGGCGCGGTGAGAGTGACTGCCCTCGACATCAAGGCAGCATTTGACCGAGTGTGGCATCAAGGAGCCCTAGTAAAATTGAAGTCAATGGGAATCAGGGGGAAACACACTACTGGCTGGAGTCATACTTAGCACAAAGGAAGATGGTTGTAGTTGTTGGAGGTCAATCATCTGAGCCCCAAGACATCGCTGCAGGAGTTCTTCAGGGCAGTGTCCTAGTCCCAACCATCTTCAGCTGCTTTATCAATGACCTTCCTTCCATCATAAGGTCAGAAGTGGGGATGTTCACTGATGATTGTAGTGTTTAGTTCCATTCGCAACTCCCCAGATATTGAAGCAGTCCATGCCCGCATGCAGCAAGACCTGGACAACATTCAGGTTTGGGCTGATAAGTGGCAAGTAACATTCATGCTACACAAGTGCCAGGCAATGACTATCTCCAAGAAGAGAGAATCTAACCACCATCCCTTGACATTCAATGGCATTACCATCACTGAATCCCCCACCATCAACATCCTGGGGGGCAACCAATGACCAGAAACTTAACTGGACCAGCCACATAAATACTGTGGCTACAAGAGCAGCTCAGAGGCTGGGTATTCTGCGGCAAATGTCTCACCTCCCAACTCCCAAAGCCTTTCTACCATCTGCAAGGCACAAGTCAAGAGTGTGATGGAATACTCTCCACTTGCCTGGATGAGTGCAGCTCCAACAACACTCCAGAAACTAGACACTATCCAGGATAAAACAGCCCACTTGATCGGCACCCCATCCACCACCTTAAACATTCACTCCCAAAGGACAAGGGCAGCAGGCGCATGGGAACACCATCACCTGCATGTTCCCCTCCAAGTAACACACGATCCTGACTTGGAAATATATCGCCATTCCTCCTTCGTCGTTGGGTCAAAATCGTGGAACTCCCTACCTAACAGCACTGTAAGAGTACCTTCATCACAAGGACTGCAGCAGTTTAAGTAGGCGGCTCACCACCACCTTGTCAAGGGCAATTAGGGATGGGCAATTAATGCTGGCCTTGCGAGTGACGCCCAAATCCCAGGAACGAATAAAAAAGTTATCACAGGAAGTTTATGGAGAATATTATGGCTGCAAGAGACCTGTGAAGTTAGCAACTACCTGCTTTTCAGACCGAAGAACCTATGTATTTTTATAAATGTTACTTAGATCTTTTAACACTATATTTTGATAACTACCTTACAATTGATTTCAAAAGCAAACACATGCTCTCCGAATGGCTTGGTGAATTTATAGTGACGAGTTGAGCCATACAAATCGAACAGAGTTCTGGATTTGATCCAGTCTGTAGAATTAGCTGACCTTAATCAGGGGCTACAACTGCCAATGGTACTCCAGGAATTTTTGTGGGGTGGAAATCAGTCATGGTTTCAGCTCCTGGTTGCTTAAGAGCAGGTAATTCAAGCAGGGAAACTCTGGAGTCATTCAAGAAGTAGTTAGATGCTGTGAGGAGGGAGATTGTAGATTTCTATTGAAGTCTGAGCTAGATGAGCTGAACAGCCACTCTCCTCTGTACTTACCTTTGGCTCTTTATGACGTGACTTAAGATATTCCTTCCTGAGAAAAAATACTTTTCTTTCAATGTTGCAAGACATTTTTTTCCTTCTTGCTCTTGGAATGTGGGTAATGCAGGCAAAATGCCACATCTATTGGCTATCCCTGGTTGCTCGGAGCGGGTGTGGTTGTGGACCTTCTTGAAGCAACTGTGTTATTTGCTCGTGGGCATTACGAGTCAACCATGTTGTGTAGGACTGAAGTTATGTGTAGGCCAGATGAGATAGGGGTAGCAGATTCCCTTCCCTCCCCTAAAGGACCTATGTGAATCAGTTGGGTTTTTATGACAATAAGGCTGCCTTCATGGTCATTTTTTCTGGTGTTATCTCACAAATCACCAGATTCCCGATTAACCCATCATCCAGCTAAATCAAATGTAAATGTGAAGTATTCAGAGGATTTGTGACATGATGATGCACTTCAACTAGCCTCAGGTTTGATGGACAATAATGGAAATTTTCCTGATTAAATGGAGTAGGCAGAGATCATGATTGGTAGGACTTTATATGGAACTTGAACGGAATCAACTTTTCACATTAACATCTCTTCTCGTGTGCAACTATGGCTCAATGCCACCTAATTTAGTTACACAATACCCTAACTTACCCACTTTCCCATTTATAAATGATGCACTCACACTTGCAAACACTCTCTAATTCGTTACACTATCAAACCTCACCTAGGAATTAAGACTGATTGGCTGGCCATCTGCAGAGGTTGCATAAACCAGCAATTACTACTTTAACGAATATTTGTACCCATCGTGGTAAAGAACATCAGTGCTTGGAACGTTCATTGAGCACTGCAAGATCAGGTATAGCACAAATTAGATACAGAGTGCTATCACCCTAACCTCATAAGCGAACCATCTATTGCATCAATATTACAACTTCAATTCCACTACCAGCACAGTCATATCTTTAATCTGAATCAGACTGTCAATGTACAATTAAATTTGGAAATTCTTCCTGCTTTGTACCCATGTCTCTTACAAAATGGTGGAAAATGTCACATTAATTTAAATGGGACTCTACAGAAACAGAACAAACCTTCGTCCCAACAGTCTGGACTGGATTCACAGGTCTCTCTGCATGTTCAGATTCAGCTCCCTTAAAATATCAAGACAATTACTTGTTCTATTTGTATATTCTCCAATTTTAATTTTTGTAATTATTTCAAAAAGCTAAATTTTTTCCTTGAGGTTTTTGTGGGCTCTTTTTTAAAAAAAAATAGGGAGCAAGTCTAGCGCTTTCTTTTCAGATCAATCTCCTTTACTGAATATAGTTTGAGAAATTAAATATTCAAAAATTCACAAACGATTGTGCAGCAGCACTAAACCAGAAAACAGCAGCAGCATGAACAAATACGATTATAGCCTTCACCACTTTCTTCTTTTTACGCTTGCATCAGAGAAGTACATCTGGAGTATAGCTTGGAGAACAGCTGGTCTGTGTTACAGCAGTATCTGCATTAGTGCCATTGGGCCGAGTAAGATTCTTCAAGAGTTCTTCTCAGCCGTTTAAAAAGAACTAAGATCTTTAACCTTTTCACAAAGTGACCAATTTCTTGAATTTAACAGATGTAATAACCGCTAACAGGGATATTTCTCTCAAATTTAATAAACCGTATTTCTAATTTTCTTCCCTCATTTCTTGAAGGCATCAAGAGCTCTACAAATGCTAGCAGCCATGTGGCCATTCTTCAAGTGTGAATGTAGACAGAGAGTTTTGGCAGGCTCTGTGTCAAGGGCCTCACAGGAGCTCGCTTCTGCCCTCACTCTGTGTCCACACGCGCGCACCTTCCTGCAGGGGGCAGTGAAAAGGAGTGGGAACTCTGACAGAATATTTCCCTCCAACCTCAGATATTGAGGTCACCCCACTAGCTTTCCTGTAAGATCTCACACTACAAACTAAACCCAAGACCTTGCTGGTCCTTATGGTTCAGTATCACAGAAAGCAATGCATTTAACTACAAAGTCGTCAGGGTGCAAGTAGCAGTAGCACATACATGATCGTTAAGCAGTGGAATACCAAAAGAATACAGTAATATACCTTTACTTCATTGAGAAGCTTTTGATCCCATAGATTGTTAAACATTCTGAGGGTGCACACATTTAGCAATTAGGCGTGCTCTGAAGATGGCAGTAGCCAAAATGCCACATCCATTTGTTTAGATTGTGTCATCAGTTTTCGTTAGGAACTAATACAGCACCATGAAGTGGTCATGTTCTCCTGAGTATAAGCTTTACTACTTTTCTACCTTGTACCAAGCACATTTGTTGCAAAGGTGCTGACTCAATCAAAGTTTGTACAGTTGGCCTGGTTATTTATCAAAGTGAAACTGCTTGCTTTCAAATTCTAATCAACTGGGTGCAAATCTAATGTTAATTTTGAAGGATAATGACCAATAATTATTGTGGCTAGGATTTTAAAAAAATCAAACTTTCATACTCTTGTCAAGTGAACACTCTAAACCTGTTAGAGCAAACTCCACAAGAGTTAAAGCGAAAATGGAAAGAATAAGGCAAAAATTGAGAATAGGCAGGACTGCAGCAGATTTGACACTTTCATCCAGTTCTTTACCTCTGGTAAACCCATGTCCTCCAAGCTGCCCCTTTCTGCTACAGTGAAATACAAATGTGTGAAAATCCAGCAAGTTTAACAAAAATACAGCTTAGTTTTTGAAATCTTCTTAGCCGCTAATTTGTTTCTTCAGTTATTTAGCAATGGTATAAATGCAAATGTGATCCACAGAAAATATGAAAAGCTTACAAGTAACTTAATCCAAGTCCAAAAAGAGTTTGCTTAGAAGTAAAAATGGCATGCAATACCAGTTTCGTTGTAATGAGCTGTGATCACTACAAAAGAAACCAACATAATTCTGTTGTCTACTTCAGACAGGAGAGTTAATTAGTTACTGCATTTGTTGTTTGTCAAAAACATGTTAAAAATAATTTATACTTAAACTAATTCATGCTTTACCTTTACTTACATGTACAAAGCACTTATTTAAATTTATGACAAACTGCAACAGAGTAGAAGTATTTTAAAATATTAAGAGATCATGCACTGCACCAAACTTTTATCTTAGGTACAAACAGTTGATGTAGTTTGCAATTTATTTAATATGGTTAAATCCATTCCAATTATATGCTCTTTCGCTTCTGCTTTTCCAGCTCAAAAAATTGGATTGTGACAATAGGTTTTGTACTTTTGTTTTTATATACATAGGAGGGTGACATGCCTTCCAGTGAAGACAGGGCAATGCCGTGAAATAAGATACAAGCAAAACAAAACACTATTGTGCAGTTTAGTTTAAAGTTAATGATAAAAATGAATTGCAACTCAAGAGATAGCGCTGTTATGGCTGATTATTAAAGACTTGATATTGGTGCCTGTATATAGCAATGAGACAAGCTGGTACATCTCCAGCAAGCTCTATTTTGTTTTACATTCCTACAGGCCATGTTCTGTGTAATGATCTACCTGCACCATTAAACCTTATTAATAAAATACTTACGAAGGTACCAGACAGATCACTAACTTTTAACTATCCTAATTCGGTTTTCAATATTCTCAATCTGTGTACCTCGCAAATCACAGAACAGGAAGAGGCTATTGAAGTCCAACCAGCTGGTGTACAGAGCATCAAGACAATGGCTATGTATAACAAACCTACGTTGCCAGTGCAGCATGCTTACCAATGTGCGGTCTGATGCACGGATGGTTTCTCAGATGCTTATTTATGAAGGAAGCTCAGAGGATGTGTGGAAATCACATTACAAAATGAAGGTACTCTTTATTTCTCAGCAGTAAAATCACCAAGTAGAGGCAAGGAGTGTCGTTTTAGGCAACTTGGACGTATTTCCGAGTGGTTGGAATAGGACATTAACGGAAGCTTTGGCAGAGATCCGCTCGCCCTCTGTCAGACATGGTGTGTGGCAAAAGAAACCACAGAAAATAAAGGAAGATCAAAAAACAAAAAAAATGCCTATCGAGACAATGAATCATTCCATTAGGAGATGCAAACGGGACACACAGATAGCATGTTCATTTTCAAAAGAAACCTTCTTAAATTCCAAAAGAGAACACTAAAAAATGGCATTTTAAAAGTTCTTGGTCTGTTATTGCTTCTTACCGACACGTGACTGACGTTTAAACAGTTTCATGCACACCCATTTTCAAAAGAAACGGCAGTTTGTTGAAGGAAGGACACTAATTAAGTTGAATCAAAAGCTGAAGTATTTTCCAGTTATTGTGGGACAACAGCATAACATAAATGCTTGTCCCTTCTGCTCAGCAGTGCAAGAGAATTTAAAAATTTAAATGATTACTTTGATTGCTTACAGATACGTAGTTTAGTCTGACTAGTATGAAATTAATGCCAACTAGAATATTCACTACTACAGATTTCCAAAATGTAATCTTTTTACATTGAAATTTAAATTCATAATTCATCACTTTGATGTGCTGAGTGCCCAATTAACATTAAGAAATTTGCTTCTGTAACTTTGAAATCTTCTCAAATATTTCATCAGTAACCAAAAAAACTAAAGAACGTAAACAATTACCAAGCACACAGAATGGGATTGCTTGAAGGATTACACTCCCCACCCCCCTCCCCCCAAAGCGCAATTTTGGCATATACACTCCCACAATAGATTTCAAAACCGGCTTCCTTTAGAAACATTTATCTCCCTTCAATTCAGTGAATTATATGATTTAACATTGAATAAAAATATTGCAGAATTTGATACGTATTTGAATTGCAACATTTCATTCTCACTCCTGCCCCATTTCACAGCTGCATTCACAGGCAGTAAACGAGGTACATCTACACAGATACAAATGGCCAAAAGGGAACAAAAAAAATACTGCAGCAGTAACATTTCTTATGAGAAACTCTCCTCTTTTACTGAAGCTACATTTGTCTCAAATTATTTAGCACCAAGAAAGCAGTTCATTTAACTGGTGCAATCGCGAAAATTATGATCCAGTAGGTGTTGGAAGTGCACACACTCCAGAAACGTGGTATAGTTTGGAATAGTACACTCCTCTTGCGGCACATTCAGCAGAACTGTTTAGTGCACTTCCCCATCCCCCACAGAAATGATGGGTTCCTCAACTGTTACTTCTTCCAAGTGTTAAAATAAATTGGGATGGTCCATTGGCGAGAGAAGAATTCAATGGCCAAAATCAAAAGGCGGACATGATATTTCAAAGAAAAAACAGAAATACTGAACACTTAATAAATACACATTTGTTGGAACGCCCATGGCGTGCAGACACATGAACTGTTCCATGGTTTCAAGTTAACTTTATTGCTCCTTAAAATTACAGTTGGCATGGACAGAGCAAGGAACAATTCAGCAATACAGTATAAAAAAAATACAAGCTGATGAAGCAAAGCCATGATAGCAGGCTCAGGACACACTGGATTACAATTAGTGTGGTTTCAACTTAGTTTTTAATAACACTATCGATTAACTTTTTAAAAAATATTCTCACAGACTGCTAATAAGAGAAGTCAACCACCAATAGTCTAGTGCTCGTACATTCAGTGTAACAATAAAATAAAACAAAAAACTCAAAGTCTTGTGAAATTTCTTGTCTGCCCAACCTCTACGAAAGATCTCGTCCCAGCATTCTCCACCGTTATCGTGGAGCCTACAGAGGAAATGGAAAAATTATTACAATTAATACTTAAAACAGTAAAGTAAGCTGAAGAAAAGTCTAATTTTATTGGTTATATTATTAAATATCTGATTTTATAAGAGTCTGCAGCCATAGTTCCTGTAATTAACATACCATCTGCAAATTAACAAAATCAAAAAATAGCTTTTTTGTCAGTTGTCCCAAGGCAGAAAGTGACAAGAGGCCATTATATTGGAGCTTTGGAAAATCTAGGAAAAACTTCTCTGAGGGGATATTGTGTAAGGGACACATCATTTGAGGAACCATGCATCTCCCTCCCTGCATTAAACGGAGGTTATATTTAACTGAGAAAGTTGTACAAGTGAGTCAGTAACTTAACAAAAAAACTTCCCAAGTATGGTCCTGAAAATCCTGGGTTCACAGGAGCACATTGGACATACAACATCCCAAATGTCACTTCCTCTAGACAACATCCACAGGTTAGGGTTCCCGGGCTTGGCTGTGAACACTCAGCAGCTTTAATCACCAAGACCAGCGGCTTTATGCCTTGTGTGCAAGTAAAACATGTCCTTAATCCTCACTCACGCGGACTAACCGAAAACAGGATCTCTCTGCGAAATGTCAACCTATCCAAGCAAAGTCTTCAGGGAGAGGAGAAAATTGGCCACTAAAAGTACATTCCAGGAACCATACCATAAAATTACTTGGCAGGAAAGGGTCGTTATACAGTACATGGTTTCAAGACGCTTTGCCAATTTCAGATGAAGTGTTCGGCTTTCACTTGCCCCATGTGCAAAGTAACTAGAAAATTGTTTGCCTTCCGGGAACTGGCTTACAACTTGAGCATCAGATCTGGACTGGGTTCTAAAATGATTTAAATTTTCAGAATTGATTTAAAAAATTGTCCCAATAGTGGTAGTCTGGGGCTTTGATTTTCTGTGCCCATTAGTCAGGAAGAAAATATTACGTACAAGTTGGGTATAGGCATAAGAAATGTCAAAGTTTTGTGATACCAAATTGAGGGGGAGGTGGAGCAGCAGGAATAATGCATATGGCCATGGGTTAGAGGCAATGCTCCAGTTAATTTTTTTTTTGGGTGCACGGCCCCTTTAAGGCGCTGCGCAGCCCATTCAAAATACCGTGCACACGCAATTTTACCACTGAAAAGCCGGCAAGCCAGCTGCACGGGAGGTCCAGAGAGCTGCGCGGCCGTGCAACTTAAAGGGAACATTGGTTCGAGGTGTGAGCCAAATTCAGTTTAATGTTAATAAATGTGAAATGTTACATTTTGGGAACAAACAGAATTGGAAATGTGTACTAAATGGTAACATTCTCAATGGGGCAGGGGAACAGAGATACACACATTTAAAAGCAGGCTTTCAAGTGAAAAAAAACATAAAAGGGGCAAATTAGATTATGAATATCACAAGGGAGTGATGATGATCCTGCAGAGGATATTGGTTAGGCCATTGTTGGGGGAAGTACAGCATGCAGTTCAAGCATTCCGTTATAAAATGGATTGGAGCCATGAAAAAGGTGATGTATAGATTCAGTAAGTTGATAGCAGGGATGAGCGGATGTAGTGTGATGAAAGACATGAAAAAGTAGAGTTGTATTCACAGCGTAAGGGTTAAGCGAGGGATCTCAAAGAAATGCTAATTCAAATAGTAGATTTCCACAGGCTGCTGAATTGGTAACAAGGGGGTGTAAACTCAGAATTAGTACTGGAAGCATAAAGGGGGAAATTCCCACTCCACAAAGGGTCATTATGAAATGCGTACCAAAACTAACTACTGACGTTGAGTAAATAACAATACAGGAGTGAATTAAACACTTCAAGAAAAATATTAACAGCTATGGGGAAAGAGCAGGAAAATAGGACTCGAGGAGACAGCTCCTTTGTGGAGCTAGCACTAGCATGAGCATGATAGGAGGAAGGAAGCCCTTTGACCTGTGTTGAAAGTTCTATGCTTCTATACCTAATCCCTACTTCTGGTGCCTCTGTCTCTAGATAGTAATCCCTTCAGCTGTATACTATTCCAGCTCTTTCTGCCATATCCTTCCCCCTTTACCCAGGCTGATTTACTCATTCAATAACTTAAGTCTGTTTTATTCTCGCCATTGACTATATTTCGTATCAGAAAGTCATTCTACCTAATACTCCACAGCATTCTACTGGTGCAGGGCATTTAAAAAAAATTGACTTCATAAAAATTGAGCAACATTCAATGCATTAAAAAAAAAAAAACACCTTCAGCACCTCTCCACATGAAGTTACTGAATCCAGAATATCAAAACTGATATTTTATTCCTTATTCCAACAACAAATACAATCTTATACAATGATAAAGGAATGTGTTTTTAAAAGGTGGCTGGTCATTTCAACCAGATGCTGCTCAGAACTAAAATTACAAACTTGCCCTGGATGCTTACAACTGGTTTTCTGTTGCTAGTCAACCTACTTGATACCATATCATACAAGCAGAAAAGAAAAAAGACATTTCACAAAACTTTCAGACACAATTTTAAAAACTGTAATTAATTTGTTTTTGATTATTGCTTACCTCATTGTAAAAAACAATTCAAACTTTTTTTTCTTAGAAATATTTAGTGCGGTTCAATGCTCTCTGGGCTAATTCGCCCTTTTCATCTGTTATTTTCTCCCAGTCTGTTTGTCCAACCACAAATCCTATGGCTCGTTTGCGCTCAGCGTCCTTCTCCTCTTCCAAGTCTGCCCATCTCACCTAAAGCATATTGGGGGCAGTTCAGATACATATATTATTTTCCTCCCTGCCCACCTGAAGCACACTGTTTTTCAAAGCAATCTGAAATTATGTGCAGAAGCATTCATATATCGGAATTTATTTAACAAGTTAATTTTCCTAATAGTGTATTTTTCATTGGTAGATTTATGATCAAGCAGCATTTGGTCATGGCTTGAGGGCAAGGGCTACAGAAAAGAAAGAGTGGAGAAATAACTCCCTGGCTAAAAATTAAATTAAAAATTATATATCCCATCGCTTAAGAGTTGTCATATTATAAATTGAATACGACACAACAATGGTATTTTAACCACAGCTGTCAAGTTTCACACTTGACCCTAAACAGAACGGAACTCTGGAATTGTTGATGAGACAATAAACTAAGTGGATACCACACTGAGAATAGCAGTGATCTTCCAAGAATTGTTCATGGTCATTGACGTAATAAAGACTCACTACGCACTTGAACATAAAGCAAGGCTTTAATCAACTTGTAACAAAACATGGAGGTCTAGTTAGCAGTCACTAGCTTCCTGTTTCCAGATTGTCTCTGCCCAAGGTGGGCCCATGCCTGAGTATTTATACTCCCTGGACGGCGCCCCAGCTGGCCGCCCAGTAGTACTTCCTGAGTTGTTACTTGCGATTTATGACAGTCTTAAATTTGGTTACTCCATTCACTCCCTAAACGCTGCAATTTCAATTGTATGTGAATTAGTACGTTAATTGTTGGCAAGCTGCACACAACATTCGTGGATGAATTTTCCTCCCTCTTTGCAAATTATTTAATTAAGTGTATAAAGGTAACTTTAGCTTTTGTGCAGGTCGCAAATACAAAGCCATTTGGCAGCAAATAATTGTTTCCTTCTTTGATGGTGCAAATTCCCCCTATTCACAAAAATTAGTCTTTTTTGTTTTAAAGGCTGGTAGGACCCTTCTTTTGATTCCATTTACTGCTCTTCGCATGTACATGAACTGTTCCCTGTAGTTCTGACGTGACTTTACATCTCCAGTCAACATAAGAGTTATACTTTAAACTCTAAAAGCAGTATTAACCAGTACAAATATCATCTTTGTCCTCAGTGTGGTAACAAAATGCGTTAGGACACTGATACGTAATGCAATCAGTGAAGAGATACTAGTTTGAACGCTCACTCTGGTGAGGTCCCAGCTCAGCTTTGCTGCAAGCAGGGCCAGGCACCTCGCCCTGTTGGAGGGAAGAGAAGAGCAAGAGATGATTGTTGCTGGCTTGCTCTTGCATACGTTTCAGGTTGCTGGCAAGAGGCGACCTGCCTACTATTTGACAATGTGCAACCAAATGAGATCTGGACAGAGAGAAAAGAGGAAAAACAGAGATATTTCATACCCCCCAAGAAATTCATCTGTTTTGAAATCTGTTTTGCACTGGAGCATTCTTGATACTCAAGATAAGCATATGTAAAATTTTATGTAATTTGTTTCATATGATAAATCACTCATCTCTCTCTTTTGCCGAACCATAATGCTCAAAGGAAACATTAGCATTATGTATTTCACGTTAAGTCAACCAAGCACAGCAAGTACACACATGAGCAATTAAGAATTTAAGTTATTTTCTTTACCCGTTTCTTTCCAGGTTCTGAAGAACGAGAGTTATAGTCGTCAGGAAGCTGAAGGTAATCCTCCAATCGGTGCGCAATACTGTCATGCCAGCCTCGCTTCCGTTTATTGCTGCTCCTCAACCCATCCAGCTTGTCTGAACAACAAAAACATAGGCTCTGCCGTCAGGTTTAGAGTGAATGCATGAGGGGGAAAAATATATATATATGCATACATATATACATACATGTATACGGTGTTAGAGTTGAGCTCACAGGTGAACACCCTTGCTGTATCTAATGTACAGCATAGGCTGGTTGGCCGTGAAAGTGGTAAGGAATGGATCACTGATGTAGTCCGTTAACTTATAAGGCAGACTCTTCCTGAAACCCATCAGTGTTTTTATTTTGTGCACCAACACAATTTTCACTGGTTACAAATTCCACATACAAAATTTCTCAACAAGCGAAGAAAATAGCTTTTTATAGTACTGTCTGTACTGAAACAATCACAATTAAAAAAAATAGGTTTAAACTGCATTGGATTTAAAAGTGTCCCCTCCCCCCGTTGTTTTACAAATAGATGCACTGAGAGGACAGGAAACCAATCCACCTTGAACTGTTAATGTTTTTATTCTTTCACTGAGATTCAAGCTGAAAGAATGAGTCTTACCTTGAGTTGACAGGCATGTGAAACAGAAACATCATGTGCGTCTCAGAAATGTGAATTAAATGTGGTTTGTGCGTGTTACTAATTTTTAAAGCCATATTTGTAGGAATCAGATAGACCACAATGAAAGTTACTGGAGTTTCAGAGTGCCTTTTTAAAAAAAAATACAATGGCACCATCTATTGGCAGGAAATAGTGTGATCTGAAATGTTGCCACTGCCCTGTTTCTGTGGCAAACACTACATGTTCTGAGATGCTGTCACTTTTCAATGTGACAACCATTAGCATGTAGCTGTGAGTACCTCAATCACCACACTGCAGACACTGCTTCACGTTCTTTCCAAAATAACATCAAGTGAGTAAATCATGAATTAAAACCCACGTGACAATCACCTTGTGAAAGTCTGTACCAAAGACATTACATATGCCAAACCTAATCCTGTTGGATTAACACTAAATAATGTGACAAAGTTAAATTCATACTGTAATTGGTATTCAAGATGGTTTTAAATCCTATGTTGTTTTACACAAGGAACACTAGCACGTCAATGGCATGGTTTCTCAGGCTCAATTACAGTACAAATTGCTGCTTTTTGAAACGAGATGCCATTGCTGCACTGAATGAATGTTTCACAGCTCAACTTGGTTATTTCCAATATTCAAAAAAAAAATTACCTTTATTTTACAAAGGATACTTGGGCGTCTGTTTTAAGGAAGTACATTTGGGAGCTCAGAGGACAAAGCAATTTTTTTTTTTTTAACCCTAGAATACTAGAAACAAGGATGAGCTGAAAGTATGGTTGAAGGTCGTAAATCTCAAAGGCCTGCTGAATGTATGAATTACTTGAATTTTAATCTCTCAGTTTGCAATCTCATTACTTTTCAGCGAAATTATCAGCATACACTTTTCAATATGTCATCCTGTATACACGCAATACAGATAATTGTGGTCGTTTCATTTTTGTTTAAATTAAGTGTACTGAATGGTGTCAGCTGTGGCTCAGTGGGTAGCACTCTCGCCTCTGAGTCAGAAGGTTGTGGGTTCACGTCCCACTCCAGGGACTTGAGCACATAAAGCTAGGCTGACACTCCAGTGCAGTGCTGAGGGAGTGCTGCACTGTCGGAGGTGCCGTCTTTCAGATGAGACGTTAAACGGAGGCCCTGTCTGCTCTCAGGTGGACGTAAAAGATCCCATGGCACTATTTCGAAGAAGAGCAGGGGAGTTATCCCCAGTGTCCTGGCCAATATTTATCCCTCAACCAACATAACAAAAACAGATTAACTGGTCATTAGCACATCGCTGTTTGTGGGACCTTGCTGTGCGCAAGTTGGCTGCCGCGTTTCCCCACATTACAATAGTGACTTCACTTCAAAAGTACTTGATTGGCTGTAAAGCGCTTTGAGACATCCGGTGGTCATGAAAGGCGCTATATAAATGCAAGTTTTTTTTTGAAACTACAAACCAAATAGGAATAAAAATGAATATTCAAGGTTGCTTGTATCACATTTGGTGTACACAATCTTAAAACTGCTGAAAATATTATCAGCGGAGTTCAAGGTGGTCGACTTATTGAATCTGAATATACGCTGCACTGACTATATTAGATGTAAATGAAGACCATGTCCATCAAAATTCTCAACCACAAGGTTGCTACCACAAGACAATTAGTAAGTCTCATCAGTGACTAACCAAGTTCTGTGATTTTAAGATTTACTGAAACAATTCCATTTTAATTATACACATGTGTGAAGTATAAATAATGAAACAAGTTCTCTGTTGTAAGTTAATCATTTTTATCTGAGCAATTCGTTTTAGAACTATTATCCACAATTCATTTGTGTTATATGCAAACCTTGATTAAGAAAATAACTTCATTAGTACTACTTCGAGTACAGTACTTCACTTCCATTAATTTTACTTTTTTTGTTCATTTCTTGTTTAACTAAACACTCTCCCAAAAAAGTGGTAGATCCATATGATTAACGTAAAAGTATAAGGAAATGAGTTTCTCCTATTGCTTTTATATTTTCTTTTCTCCCCCTCTAATCTTCCAATTGCTCCCAGGCTAAAGGCAACCAGGTATTTCGCTCCAGTGTTTTGCTCGAGCTTGTAATTAAGAGGTGGATGACCTTCTTTGTCTCAGTTTTTGGGAAAGTGCAATACCGCATGGCTCAATAGACAGGTTTGGAACTCATCCACGAGAATTTCAGGCAAAGACCTGTAGCGTTCATTGCACTTGGCTAGTTACTCTTTAAAAAATAAAATACAAAAACAAGTTAATCGAAAGAATTGGGGCATTTTTGAATCAATTTAGAATTACCCAGTCAATCTAGGCAAATAAGAGGAAAGGTTTTTTTTTTAATTTACACCTAGAATCGTAGAACAGTACAGCACAGAAGGTGGTCATTCGGCCCATCGAGTCTGCGCCAGCTCTTTCGAGGAGCAGTCTAGTTAGTCGCACTCCCCCGCTATTTCCCCATATCTCTGCAATTTTTTCTCCTTCAAGTATTTATCCAATTCCCTTTTGAAGACTACTATTGAAAAAGTTTTTACTCATGTTGCCTCTGGTTCTTTTGCCGATCACCTTAAATCTGTGCCCTCATTATCGACCCTTCAGCCATTGGAAACAGTTTCTCTTTATTTACTCTATATAAATCTTTCATGATTTTAAACACCTCTATCAAATCCCCGCTTAGCCTCTCTGCTCCAAGAACAACCCCAGCTTCTCTAGTCCACGCAATTGTATTTTCTCATCCCTGGAACCATTCTAGTAATTCTCTTCTGTGCCCTCTCCAAAGCCTTCACGTCCTTCCTAAAGTCTGGGGCCGAACTAGTGTTTTATATAGGTTTAGCATAACTTCCTGACTTTTGTACTGTATGCCTCTATTTATAAAGCCCAGGATCCCATGTGCTTTATCAACTGCTTATATTTGCTCTAAATATGGCTCAAAAGTAAGTTTGATTTGATACAGATCTGGCTATGACGCAAAGTAATGGGGGGGAAAACAATCTTTCACATTTTTTCTTGCACTTAATATTTCCAGAGTAAAATTAATGATAAAGACTCAAATGTATATTCCCCCTAACACACACCTGGGTTTCATTATAGATTAAGTGTAGCACAAAATGCAGAAATGCTGTAATAGTAACAGGGTAGCTATTATATTTCTAATACATCACACAAATATATATCGTCACAGGACATTTAATTGGATGCAAGGGTACTCATTCTATTGGTTTCAATGGGAGAACAAGTACTCCTGTGAGTTACGAGTTGCCTGAAACAGAAGGATTCCACATCTTCCCCTAAAACACAAAATTAGTGAACACACTAAAATTCAAACATCACTTACCTGCACAAAACATACAATAATTTTTTTTTATAGAATATGACTAGCAAAAATGTTAATGACTTCTACAGAAAGGCACAATTTCACTGTACTCTAGTCCTCCCACTAACTATCTCTCAGTCCTCAAGCGGTCAGTCAAAACTCTTAAATGCAAAAAAAGAGAAAAGGACAATTGGTCCATCAAATCCAATCCTTCCACAGAGCATGTCTTACTAATCCCACTGAATCTCTCGAGGAAAGGTTTGAAAAAGTTTCTCCATGCCTCCTAAAGGTAACTGAGCAAAACCTTCAGAACATCCATCTAACATTTCCTATTCATCCCACATCTGATAGTTGCATGGACCTAACATCTCATATTCCACACAGCATTCACTGACTCCAACTGTACTATCCTTTTAACTCCGAGTCACATTCTTTACCTAAAGTTCATCAAATGCATATTTAACATTCCTAGTTCAAGTTAAATAACCTGCTTGCATCCAGTTATTCTAAGGATAAATAAGTAGCAAGTAGATCTGGATTCAAATTATCATGCTTAAAAGTTTATACCCGATGCAATAAAGCAATGACTTCTCTTTAGTAAATAATATTCCCAATGTTATGAGATCAAGATGAAACTACAAGATTGGGGCTTCCATTTTTGGATTTAAATCAACAAAGTCCAATAAGCCACATAAACTTTGGGGTTAATATTTATTTTGACAATACCAATAAAAGACCCAAAAGGAAAAAAGCTCACAAAATACTCTCGCCTTTGGCTGAAGGTTCACAGTGCATTAGCAGAAAGAATTCTCCATAAGCCCATCAGTCTGATATAAAGTTTAAACCAACTCTACCCACATAACCGTGTCAATAATCTCTCGACCAAGAGGTGTATCTGCATATTTTATTTTAATTCATTTAAATGTGCATTGCATCCACTCTGATGCCATAATGAGAGATTTGTTATTGCTCTGTGAAGTTCCAGTTCCTCTACAGAGAAGCCAGAGAAATTCAAAATTCCAGAAAATTACACACAGGAACATCCATATTTCATTGTTGAGTATGAAGAGGTGAGAGTTTTAGTTTACAGGTAGTGCTGTGCAACAAAACCACTCATCAGTGGAAAGAATGCAACCTGTATATCTGAATACTTGTAATTGGACACACATCAGACTTAAGAAAATAGGAATGTCAGGACCAGAAAAGATCATTGCAGTACATGTGGCTGGCCCTAGTGCCTAGAAAAGATTATATCCCACGACACCTATTAATACCACTCCATCAAATTCCTCACCACATATTTATCCAACTCCCTCTTGAATTTACTGATACATTCAGCTCTCATTTCCTCCCAGGCAAGTGCATTCACCATCTTCTGGGTAGTTAAATCTAAATCATCTTTTCACCATCCTTCATCAACGTTTGAGGCTCTGCCCAGTTTGTAGAATCTGTGTTTGTTAAACATATTGATGTTTATCGTGTCTGTACACTTTAGAATCTTGAATATTTCCTTATGATCACCTCTGCGGCTTCTTTTCTCCAGTGTAAACATTCCAAGCTTCTGCAGCCTCTCCATAACTCAGATACTTAATCCCAGCTATCAATTCCATGCCTTCCAATCTTGTGAACAAATCTTGTGAGGCACTGTTTCAAAAAGTAAACATCCACTGTCCACAAGGTTTGCTACCTATGAAGGAACGCCAAGAGATCAGTAATGCATGATCTCCCTCCCATTAAGCCACGCCTGTTTCTTCTTAAGGTTATGTATTTCTCCAGGTGGTTCATCATTTGTTCCTTCAGGACATCTGCCAATATTTTCCTTAAAGTGTATGTCAGATTGGCTGTACGGTACTTTCCTGGGTTATTTCTTTGCCCCTCTTTATATATTGGTGCTATATCCTTTTTTTTTCCTCCATTGCTCCAACAGTCACCATTTCCAAGAATTTCATAAAGATGCAAACTAAACATGTCCAATGTCATTAACTAAGTTGAGTATCTTGAATACCCTAAAGTGAAACCTATGTGGACCCAGGGCGTTGACTTTCCTCAATGTCTTCAGTCTGTCCATTATCTCCAGTTACATCTGTTTTTCTTAGAATCATCATCAGAACTAAAGATGGTCCAAGCCAAAGGCCCCTTGCTGAGAATGTCTACATTCAAATGGAAATGTGAGGGTGAAAATGATGCTGCACATGCCATGATAGTCTCCATTTATACTGAATCAGAATGATGGTGCTATTCCATCAACAGTATCTCTCCTGCTAAGACTTTGCTGCATGATAAAAATCTGCCTGCAGCATTTTGGACTGATGTCGAATTGATATGAGATTTAATTCAAGAAATCTAGGTTTCCTTGACAACCGACGTAATTCCAGAGATCCAATAACTGTACTCTTAACATTTAGACAAAAGCAATGGAGGAACCAATTATACCATTATGAAAACATACAAGATGTTGAATATGTAACACTCTGCATTTCTGCTCTGATAAGGTCTGGGTAATCTTGAAGAGCATTGGAAAGATGCTGTGTGTCTTCACAGAGACTAAGTTATATTATGAAACTGTGTGATGATTAAAAAAAGGCAACCTAGAGTTAAAAGCCTTTTTGAACCATGATACAAGTCACTTATTTGATGTTTATAAATCATTTTAAAGTTCTCCAGTGTGATCAAAATTGTACATTTTATTACTGAGGTGCCTTGTGTACGAATGCAAGTAAACTTAAAGAAAAATACTTCAGTTTGCTGTTAAATGAATGAAAGAGTGATCCGAACTGTGATACAGCGCTGCTACAGGTTGACATCTTTATGATAGAAATTTTACTCAGTGTAGAAACAAATTGGAAAATAATGGGAAAGAAAAAGATTTCCATTTATGTAGTCCTTCATCACATTACTCAAACAATCGAAAGCACTTCGCATACAATGAATTACTATGAAGTGTAGTGATTATAGCAGGCAACCCAAAAGCCTTTTTGTGCAAAGCAAGATTACACAACCAGTAATGAGAAAAATGACCAATTAATATATAGTTTTACTTTGGTGGTGTTAGTTCAAGTTAGAATATGACTCCTTTGGAATTAATGAAAAGCTTGGCATCTGGAAAGACCTATATGCACAAGATATTGAGTATCATTTTGGTTGATGCCAGAATTCTATGAGGGTAAGCTATGGAAAGAGTTCACCGAGTTGGGACCCACTACCTGTGCACTTGCGCCTGCTAGCAGTGAAACTCTGAAGACAGCTTAAGCATTGTTTTGGCTCCATGCGGTCATAAAATCTGCCACTTTTAAAGCTTTTGGAAGTGGATGAAGTATCATTCTGGTATACAGCATCTGTCATGCACATGATCCATATAGATAAGAATTCTCTTCAAACTTGAAATCAAGTTTTCATCGTTTTACTACCTACATGATGTATGCAGAGTTTTCTGAGTACTTTGCTAAGCCTATCCCTGCAAACAAGGATCTTTTAAGTTCAACAGCTTTGGAAGTGGAACAATCAACTCACCTAACTGTATTTTAAGCATTTTGAACTTGCCAAAGTCAAATGTCAATGCTTAAATGTGCAGTATGTCAAATGACAATATATTTCCAAGTCAGGATGGTGTGTGACTTGGAGGGGAACATGAAGGTGGTGGTGCTCCCATGTACTTGCTGCCCTTGTCCTTCTAGGTGGTAGAGATTGCGGGTTTGGGAGGTGCTGTCGAAGAAGCCTTAGCAAGTTGCTGCAGTGCATCGTGAAGATGGTACACACTGCAGCTACACTGCGCCGGTAGTGGAGGGAGTGAATGCATAAGGTGATGGATGGGGTGCTGATCAAGCGGGCTGCTTTGTCCTGGATGGTGTCGAGCTTCTTGAGTGTTGTTGTTGCTGCACTCATCCAGGCAAGTGGAGAGTATTCCATCACACTCCTGACTTGTGTCTTGTAGGTTTTGGAAAGGCTTTGGGGAATGAGATGAGTCACTCGCTGCAGAACACCCAGCCTCTGACCTGCTCTTGTAGGCACAGTATTTATGTGGCTGCTCCAGTTAAGTTCCTGGTCAATGGTGAACCCCAGGATGTTGATGGTGGGGATTAGACAATGGTAAAGCCACTGAATGTCAAGGAGAGGTGGTTAGACTCTCTCTTGTTGGATACGGTCATTTCCTGGCACTTAAGTGTCAAGTAGCATTCGCGCCACACATCAGCCCAAGCCTGAATGTTGTCCAGGTCTTGCTGCATGCAGGCACAGATTGATTCATTATCTGGGGTATTGCAAATGGAACTGAACACTGTGCAATCATCAGCAAACATCCCGACTTCTGACCTTATGATGATGGGAAGCTCATTGATGAAGCAGCTGAAGATAGTTGGGCCTAGGACACTGCCCTGAGGAACTCCTGCTGTGATGTCCTGGGGCTGAGATGATTGTCCTCCAACAACCATATTTTGGAGCCAGAGGATAGATTTTGGAACATTCTACAATGAGTTGATGAAAACATAAACTGATATAGATGAACAATCGACATTGATTGATCAATTTTTGTTTTTGCCCAATTCTATTCTTATTAAAAACTTTTTTTTTTAAAAGTACGGCAAAACACTGCATTTAATGCGCATGAAGATTTGCTAAAATTAAGCTCCAAACAAAAATAAGTTGAGTACTGAAAGTCAGAAACCAAGAAAAATTTTCATATACCACGTATTAACTGTATATTCATAAAAGTTATTTTGATATTGCAGATTCCTCGTAAACTGATAAAAGGCTCCAGCACAAAATCCTGAACAATAAGCATTCAAGTTACTGTTTTTATTTGGCCTCAGATACACCCATAAATGAGGTGCCTTCTTTTTAATAACCAAATAGTACCGAGGCGTATGAATGAATTGATACAGTATAAATGTAAAGAAACAGCACACAAGACAACCAAACAACTATGCATGCTTGTTCAATAGTGAAAAATGCCTCAAGCCTGATACAGAAAAACGGTAACAAGAAATGCAATGATAGCCTTTCCAACACAACAAACAAAGAACCTTCATCATATAATCTGGATTCTTTTTTTCAAAAATGAACTGGTGAGGAATGGGTAGAAGCAAATAATGTGCTATGCAGCACCTTCCACAGTAGTACTAGAACAAAGGCCACAGCAGTTCCTCTCCTGGTTTTTCCTGTGAAAATTCAGGATCCTTTAGACACCAAGATGACAGGATATCATAATAGGAAACTTACTCAGAATATTTTTCTATATTGTCAGACCTACAAGATTGCAGTTCTTTTTAGATCCGATTTTTAGTTTTCAAATCAGAGTTTTAACAGATGACAACAGCCACTTGCCATAACTACATACTCACCGTACCCTATACCAACAACAATCCATTAAGACACAATTATGACCGATGTATACTGAAGTTATTGACTGGAGATCAAGTGGAGATCTGTGTTATTCATATAATTATGGAAATTAATATTCCATTTCAGAAAGGAATAAAAATATTTGCATACATCAGGTCATTCACACTATTGTTATGACATTACTTAAAATAATAGTTTAATGTACTGATTTCTACAGGTTGGCATGCATTTACGCCATTGTCGCAGATTTCACAAGTTTTTTTTGAATTGCATTAAGTTTAATGTTAAACTGAAAGAAATATGGCTCCAAGTGAAAAAAACGTCCCAATAGGATGAATCACACAATTATGATTAAAACAGGTAAAATATATTTTCAATCCATTTATGCCATGCAGTTTTTAACACAAGTACCAAACCACTAAACTAGGAAAATATAAAGAGCCCCATCATTGTGCATAACTGCCACTGCGTACAATCCTACACATCACAGTAACTTGTGTTAAATGATTACTCACAGAAGCACATGACCAAAATGAACCACAGAAAAATATACAGGATAACATTTTCAAAAAAAAAACAGAAAAATCGTTTACCCAAACAATCTGGAAATGGTTATTAACGAATATTCTACCTCGAGACACTGGATTAAGATTGCAAAAATTTAGTTGCTTTGGGACGAATGGTGGATTATGCACACACGTTTTACATACTTATGGTTTTGGGATGCAGACTTTGTTCTGCCCTCCACTGGTAAGGTATGGGGATGCCCAAGCTTTTGTCTTCACGCATAGGTATGTACCATGGAGCCTCTCGTGCCATTAATAAAGTTTTAATCAATATTCCCATTAATTTGCAAATATCACAAGTTGCTGATAATAATAGATCCTGGTGTTTTGATTCAGGATTTAGCCATCAATGAGCCAACTGCACTAGAAACTGCAAAGCTCTAGTTAGTAACAAATATAACTGCAAACAGGACTGAGATGTCTGGCTTCAGGGACTAAATTGCCATGGCTTGGGGACCATGTGGTTCGAAGGCCACAGGCTGAACACGTCTGGGTTTGATAGTTAGAATACAGAGGGGGCACCAGGATACTTTGATGATTGATGAATTAATGCTGGAGTGTACAGGTGGGGAGGGTCAATGCAGCAAGGGGACAATGTACTATGTGGAAAGTTGATACTTGTCATAATGGTTTATTTGCACTTAATATATTCATGCAACTGAAGCCTTGAAGGTAATCAGCAGGATATTTTCTAGGCATCATTCCCTGGAATGTTAATTGTGTATGGAGGACATAACTGTAAATGGGAGTGCCTTTGCTTGCAGGGCAAAATTTGGCTCTATCTTCTTTGATAATCACTTTATTTTGACATGCAATTATACAAATTGAAAAGAACCATTTTACATCAGAATACAAAAATATGTCATACCCTTCATTGACAACTCAACTTTTTAAATTATTGGACAAAACCCTACCCACCTTCTATCACAACACATTGCTAATAAACGGCTTTGAATCATTATACCAGGTGTAAATGTTCTCAAATATAAAAATTTGCAGCACAAAAAATAGGGAGGCGGAAGATCAATCTAGTTAGCATAGACTACATTTAGTCACATGTTAAAATCCCAACAGATGGCCATTCATCAGTGTGACAAGCTAGCAAAATACTGTTCCATAGTAAGTTGCTAGGTGAACTCGCATCACTGTACCAACATACAAAATGACAAGTCTATGTTATGAATCTACTTCCCAGATACTGAAGCAATACAAATATAGAAATCTGATCGCCAGCTGAACTGGACACTTCCCCATTTAAATCTAGTTAGAGGAATTTGACTATCATTGGCAGTTTTAAACTGTCAGGATGATGGCAGAATTAACTCCGTTTCTGCTAGAATTTCAAGCCCATTGAGCAGTGAAGAAAACTGCCTGTAATGCGCATTCATTATCAATATGAACACTGGGCTCATTTCAGGCAAAGTTCACGCTGATAAGAAGTCTACTGTATCGTAAAGACCATTAAAAGTAACAGGCACTGTAACATCTCATTACGACAGTGACGTTTAACACTATACACGTTAAGTAGTGCACGTGCACCCACATGGTTTTTCATTGATGTGTTAGTGTGGAAAAAGATCTTTCTTTAAATGCACATTGTGTTTTGTGCAATTTCTACAAATAGAAAGTTGATGTGATACATTTTTTTACACTTAAACCAGAAAGAAGTGCAATTCTACAATGGATACAGCAAATTGATCATGCACACAAATGACATCTTTACACGTCTCAGTGCAGACTGATGCAGTATCAGTTTGCAAGTTTAACTACGCATTACATATGTACATATTGTTCAGTGGTTTATAATGCTGCAGTAAAATTGCTGTAGTGTTCTCGCAGCACAGAATCACAGCAAAAGGATGAAATACTATAGAGCAAAGAATTAGCAGCCATCTAAGCCACATCCGATGGCTTTCATCCAAGCATCAATAGTTTATTGCACTGTATAAGTCAGTATCTATTGATTCAAGAGTTGCATAAAAGTACTGCTAAGCATGCCCAGGTATGTTGACAACTCAAAGGCAGCAACTGCTATGTCTTTAGTTAAATGTTCTCATCGAAATGATTAATTTACGTCATGCCATTAGAAAGCACCGTAAGTTTAAATGGAAACCCAGCGCCTTCAACAACATTGAGGTCTGTTTTTAAAGCCATGACTTTTCAAGTCAATAAACAAAAAATTTGTACCTACCTAGGCTCTCTTCCGATGTGTCCATTTCCCATTTGCTTTTTGTCACGAAACCCTAAATCATACACACACACATAGAGAGAAGCTCATCTGGTTAGAGTGAAATGTTTAACGGTAAATAGTATCGAAGACAACGACTCTCGTTTCAGCAGGAAAACGAATGGAACACATGCTTAGAGAAAAACACAATCAAGACACCACGGCACAAAGGAGGTAATGGTGTTTCACTGAAAAAGTCTGCCTTTTCTCTCAAAAAAACCACATATCTACACACTGCATGTACAAGAGCATATGCGGGTGCTTATTGATAAAGCAGTTATGCCAACTTCTTTTCTTATAAACTACTTTTCTAATTTTAAATTTCCCTCAAATTCTATTCATACAATTCAGTAGTTAGAAAATAAATGTACACATTATATATGCCACATCAGCAGAAAAATAAAAGATAGTGAATGCCTTGGAAATTAATTTACTATGTACTGTGTAACCCCAAACTTCAGAGATGCTTAAAAGTCATTTAACAGTGGTAAATTATCAGTAAAGAATTTATTTTTATGTGGCTAAATGATTTTGGAATTGTATCAGAGGAAAAAACATTTCCTCATATCCAAGAATAGATGTTAGTTGGAAATTGAAAGTGATGACTTTATGTGACTAGACATTGGCATTTACTGTGTTGTCCTGTATTATAAGCAATGCATGTAAAAACAAATGTATTTTAAAACTGCATTGTAACACTTCTCATGCTGAATTGAAAGACTGCCCTTTGGTTAGCAGAATTTCAAGGCTTCAGATTTACTCTGGACTCCCGTTAATTCAAAATCTCAAGTTAATTACCTGTAAATGTAAACATACAGCATCAAATGGCTACAACTGCACTCACTACATTTTTAAAGCAAAAAAATGCAAATACTTCAGTATCTTAAATAAGATTAGAATTATGGATGCCACATGTCTACTGTAAATCTTCCACAGTAGCATGTAACAATGGGGATTAAACTCTATTTTACTGGAACAGGAAAGACACATTTATATTATTTGATATCTTTCAAAGTAAGCTTCTAGTAAGGTATTCGTGTCAGTAAGAAATATAGGGACATGCTGCATTGGCCATTAAGCATCAACTACCTGTAGAAGCATAATCAACCCAACAATTGTGACTACATTGTGCATCTAGATAGAAATACAAGTTACAACACGAAAACAGGCCATTTGGTCCAATTACACCGTGTTATTTACTCTCCACGCAATCAAATAGCTCTAATCATATTTACCCACCATGTTACCATATCCCTTCAACCCCTTTTTCTTCATCCACCTATCCAATCTTGAATGTTGGCATAGTTTCTGCTTCAACCACTATCCCTGGAAGTGAATTCCACAGCCTACAATTCTCGTTAAAAATTATAAAGAAGATTAGAAGCTGCTTTTTCTGAAAAATAAAACCTTGGCTCAGTGATAGCACTAATGCCTCTGAGTCAGAAGGTTGAGAGTTCAAGTCCCATTCCAGAGACTTGAGCAGATAATCCAGACTGGTACTGTGGGAGTGCTGCACTTTCAGAGGTGCTGTCTTTCGGATGAGACATTAAACTGAGACCCTGTCTGTCCTGTCATGTGGACGTAAAAGATCCCACGTCACTATTTGAAAAAGAGCTGGGGAGTTCTCCTGGTGTCCTGGCCAACATTTATACCTCAACCAAAACCTAAAAGAGACGATCTGGTCATTTATTTTCTTGCTGTTTGTGGGACCTTGCAGTGCACAATTTTGGCTGCAGCATTTCCCACATTACAACAGCGACTATATTTCAAAAGTACTTTATTCCATGTAAAGCACTTCGGGACATCCTGAGGTTGCGAAAGGCACTATATAAATGCACGCCTTTCTTCTTTAAAATACTTTCAGTGCCAAAGAATTTGATGCTTTATATTTTGAAAGAATTTGCCAAAAACATTCTGCCCATGTACTGTAAACCACTGGCACTAGTCAATAACAGAAAGGTCACATCTTGGGGTCGCTCTCCACTGATTGCTATTTTATAGCAGAGTGGAAGACTTTTGCTATGTAGTTGGACATTTTGAATTTGGGTAACTTCAAAAATACAGCACTAAAGCAGAACTCACTTAAAGATGCAACATTTCTAACATTGTGTCCAGCCCGTAAACAACTATCAAATGTCGCAAGCAATTATGATCCTGAGCTAATTAATTTAATGAGAACCAGTTTGCATGGACCTACTGCCTCTGCATATATTGATAATGTATGTTTAACTATGACATCGTTAATTATGACAAGAGATTTATAATTTTACGTAGCAGCAACAGACAGTTTTACTCAAGACTGATTACATAACTTAAAAATCAGCATCACATTCATGCCTAACAATTATGTTCTATTAACCAAACCTACAACATGAACTGCAGGGTCTAGTCAAGAGGTCAAGGGTCCCACGAGTCACGACTAAGATCCCACAGCTGATAAGTAGGGAAGGCCCCAACAGTTTGCACCACTGATCTCCTGTTTTAGACAGGGAAACTTATGTTGCATTTCTTACTGACAGGTACACCAGTATAAAAGTGTACTAGGAAGAAGTTTCACGAAGAGGGTGAAGAATTTAGTTCTGCGACGTCATCTCCTACCGTTTCATATTCCTCTTCATCAGCGGCGTCCTTCTTAGATTCGTCTTGCTGCTGCTCTTCTTGTTGCTGTTGCTGTGGCTGCTGCTCAGTATTTGGATCAAAATCCTCCATTTCAACCTACAGAATAAGTTACCAATGAAGTTTAAAAAAAGGTAGTTTACATTTATTTTACTCCCTTCCCTTTAATGGTTCATTGCATAGCAGGAGTGGGAGTGGGGGGGGGGGGGGTGGAGAAAGAGAAGAGGGGGGTGTAAACAATAGCTCCCAAGCAGTTGACAGTCTTAGATGACCAATAAGAGGTGAAAAAATCCATTACGGGTGGCTTGCCAACTAATTTCCCTCCATTTCCACGAAGCACTTGCTTTCTATACCGTAGTTCCCAGCAAACGATTAGGAACTTATGTTGGAAACAGATACAAACTTGCATCATACCACTTTGTGTTTTAAGTGTATTGGCACACCAACACAATACTCAATATTTTTCAAAGGAGATTGTACAGTAATCAGTTTTCTACAAAAGAGGAAGAAAATCCAATTGTCTTAAATTGAAAGGTGTTTCTAAAAGGCCATTAACCCTATACTTGTTGAATCTATATTAGATTTTAACTGTTGCAGAAAAGGAAACAAACATCACTCTGCTAACAGTCCTGAAAGAGATTACTTTACAAATGAAACAATTTGTATTCATATAGCTACGAAGAAAAGGTGTAGCTACAAGGTAAAAGGTGGTGGAGAACTCTGGGGTTAGGCTGAAGTAATAACTTCAGTAGCCAGCACAAATTTAGAATGCAAGGATCCTGCTCGACAAACCTCTGACTTCTTTTTGAAAACATTAAGATAAAATTTCTGACGAAAGGTCTTCGACCTGAAACGTTAACTCTGTTTAGCTACATCATTACATAAATTTAAAACAGAAATAGACAGCTTCCTAGAAGTAAAGGGAATTAAGGGTTACGGGGAGCGGGCAGGAATTTGGACATGAGTCTAGGTTCGGATCGGTCATGGCCCTGTGGGTAGAGTAGCGGGCCCAGGGGCCGTGTAGCCTGATCCTGCTCCTATTTCGTGTGTCCAATTCTGTTAGGTTCAGGAGATGGTTCTGTGATAGTAGATTGGCGGTTAGGATCAGATCAGCCATAATCTTATTGAATGGCGGAGCAGGCTCGAGGGGCCAATTGGCCTACTCCTGCTCCTATTTCTTATGTTCTTATGTTTCTCTCTCCACGGATGCTGCCTGGCCTGCTGAGTTTTTCCAGCGTTTTCTGTTGTTGTTTAAGATAAAATTTCTGTTTCTCTCTCTCTCTATCTTTCTCTATCTCCAATTATGACTGACAGCTCAGATACAAACCACAGCAACCTAGTGGTATAACTGCAAGGCTACATAATGCTACTATAGTCCTAAAATAATAGATAATGGTGAGCCTGAATGTATTCTGGGCCACTTACTTCTTCAATAGCAGCATCTTGGAGCAGTGATCTGATGTCTAAACGTAACATGTGGCGTGGAGTTGAATCCCAATGTTCAGCCATCTATAAAACATCACAAAATACGTGTTAATAAAGAGTCTCAGCCAGTGCTCAGTTAGTTAATTACCAATAACTTTAATTTTTAATTAATATCCAAGTTGATGAGGGCAGCTGCTGATCGAACCCTTTGCTGCCAGTTGAGCACTGGAACAACTTTTGGGATCATGTTTGAGTTGACTTAAACTTGATTCCAACCCGGATAGGTCTTTAAAGTGAATGATGAAACAGAGATGCCTGTCTTTCTGCATAGCACCACCAAATTACTGAATTAAAAAGAAAGGGGAAGTGAAATTTTCATGTTAGACATAACTTATGTAGAGTCTCTTGGAGGTGAGCTGCTAACAAGACCCAATACTTCAGGCCAACTCAGCGCCAATGCAGCAATGACTAATGTATAGAATTACATAGAATCTACAGCACAGAAACAGGTCATTCAGCCCAATTGGTTTATGCTGGGGTTTATACTTCACAAGAGCCTCCTCCCACTCTAATTACCACTTTCCACCCTATTCCTGACTCCCTCGGGTATGCACCAAGCCTCCCCTTAAATTCATCAAAGCTATCTGTTTCAACCACTCCATGTGGCAGAGAGTTCCACATTCTCACCACTCTCTGTGTAAAGAAATTCCGCCCAAATTATTTATTTGATCTGTAAGTGGCTATCGCATATTTATACCCCCTTGTTCTGGACTTACCCACAAGTGGAAGCAGTTTTTGAACATCCAGTCTGTCAAACCTGTTCATCATTTTGAAAGACTCTATCAGGTCTCCTTAGTCTTCGCTTTCCTGATAGTTGCATCCTCTCAATTCTGGCAACATCCTTATAATTCTTTTCTGCGCTTTTCCCATATGCTTTGACCAGAACTGCACACAGTACTCAAAGTGTGGTCTAACCAAGGTGCTATATAAATTTAACATAACCCCCCCTGCTTTGTCTTCCATTCCTCTAGAAATGAACCCCAGTATTTTGTTCGCACTCTTTGTGACTTTTGTATCTGTATTCCCAGATCTCCTTACCTCTCTACCTTCTAAGGATGAAGCATCCTCATTATTCCTCCTACCAAAATGAACAAACTCACATTTTACCATATTGAATTTAATTTACCATTTATCTGCCCACTCTGCAAACCTGGTTAGGTCTTCCTGTATTTTGGTGCAGTCCTCCACATTACTAGCAATACCACCCCCACCTGCCCCCAACACACACACAATTTGGCATCATCTGTGAATTTCACCAAACTGCCAATTACTGAGTCCGTATCATTTATGTATATGGTGAACAACAGCGGTCCCAGCACGGATCACTGCAGGACACCAGTTCCCACTTTCTGCCAGACCGAGAAACTTCCCTAAACTCTTAACCTCTGTTTTCTGTTTTGTACCCATCTTTCAATCCATTCTGCTACCTGGGCCCCTAATTCCACATGCCAGGACCTTGGTCACGAGTCTCTTATGGGCACCTTATTGAAGGCATTCTGTATGTATACCACATCCACTACATTGCTCTTTACTCTTTCTGTTACTTCTTAAAGAATTCAATAACGTTGGTTAAACATGAATTTCCTTTTAGAAATCTATGCAGACTATTTTTTTTATTACACTCTGTCTCTAGATGTATAGATTATTTTGGGTGGACCAAAGTGTAGCTAAAAAGTAGAGTTAAAAAATATAAACAGGACATCAAAACACAACTATTTTTCATTTACATAAATGATCTAGACTCAAAATCTCAATGCAAAGTGGCCAAATTTGTAGTTACCTAACTGGAAGGGGCAGTGATATTGGAGGAAACGCAAAAATTAGAGTGAGCTGGACAAAATATAGTATGTGGGGAGATAAATGGCAGATGAAATTTAATACAAACAAATGCAAAACACTGCACAGAGAATGGAAAAATAAGCAACTCCTTTAATAGTGTTGACAGAGTCGAGGATGAAGTGGGACGAGACCTCGGAATCTTAGCTGACCCCAAGTTAAACATGTCCAAAGGCAATATAATGTTGAACTACATAGCCAAAACAGTTGAATGCAAGTTAAAGGAAGTCATAATTAAACTGTACAGTGCTCTGGTCAGGCTGCACCTTGAGTAATTCACCCAGTTCTGGTCGCCAAGACACAAGGGAGACATTCAAGCGCTGGAAGCAGTGCAGCGAAGAACCATGAGTTTTATTTCTGGTGTCAGGGGTCTAGGATATGATGAAAGTTTCGAGAGACTCAGGCTTTTCAGCCTGGAAAGAAGGCATCCGAGAGGTGATTTTGTAGAGGCATACAAGATAGTAAATGCCATGAAATAGGTAAATCTGGACTATATAAATTAAATTGTGGGAGTAGGACAAGGGGATGCAAGTTAGCTTTTGCTAGTTTGAACCCAAGGACTGATATCAGAAAGTTCTTCTACAGGCAGCGAGTGATCAACTCTTGGAATAGACTTCGGAGAAGAGTGATGGAGGCGCAAGGGGTAAATTTCAACCTAGCTCACTGGGCGGGAAACCCACGGGATCAGGTGCAACTCCGGTTTTACACCCCGCCCAATATTACTTTCCACTGACTTCAAAGGAGAGTAAAACCAGCGTTGCAACCAATCCCATCAGTTTCCCAACAGCTGGGTTAGGTCAAAATTGCCCCCGTAACGTCTGGAATAAAGAAACAACTAGATGCAGTAATGAGATGGGGAGACTGTAGGGTGCTTTTGGTTGGATGAACCGATATGGGTGAACTGTCTTCCTCATGCGTAATTATATGATCTTGTGAAAACATGCAAACCTGATCAATAAAATTGTATTCATTTCAGCCATTGCATTTTATTTCAACAAAAGTGAATTCCTTGTTCCTGTCGCAGCCTACAGCAAAATGTAAGGTCAAAAACGGCTGCTTTCAAAGCCACAGCATACTCCCCAGAATACAGATTGGTAACTGACACGCCACACTCTGATCTGCACACAGAAGTTGGCCGGGAATGGATGCAATTTCTTCTCCACCTAAGTTTCTGGTTCAAGCTCTGTCGCAGTTAGGATAAACCAAACAGTAGGAAAGAGCTTCGCCACAGGGAGGAAAATAAAAACTCAAATGCCATCCTCAGACTGCGCTCAAGCACCTCCTAGCAAGTGGTTGCAGAGGCATAGGAGCAAACTGGATGCAAGACTTCACACGAAGAGAGAAATTCTCAGTATGCAATTTAACGACTGAGGGAAACCAGAGTTGAAATCAGTTAATCAGCCCCATTCCCCGGCTCTGTGTAAACTGTGAACAAAGATCACTTTCAAGGCCTTAAAGAAATGGAAACCCAGATTATTCACCTTATTGATTTCCTTCAATTTGCGTCCATGAATGTTCCTCTTGGCACAGGTCTGATTATCTGCACTCATTTCTGCAATATAAACCTGGAGAGAGAGAGAGAAAGAGGATAGGAATCTTGTTAGTGCATCCAACTCCACAGCAACTTAAAAAGCAGGAATAGTCACCAGAATAGCAAAATACTGAAATAACAACAGAAAACGCTGGAAAAACTCAGCAGGCCAGGCAGCATCCGTGGAGAGAGAAAGAGAGTTAACGTTTCAGGTCGATGACCTTTCATCAGAACTGGGAAGAGCTGGAAATCAAATAGATTTAAGGCCAGGGTAAAGCTGGGAAAAGGGGGAGGGGATAAAGGAACAAAGGAGGAGATGAAGAGACATTAAGAGACATTAAGAGATATGCAAGGCTAGAGGTGGTGTTAATGTGACAGATTAAGGCTGAATGAAGTGTGAAATCCACTGGCAGAATGAAGGACAGCTGCCAGCTTCTAGGAGGAAAAAAAAGGTGGGGGGGGACAAATAAAAGGGTGGATAAAATAAAATATAAATGTGATTGGAGCTGAGGTTATGATCTAAAATTGTTGAACTCGATATTGAGTCCAGAGGGCTGTAGCAAAATACTGAACTGTATTGAGATTCAAATTATATCCTTCCTGGAAAAGTGCTCAAGTCACTCAATTAATTGCCAATTTAATTCTTTCCCTACCTTTTAGAAAACATATAAACACCATAATCTAAACCATCAATTTAGCAGGTCTTTATAACTTTTTTTCCCCATCACCTTCCCACTTCCACCAATGAGGCCATGACTATTTGGAATCTAAGTGACATAGCTTAAAATCAGGTGACTGTCAAAGTGTAACAGAGATTTTTGTCATCTATGAACCAAGAAAAACAGCTTATGCATCTGTGCATTCAGCCACCTAGGCCCCATGTTTGGAATTTCTACCCTAAACCCCTCCACCACCTTCCCCTCCTTTAAGACTCTCCTTAAAACCCACCACTTTGACCAAGAATTTTGTCATCCCTCCGAACATCATCTCCTTTGGCTCGGCATCCATTGTTTTCCTGATGGCAGCTCTGTGAAGCACCTTGGGATGTTTATCTATGTTAAAGGTGCTATATAAATGTAAGTTGTTATCTCACCTCAAAGCCTTTAGTTTTAGCTGCACTCCATAACTGCTCAAAGTGTTTGACTCTGTTGTTGATGGCATCTACAATGATGAAGGGGAAAAAGCCATCGTCTAGCGTTTTCCGGAATGTTTTGAACATGCTGCTTCTGTATGTGTCCTCCATTTCTGGCTCATATTCATACTCCAAGATCTATGGGGGAGAGATAGCAAGAAAAGGAAACAGACATTTGATTATGCACAGGAGACCTGATTAGCTTTTTTTCTTTCCAAATAATTGGGATTTGGGTAATTCACCGCACTTGATGAGTATATTCTACAAATCTGAAATTCCAGGGGTCCTACTCCACTGGCACTAGTACAGTAGAACCTCTGTCCACCCATGCATAAGGCACCGAATCTTGTCTCAAATCACGGAGATTGGAGTCATTCCCATGGATGGGAATGGGCCACCAGCACCTGCAAGGGTACTTCAGCAGTGTTCACCCCAAGGTGCCTTTGTAAGGCGAGCGGTTCACAGTCACACTGCCATAGGTGCTCCCAAGCCGCTTCCCGGGGCTAAGAAACAATACCATTAACAATCTTCAGCTCCAAAGGGACTCATTTGCAGGCACAGTTATGATCAATTGGTCCCCTCCAGGATCAATTATCTTTGCCTGTGAAAGGTTTGGGGTCTTTGCCAGGACTTTAGCAGAACTGACACCAGATCTTAGCTGGTGAGAGTTCAGTTGCGGCCCAAGAGCATACTTAACAGCATTCCCATCGTAGCCCAAGAATTTCCCAGACATATGGGGGCAAAGAGAGGGGAAAGAGGGGCAAGATGGAGAAACTGACCCTACCCTTACTGGAAAATGGCTGCTTGCAAGAAACGAGGCAGAATCCCAGCAGAACCAGGCTCCACCCCAAACTCCAGCCGCACGCAGACGATCTGCCCACTCTTCCTCCTTGGCCTGGCGCTAAATTTCAGGCCTTATATACTTACTACTCTGTGGGTGAAAGATTTCTTCTAACCTCTAAGCTGCCTTTGAGGGTAATCACTGCACACTTCAACTCTTTCCTATGATGGGAAGCAACACTCCAGGGATCGCCGCCAACAAAATTGCCGTCAATGTTTTTTAGAACCTAGGCTGAGCAATTTAAGATTATCACGCTCCAAGAATTCAAGCAAGTCATAATCTGTGCATTGCGATGTTAGTAGGCCATGATTACAACACAATACGGCGTATGTCACTTATTCCATCATTTCCTTTTTCTGTTGCGCTGTTCAAGGATCCCGACGACGTAGATAATGGTGCATGTTTATAATGGGGAGACACCCAGAAAAATTTGGGCCTACATCTTAAATGATACCTACTGGAATTGTCAAGTTTCATAGTAGGTAAAATGATGCAAATAATAGTTAACTAAAGCCTTGGGTTCTGGAATTCCATGAGTGATATAAATGTTGTGTGCAATGTGAGGTTATTTGCTTTGAGTAATTATTCATGGGATACAGAGGTTCTCTTGTGATTCACAGATCGGGGTATGTACATGTGACTGAGCAAGTACAAGAAAATTCCTAACCTGGAGTATATAAATCTGCTCAGCTAGGTAGAGTAATAGTGAGTGTTACTGATTGGTTCAGAGGCTGTAGTTTCTATGTCTCAAATGAAAATTTACAAGCTACTGTTGTCAAAGTCCTTGAGTAAAAGTCCAGTTCATCTTCCTCAATCTAATCCATCTGTAAATTGTCAGTTTTGTGTGATGGACCCACATCCACTGAACAACAGATTTCACTTTGGGTACCATAGTGGCCACCTGATTTTTATCCCTTTTTTTTTATATAAAAGAGATTTGAATCTCAAGCCCCAGAAAAGAAAGAGACATCTTGGTGTCATAGACATCAATCTCTGTATGGTCATTTCTTTCTGATCTAAACTAACTACCGATATAACCAGTTTTCTCAGCACTCACCTTCTTTTTGACTCGTTTGCCACTGTCTGGGTCCTTCACCACTTTTTCTACCTCAGTCATGAAGTAATCATCCAAGCTGAGGACCCGTGGTGCTGCTCCTCCGTACTCTACCTCCTTATCCTAAAATATAAGCACAGAGGAGCAAATACTTCAGTTCACGAGATAAGGAATAGTCTCTGCTAAGAGGTTCCAATTTATTAGCTTCGTATCATTAAGCACAAGCACAATTTAATCCTTGGTCTTTGGACGACAAAATGTTAACAAAAGTCAACAAAATAAAAGCTCTTGTTTGCCAATTTGAAATTATTTTAGATAGTTATTAGCAACATTGCATTCTCTGATAATGCATCACTTTTTGACAAACTTCTTGCCAGTATTTCCTCATCTATCACTCAGGTACTGACTCTTTGCTGGAGTACAGTTTCAAGGGTGCTGGTTGCCCTCTAGTAAACCTCAGTTAGGAGCCCATACTTTATGCATGCCTAGACAACAACTTACATTTATAGAGTGCCTTTAGGCTTGGCAAAAGAGGACGGACGCACACATCCTCCAAGCAGGAGCTGCTGGAAAGGAAACAGGAGCAGATACGTTGCCCAACATTTCTTTCCCTAACCAGAAGCGCAATGGTAAATTGTACATTCCCACCCGACATCAGCTAATTAGGCCCTTTCTGGTCTGTATGGCACAGAGTTATCCACTCTCCCAAGTACCTGAGCCATCAAGGGAGCTCTGGCCCAATGCTTTCATACTGGACAAAATTCCAACTTTTGTGCAGTTTTTCCAAATAATTTGTAATACGGAAAATGATCCGTCAAAAGATTATACTCACACGAATGAGTTTAGCAACATGCGTCTTCCCACTGCCGGGGAGTCCTCGCATAATAACTACAATCTGTAAGAAATCATGGACAAAGAAAGCAATGCTGTAAGTTACTGCAAAAAACAAACCATCAGATCCACATACTATATGCTAATCAAAAATAAGCAAATTTGTACCAAAGCTCAACTGGTTCTTAGTACCGATAAAGTCATTACCATTGTACCCAAGTCGGACAAATTTTCTACCTGTCCTAATCTATTGCATACAATGGAATTCAACCATGAGATGCATTGTAAATAATCCTGTTTTAAAACCAAAAATAATCGAATACTAATACTATATACAGAAATAGAGATACATTGAATATGAAGCATGAGTTAACAGCTGAAGGTCTGTACAAGCAGTTATTGCTTAATGTGGGGTGACTGCATTTAAGGCAAGCAAACGTGTGCAATGAACCGAATTCACCCTTAATAGAAGTCCAATTAAAATTTATTGAACATCAACTAACATTTTTGGGATGGATTTTGCTGTGACGATAATGGTGGGGCTAACAGCGCTCACCGTTACTTATGCGCAAATTGGACAGCAACTTCCGGCGAGTGCGCAGCGAAACACGAAAATCCAGAAACTGCTGGCCAAAATGCACTGCTCCTCCGTAAGCTGTGTGAAAATGGCATCTCACTGTCTGGCTTCCCATTCAAATGCATTTCAAGTACTGCCGTCATTAATAGAGTCATAGAGTTATACAGCACAGAAAGAGGCCCTTCGGCCCATCGTGTCCGCGCCGGCCATCAAGCCCTGTCTATTCTAATCCCATTTTCCAGCACTTGGTCCGTAGCCTTGTATGCTATGGCATTTCAAGTGCTCATCTGAATGCTTCTTGAATGTTGTGAGGGTTCCTGCCTCTACCACCCTTTCAGGCAGTGAGTTCCAGATTCCAACCACCCTCTGGGAGAAAAAGTTTTTCCTCAAATCCCCTCTAAACCTCCTGCCCCTTACCTTGAAACTATGCCCCCTGGTTATTGACCCCTCTACTAAAGTTAAGTACGGACTAAACTCGCCACAAGCAGTTAATTCAAGTCCTTCCAGTCAAAGTACCCTTTGAATGGCGTGGCAAGTCCTAATTACTGCCAAACAACCTCTCTGGCACTGAAAATTTACTTTAAAAAGTGTGGAGTCTCATTCCTTCAGATTTTAATTATTATTGATTAAAAAAAATGAAATAACTTTTTTTGCTTTTTCTTTTTATCTCGCTTATAGAAACATAGAAAATAGGTACAGGAGTAGACCATTCGGTCCTTCGAGCCTGCACCGCCATTCAATGCGTTCATGGCTGAACATGCTACCTCAGTACCCCATTCCTGCTTTCTCGCCATACCCCTTGATCCCCTTAATTGTGAGTGTTATATCTAACTCCCTTTTGAATATATTTAGCGAACTGGCCTCAACAACCTTCTGTGGAAGAGAATTCCATAGATTCACCACTCTCTGGTTGAAGAAGTTCCTCCTCAGCTCAGTCCTAAATGGCTTCCCCTTAATCCTTAGACTGGTGACCCCTGGTTCTAGTTTTCCCTACCATTGGGAACATTCTGCCCGCATCTAATTTGTCTAAACCAGTCAGGATTTTAAATGTCTCTATAAGATCCCCCCTCATTCTTCTGAACTCCAGAGGATACAAGTTCAGTTGACCCAATCTTTCTTGATATGTCATTCCGGCCATCCCAGGAATCAATCTAGTGAACCTTCGCTGCACTCCCTCAATAGCAAGAATGTCCTTCCTTAAGTTAGGAGACCAAAACTGCGCACAATACTCCAGGTGTGGCCTCACCAAGGCCCTGTACAACTGTAGCATCACCTCCCTACTCCTGTACTCAAATCCCCTTGCTATGAAGGCCATCATTCCGTTTGCTTTCTTGACTGCCTGCTGCACTTGCATTCCCACCTTCAGTGACTGATGTACCATGACGCCCAGGTCTCGTTGCACGTCCCCTTTCCCTAATCTGCCACCATTCAGGTAATAGTCCGCCTCTCTATTTTTACCACCAAAGTGGATAACCTCACATTTATCCACATTGTACTTCATCTGCCATACATTTGCCTCCTAGCATCCTCCTCATTGTTCACACTGCCTCCCAATTTAGTGTCATCCGCAAATTTGGAGATATTACATTTAATCCCTTCGTCCAAATCATTAATATATAATGTAAACAGCTGGGGTCCCAGCACCGAACCCTGCGGTACCCCGCTGGTCACTGCCTGCCATTCTGAAAAGTACCCATTTACTCCTACTCTTTGTTTCCTGTGTGCCAACCAGTTCTCAATCCACGTCAACACATTACCCCCAATCCCATGTGCTTTAACTTTGCTCACCAATCTCTTGTGTGGGACCTTGTCGAAGGCCTTCTGAAAGTCCAAATACACCACATCTACTGGTTCCCCCCTGTCCACCCTATTGGAAACATCCTCAAAAAATTCCAGAAGATTTGTCAAGCATGATTTCCCTTTCACAAATCCATGCTGACTTGGACCTATCATGTCGCCACTTTCCAAATGGTCTGTTATGACATCTTTAATAATTGCTTCCATCATTTTACCCACAACCGATGTCAGGCTGACCGGTCTATAATTCCCTGCTTTCTCCCTCCCTCCTTTTTTAAAAAGAGGGGTTACATTGGCCACCCTCCACTCCATCGGAACTGATCCAGAGTCGAAGGAATGTTGGAAAATGATCGTCAATGCATCCACTATTTATCTCTCTCTCTTAATCCAATCTTTCTTTCCCTCTCTATTTCGCTTTCTGTACCTGATTTGACATTGAATTCACTATTCTAACTTGCAGTTCCTGGTTCAGGCTCTGCGCTGCTCATTAATTATTCTTCAATCTGATTGGTTAAGGAGATGCACAATTGCATGAAGTGGGTGGCGCGGGTACGGAGTTTGTGGCAGGGTCGTATGTTGGCTTCAATCTTCTCAATGTTTAGCTGGAGGAAATTACAGCTTAGGCAAGACGATATCAGACAAGCATTCTGACAGCAAAGGTTGAGAGAGGTGGTGGAGAGGCAGAACAGGGGGTCATCAGCATACACGTGGAAGCTGACCCCATGCCTGCGGATGATATTGCAAAGGGGCAGCTTGTAAATGAGGTGGGGGTGGGGTGTGAAAGGATGGATCCTTAGGGAACCTCTGAGGTGATATTGCTCAGTGGGGAGAGAAGCCATTGCTACATATGCTCTGGTTATGATTGGATATGTAAAAGTGGAACCAAATCAAGGACAGTGCCACAGAGCTGGACAGAGGAGAGAAGTTGGAGGAGGATGGTGTGATCAGCTGTAGGGAAGGCTGCAGATAGGTTGAGAAGGGTGTGACATGGGTCAGTAGGAGACAGAGATAATGGGATAATGGATTCGTTCTCGGATTGGTAGGATGTGATTCTCAGGAATCAGGAGTGAGGCCTCAGCTTTTCACTATATATCAATGACTTGGATGAAGGAATAGAGTGTTGTTTATCCAAGTTTGCAGATGTCTGTTTTTTTTAAATTCGCTTATGGGATGTGGACGTCGCTGGCAAGGCCAGCATTTATTGCCCATCCCTAGATGCCCTTGAGAAGGTGGCGGTGAGCCGCCGCCTTGAACCGCTGCAGTCCGTGTGGTTAAGGTACTCCCACAGTGCTGTTAGGTAGGGAGTTCCAGGATTTTGACCCAGCAACGATGAAGGATCGGTGATGTACTTCTAAGTGAGGATGGTGTGTGACTTGGAGGGGAACTTGGAGGTGGTGGGGCTCCCATGTGCCTTGTACAGGTCCTTGGTCAGACCCCATTTAGAGTACAGTGTTCAGTTTTGGGCACCGAACCTCAGGAAAGATATATTGGCCTTGGAAGGGGCACAGTACAGATTCACCAGAATGATACCAGGGCTTAAAGGGGTAATTTATGAGGACATGTTGCATAGACTTCCTTCATAGAATAATAGAATGGTTACAGCACGGAAGAAGCCCATTCAGCCCGTCGAGCCCGTGTCGGCTCTCTGCACGAGCACCTCAGCTAGTCTCACACCACCGCCCTTTCCCCGTAGCCCTGCAAACTTTTTTCTTTCAGGTACTTATCCAACTCCCTTTTGAAAGCCGTGATTGAGTCAGTGTTTTATACAGGTTCATCATAATTTCCACGCTTTTGTACTCTATACTTCTATTCATGAAGCCCAGGATCCCATATGCTTTAACTGCTTTCTCAACCTGCCCTACCACCTTCACATATACCCCTAGGTCTCTCTGTTCATGCACCCCCTTTAGGATTGTACACTTTAGTTTATATTTCCTCTCCTCATTCTTTCTACCAAAATGTATCACTTCTCATTTTTCTGTGTTAGATTTCATCTGTCACGTGTCCGCCCATTCCGCCAGCCTCTTGAAGTCTATCACTATCCTCCTCACTGTTCACTATACTTCCAAGTTTTGTGTCATCTGCAAATTTTGAAATTGTGCCCTGTACTCCCACATCCAAGTCATTAATATTTATCAAGAAAAGCAGTGGTCCTAGAACCTTCCTCCAGTCCGAAAAACAACCGTTCACCACTACTCTCTCTTTCCTATCACTTAACCAATTTCGTATCTATGCAGCCACTGTCCCTTTTATTCCATGGGCTTCAACTTTGCTGGCAAGCCTATTATGTGGCACGATAGCAAAATACTGCAGATGCTGGAAATCCAAAACAACAACAGAAAACGCTGGAACGCTATTATGTGGCACTTTGTTGAAAGCCTTTTGAAAATCCATGTACACCACGTCAACCGCATTGCCCCCATCAACCTTCTCTGTTATCTCATCAAAAAACTCGATCAAGTTGGTTAAACACGATTTGCCTTTAACAAATACGTGCTGGCTTTCCTTAATTAATCCACACTTGTCTAAGTGACTGTTAATTTTGTCCCTGATTATTGTTTCTAAAAGCTTCCCCACTACAGAGTTTAAACTGACTGGCCTGCAGTTGCTGGGTTTATCCGGACATCCTTTTTTGAACAATGGTGCAACATTTGCAATTCTCCAGTCATCTGGCGCCACCCCCCGTTTCTAAGGAGGATTGGAAGATTATGGCCAGTACCTCCGCGATTTCTTCCTTCACTTCCCTCAGCGTCCTAGGATGTATTCCATCCAGTCCTGGTGACTTATCTACTTTAAGTAGAGCCAGCCTTTCTAGTACCTCCCCTTCATCAATTTTTATCCCATCCAGTATCTCCTCTATTTCCTCCTTCACTATGTCTATGGCAGCATCATCTTCCTTGGTGAAGACAGATGCAAAGTATTCATTTAGTACCTCAGCCATGCCCTCTGCCTCCATGCGTAGGTCTACGTTTTGGTCCCTAATCGGCCCCACCCCTCCTCTTACTACCCATTTACTATTTATATGCCTATAGAAGACATTTGGATTACCTTTTATGTTAGCTGTCATTCTATTCTCATACCCTCTCTTTGCCCCTCTTATTTTCTTTGTCACTTCTCCTCTGAACTTTCTATATTTAAGCCTGATTCTCAGATGTATTCTCGATCTGTCATACGTGCTCTTTTTCTGCTTCATCTTGCTCTTTTTCTGCTTCATCTTACTCTCTATCTCTTTCGTCATCCAGGGAGCACTGACTTTAGATAGAGAGAAACTATTTCCGTTGGTTGGCGAGTCTAGGGCTAGGGGGGCAGAGTCTAAAAATTAGAGCCAGACCTTTCAGGAGTGAAATTAGGAAACACTTCTACATGGGAGACATTTGGAACTCTCTTCCGCAAACAGCAACTGATGCAAGATCAATTGTTAATTTTAAATCTGAAATTGATGGATTTTTGTTAACCAAAGGTATTAAGGGATATGGAGTTAGGTCTCAGATCAGCCATGATCTCAATGAATGGCAGGACAGGCTTGAGGGGCTAAATGCTCTACTCCTGTTCCTATGTTCCTAAATAAGGTTGGTGAGCTGCAGGCGCAAGTAGCCACATGGGACTCAAGCCTGGAGTTTAAAAGGTTGTGGGGTGATTGAATCAAGGCATTTAAAATGATTAAGGGATTTGATAGGGTAGATGCAGAGAAACTATTTCCTCTGGTGGGGGAATCTAGAACAAGAGGGCATAATCTTAAAATTAGAGCTAGGCCATTTAGGAGTGAAATCAGGAAGCACTTTTTCCACACAAAGGGCAGTGGAAATCTGGAACTCGCGCCCCCAAGTGGTTGCTGAGACAATTGAAATTATGAAGACAGATCGACAGATTTTTGTTAGGTAAGAGTATCAACGGATATGGAACAAAGGTTGATAATGAGAGTTGAGGTACAGATCAGCTATGATCTAACTGAATGGCAGAACTGGCTCGAGGGGCTGAATCGCCTACATTTGTTCCTGTGATAAGAACGGTTAAGTCACAGAAAAAGGCTGTTCGTGATCTTAGAAGGGCCATTTCAGTGCTGTGACCAATAACCTGAATGGAGGGATTCAAGGAAGGAGTTAAACTTCACTCCAGAATACCTATCAAATCTTGCAGCCTACGTACTAGGTCAGTTGATCTACTTTGCTGTTGTCAATTCCATGATCTAATCAAAATCCTGGATGTGTGCTAAGTTTCGGCCCAAACTGAAGCATGTAATTATACCAAGTATTAAGTGAGAAATTGCCATTTGGCCCATTGAGCCTGCTTCTTCCAAATGACCCTGCAGAACTGTTGGTCATCTTTTTCAACTTGATCGCTGGCATGGACTGGTTGGGTTGAATGGCCTGTTTCTGTGCCGTATATCCTATGTAATTATGATGGCGGTGAATACATGGAATGGCCTTTCAGGTAGAATACCGAAGGCAAAATAAACTCTAGAATCATTCAAGAGACAATTAGACCCCATGATTGGGGAAATGTAGGCTTCCATGGAAGGATGAATGAGGCCAAATGGTCACCCTCATCTGTACACCATCTTTGTGAGTGACCATGGCTAAAATATACAAACTCAAATTGCACCTGGACCACTAAATTGAGTAAAACAAAGAAAGAACTTGCATTTATATAGTGCCTTTCATGACCTTAAGATGTCCAAAGTGTTTCACAGCCAATGAACTACTTTTTGAAGTATAGGTCACTGCTGTAATGTAGGTAAACGCGACAGCCAATTTGCACATAGCAGGGTCCCACAAACATTAATCAGATTACTGACCATATCATCTGTTTTTGTGATGTTGGTTGAGGAATAAATACTAGCCAGGACCAATGTACCCTTTAATTTTTTTTTTGAACTGCACAGTCCCTTTAAGCGCATGTGCGGTTTTTCTATTTAAAAGCTGGTGTGCCACCTGCGCGGGAAGTACAGAATGCTGTGTGGCCACGCAGCTCAAAGGCAACATTGGCGAGGACACCAGGAAACCTCCCCTGCTCTAATAGTGCCACCTGAGGGGGCAAATGGGGCTTCGGTTTAATGTCTTAACCGAAAGACGACACCTCTGACAGTATAGCATTGCTTCAGTATTCAGCGTCAGCCTAGATTATGCGCTTAAAGCTCTGGCGTGAGGCTTGAATCCTGACCTTTTGTCTCAGAAGCAAGAGTGATACCGCTGAGCCAAGGCTGACACCTAGCTCCAGAATATCTCTTAAACATTACAACTCTGAATGAACTCCACACAAGATACATGTGATCACTTGAATTTTAAAATCAAACTCCAACAAATGGGAAAAGTCCGATATAGACAAGACAAGAGACAAATAACTCACCCGGTCAGGACGGCTTTGCCTGCCAGGCATTTTCAGAATATCGTCAACATTTTTACTCTCTGGTTTCTTTTCAACACGTGGAGGAGGATGTGATGGGTGAGGGGCCGAGGCAGGTACCCTCTCTTCAGAGTATCCGCGTCTTTCACCTGAAATATTTGGTAAGTGAAGAGATTTGACCTCTACTGGTATTTGATTAACAACAAACATAAAAAGTTACAAAGATGTGTGTGCAGTTAAAATAAACAATGCAATTTTTCAAAAAGCAAAGTGATTCTTACTGCAACAAGTCAGGACATGATATAAAGAAAATAGTAATGTTCAGCTGTCAACTCAAGTGCTCAAAATGAACAAAACTTACATGTACTAGTTTACAGAATGGTAAGACCATATCCAGAATGTGTGCAAATCTGGTTACCATCTTGCAAATGGATATTGATAAGAGGTCAGAGCAAACCCAGTGAGGATCCAGGAACTTGAAAGTTAAGTTGCAAAGGCAGTTAAATGGAACCAGACTCATTCGCGTGGAAGAAAAGTTAATAATAGTAAACATAAGAACTTAAGAACTAGGAGCAGCAGTAGGCTACACGAGCCTGCTCCGCCATTCAATAAGATCGTGGCTGATCTTCGACCTCAGCTCCATTTTTCCGCCCGATCCCCATATTCCTTGATTCCCCTAGAGGCCAAAAGTCTATCTATCTCAGCCTTGAATCTACTCAACAACTCAGCATCCACAGCCCTTTGGGGTAGAGAATTACAAAGATTCACAACCCTCTGAGTGAAGAAATTCCTCCTCATCTCAGTCTTAAATGGCTGACCCCTTATCCTGAGACTATTCCCACTAGGTCTGACTCTCCAGCCAGGGGAAGCAACCTCTCAGCATCTGCCCTGTCAGAATCTTATATGTTTCAATGAGATCACCTCTCATTCTCCTAAACTCTAGAGAGTATCGGCCCAATCTACTCAATCTCTCCCCATAGGACAACCCTCTCATCCCAGGGATCAATCTAGTGAACCTGCGTTGCACCGCCTCCAAGGCATGTATGTCCTTCCTCAGATAAGGAGACCAAAACTGTACAGAGTACTCCAGGTGTGGTCTCACCAAAGCCCTGTACAATTGTAGTAAGACTTCCTTACTCTTCTCCTCCAACTGCCTTGAAATAAAGGCCAACATGCCAGCTGCCTTCCTAATTGCTTGCTGTACCCGCAGGCTAACTTTGTGTTTCCTGTACGAGGACACCTAAATCTCTCTGAACACCAACATTTAATAGTTTCTCACCATTTAAAAAATATTCTGTTTTTCTATTCCTCCTACCAAAGTGAATAACCTCACATTTCCCCACATTATACTCCATCTGCCACCTTATTGCCCACTCACTTAACCGGTCTATATCCCTTTGCAGGTTCTTTGTGTCCTCCTCACAGCTTACTTTCCCACTTAGCTTTGTATCGTCAGCAAACTTGGATACATTGCACTCGGTCCCTTCATCTAAGTCATTAATATACTGTAGATTGTAAATAACTGAGGCCCAAGCACTGATCCTTGCGGCACCCTACTAATTACAGCCTGCCAACCGGAAAATGACCCGTTTATCCCTACTCTCTGTTTTCTGTCTGATAACCAATCCTCTATCCATGCTAATATATTACCCCCAACCCCATGAGCCCTTATCTTGTGTAGCAACCTTTTATGTGGCACCTTATCGAATGCCTTTTGGAAATCCAAATATACTACTTCCACTGGTTCCCCCTTTATCTACCCTGCTAGTTACATCCTCAAAAAACTCTAATAAATTTGTCAAACACGATGTACCTTTCATAAAACCATGTTGACCATGCCTAATCATATTATGATTTTCTAAGTGTCCTGTTACCACTTTTTTTAATAATGGATTACAGCATTTTCCTGACGACTGATGTCAGGCTAACTGGCCTGTAGTTCCCTATTTTCTCTCTTCCCTCCTTTCTTGAATAGCAGGGTTACATTTGCTACCTTCCAATTCGTTGGGATGGTTCTAGAATCTAGGGAATTTGGAAGATCACAACCAATGCATCCACTATCTCTGCAGCCACCTCTTTTAGAACACTAGGATGTAGGCCATCAGGTCATGGGGATTTGTTGGCTTTTAGTGCCATTAGTTGCTCAAGTACTTTTTCTCTACTGATATTAATTACTTTAAGTTCACTAGTTCCTTGGTTCCCCACTATTCTTGGTATGCTTTTTGTGTCTTCTACTGTGAAGACAGATACAAAATATTTGTTTAAAGTCTCTGCCATTTCCTTATAATTTCACCTGTCTCAGCTCCGACGGGACCAACGCTTACTTTTGCTACTCTTTTCCTTTTTACATACTCTTACTCTTACAATCTGTTGTTCTATTTCTTGCTAGTTTACTTTCATATTCTATTTTCTCCCTTATCATCGATTTTTGGGTCATCCTTTGACGGTTTCTAAAGGTCTCCCAATCCTCAGGCTTACTACTATTCTTCGCAACCTTATAAGCCTCTGTTTTTAATCTACTACTATTCTTAACTTCTTTGGTTAGCCACGGATGGATCACTTTTCCCGTGGCGTTTTTATTTCTCAATGGAATGTATATCATTGAGAATATTGGAATATTTCTTTAAATGTTTGCCACTGCCGCTGTTAATACTCTGTCCAATGGTATAGCTACTGCTTGGGGGCCTATAAACTACTCCCACCAGTGTTTTCTGCCCCTTGTTATATCTCATTTCCACCCATACTGATTCTACTTCCTGATCTTCCGGGCCAAGATCCTTTCTCACTACTGTCCTTATGTCATCCTTTATTATCAGGGCTAACCCACCACTTCTTTTCCATTCTGCCTGTCTTTTCGAAATGTCAAGTACCCTGGAATATTTAGTTCCTAACCTTGGTCACCTTGCAACCACGTCTCTGTAATAGCTATTAGATCAAAGCTATTTAACTCTATTTGTGCCACTAATTTGTCTATCTTGTTACGAATGCTTCATGCATTCAGATAAAGAGCCTTTAATTTTAACTTATCATTATTCCCTGCTTCCACCTTATTTGCTGATGCACTATTACTGTTAAACTCTGTCCATTCCTGTCACACTCTGCTTATCTTTATCCAAATCGCTACACTGCTCCACTGCCTTGACTTTTCTCTTTAGATTTTGCTCACCTGCTTAAAGAATGATCCAGGCCTCTAAAATACAGAGTCATGGATAATATAGATATATGCAGTTTTCTAATGTCAACTGAACAGAGGACTATGAGAAAAGTACAAAACTGGTAATCTGCAACCAAGACTAAAAATCATAAACAATATCCCAACACATTCATAGAAAAGCTACGCTGATGCATGTTTTTTTTTAAAGTAGTTAGGTAAATACCTGGTGGTGAAAAGGGCTTATTATTCGAATTTGGATAGATAGGTTAAGTGAGTGGGCAAAAATTTGGCAGATGGAGTATAATGTGGGAAAATGTGAGGTTATCCACTTTGGTAGGAAGAATAAAAAAGCAAATTATTATTTAAATGGAGAGAGACTACATAATGCTGCGGTACAGAGGGATCTGGGGTCCTCGTACATAAAACACAAAAAGTTAGCATGCAGGTACAGCAAGTAATTATGAAGGCAAATGGAATGTTGGCCTTTATTGCAAGGGGGATGGAGTATAAAAATAGGGAAGTCTTGCTACAACTGTACAGGGCGCTGGTGAGACCATACCTGGAGTACTGCGTACAGTTTTGGTCACCTTATTTAAGGAGGGATATACTTATATTGGAGGCAGTTCAGAGAAGGTTCACTAGGTTAATTCCTGAGATGAAGGGGTTGTCTTATGAGGAAAGGTTGAGCAGGTTGGGCCTATACTCATTGGAGTTTAGAAGAATGAAAGGGGATCTTATTGAAACATATAAGGTTCTGAGGGGGCTTGACAGGGTAGATGCAGGGAGGATGTTTCCCCTCGTGGGGGAATCTAGAACTAGGGGGCACAGTTTCAGGATAAGGGGTCAGCCATTTAAAACGGAGATGAGGAGGAATTTCTTCTCTTAGAGGGTCGTGAATCTTTGGAATTCTCTACCCCAGAGAGCTGTGGAGGCGGAGTCATTGAACATATTCAAGGCAGAGATAGACATATATTTGAGCTACAGGGGTGTCGAGAGTTATGGGGAACAGGCGGGAAAGTGGCGTTGAGGCCAAGATCAGATCAGCCATGATCTTGTTGGGTGGCAGGGCAGGCTCGAGGGGCCGAATGGCCTACTCCCGCTCCTATTTCTTATAAACATAATCGAGATTTTATTCCCACACATAGATGTCCCCAACATAACTAAATCCACCCACAATACCTAAATTTCCAATCATACTACTCAGCTTAATTTACCAGCAACTGGAAACCTAAACCACCAAAGTATCTGATACTCACAGGACTGCTAGTAATGGACATATTATGCACCAGTTTGATGTAGCTTGGATCAAGCCATCATCTCAACCACCGGCCAACAGTCATTTCAATGTTGCACAGACCAAATTGGCAATGTCATGAATATGCAATATAACTGGCACATAAATAATTGCATGCACTATATAAAATTAAGTACCTCCAAAACCACTAGGTGGGTGATCAAATGGTGGTCGATCAGATAAGCGATCAAACTGTGGTCTGTCAAAACCCCCTCGGTTGAAAGAGTCTTTATTGTCCTGATAGTTGTGATATCCACTTGACCGGCCAGGTGGGGCGTGAGACATTCTGTAAATGAAGCATACAAAAAAGGGTTTGCCTTTTGTACTTACTGGGGAAAGAATTTTGTTTACTTACAAGGACAAAAGAGAACCAGGCTCCTCCATAGCATGGCAACCGAAAAGCATCTCCCCTCTGGACAGTTCCCTCGGTACAGAAACGTGCAGCTGCTTCACCGTCAGGCTTCAAGTCCAGAGATTGTTTTGTCAGATGCCAATGGGTGTAACACTTAAAACGCATCTATTGTGTTGGTTTCATTATTTGTATTCGGTCAAGATGAACATATACTAACGACACAGCATCTCACCACAGGAGCAATGTGGTGAGATGTTGCGTCATTACTATATCGTTTAGAGTTGTTAGAACAATACAAGGGAAGCTTGATGTTGCATCTTGGCTGCCTTTGTATACTTACTTAGTACGAAGTAGAAACGCTTTCTCAGCATGTTAATTCTTCATCTTGAGTAATGACTTATTAAAACAGGTCCAATGCTTACCTTTCCTCACGGCCAAATCGTTCACGCTCAAATCCTTCCCTCTCGTAATCGCCCATCGGCCTGTCCCTGTACAGGTCACGCTCTCTATCATAGTCTCTGCGGTCCAAATATGGATCTCCTCTTCGTTCCAAAAATGGATCTCTGTCTCCATAACGATCTCGAGGGCCCAGAGAATCTGAATGGGAGAGAAACACTTATATGTGAGGTCTGAAGACTATTTGACTCATTTAGTTTCAAGTGGATTTCTCAATTGCTTTTTATTTAAACTTGTGACTGCTGATGACATCATTGGGACAAATGGCAAGAATTAATAAGCTTGACTGCATGAAAGAGTTGACCATAAATTGAATACTGTTTATAGCAACTGCAATTTAGGTTTATGTTAACAAGTGTCAACAAATGTTTTCAGGATACTGGCCATTTAAAGCAGAAGACACTTTATTAGGTAACTATTGCCAGTGGCGAGTACTTTATCTGTGCGTCACCTTCACATAGTTAGTAGTGAAGTGTTTTTTTTTAAAGAATATGGCCTGGGCTTTGTGGTCGGCAGCGTAACTACGGATTACTCCGCCGGCATCCGAACGGAATGCGCACTTAACTGATGGGGACCCTCCTTCAAGAACTTGCTGGTTGACGCTGTGTAGTAGAGGGCAGCTTAGTGGCCCACGGATTCCAGGGGTGCACTGTGTGCGGAAGCGTACCTGGGATCACGTGGGCCGGTGCTCCAATCAGCAAACAGAAGTTCACATTATTTATAACATAGATGTTTATGCACATTAAATCCCGGAAGATTCTAGTAATGAGGGTTTCTTTTTTCCCCTTTCCTTCAATTTCTGTACGATTTCTTTTTAAGCTTATGCTCCACATAGATGCAAAAAACACTCTCAATGTAGCAACTGCTTCCTCCAAACTTTTCATGTACAATAATTACTTTTTATGGACAAAATCCTAAAATGCTTCCATTTCCAGCCTCATATAGCTTATTTGGATTTGTCAGGAGGTAATCCCCTTACGCTGTGCAGTCAGGCCCTGCACCTTTTTGCACCAGCCGTAAAATTTTCAGGTGTAATTTCTGGGCAGTTGGTGGGCAATTAGCCCAATTCTAAAGGGGGTGCATGAACAGAGAGACCTGGGGGTATATGTGCACAAATCGTTGAAGGTGACAGCACAGGTTGAGAAAGCGGTTAAAAAAAGCATACAGGATTCTGGGCTTCATAAATAGAGGCAGAGAGTACAAAAGCAAGGAAGTTATGAAGAACCTGTATAAAACACTGGTTCGGCCTCAACTGGAATATTGTGTCTAATTCTGGGCACCGCACTTTAGGAAGGATATGAAGGCCTTAGAGAGGGTGCAGAAAAGATTTACAAGAATGGTTCCAGGGATGAGGGACTTCAGTTACGTAGATAGGCTGGAGAGGCTGGGGTTGTTCTCCTTGGAGCAGAGAAGGTTGAGAGGAGATTGGATAGAGGTGTTCAAAATCATGAGGCGTCTGGACAGAGTAGATAGAGAGAAACTGTTCCCATTGGCGGAAGGGCCAAGACCCAGATTCAAGGTGATTAGCAGAAGAACCAAAGGCAACATGAGGAAAAACTTTTTAACGCAGCAAGTGGTTATGATCTGGAATGCACTGCCTGAAAGGGTGGTGGAGGCAGACTCAATCGTGGCTTTCAAAAGGGAATTGGATAAGTACCGGAAGGAAAGAATTTGCAGGGCTACGGGGAAAGGGCGGGGGAGTGGGACTAGCTGAAGTGCTCTTGCAGAGAGCCGGCACGGGCTCGACAGACCGAATGGCCTCCTTCTGTACTGTAACCATTCTATGATTCTATATCTCTGCACCAGCAATTAAGATTTCCCCGTCGGGGCGGATCATCTGTCCAGTCGGAACTTGACAGATCGCAAGTTCGGGATTTAGTGCATGCCTGTCCGTTTCAAAGGCGATATACCGACTGCAATTTCTGGTCCTATATCGGTTTACAGGACTCCTGTGAGGATTTTTCCTTTTAGTGGCCAATAGACTGGAGGTGCGCATGCTGCAGTGACATCAAGCGTGCAGTAAGTACTCAAACATTGGAAAATACATGCGTTTTGGCCCGTCATGGTCAGTGAAGAAAACAGGCTGCCACACTGCAAGGGGGTCTCACAAGTTAGCGCCTCTTCCCGTTTGTTTACTCTTGTCTCCTACTAATCACTAAACAGTTGAGTATCGAGCACCAAAAAGCCACATAAAATTTTAACTTGCTGTTTGAATAATGCTAGGGCAATTAAATTCTAAAGAACCAAAGGTATTATGATATTGATGGATAAAATACAGAATTATACAGAAAACTCCTAAACCTAGAAAATCATTCCATAGAGAAAAATAAATTCCACTTGATTTCTTTTCAACAAAAAGTAATTTACTGTTTTTCAAAAGTTAATTCTGCTTTTGTAATATTTGGGAATGAAATGAAGTAGAAAAATGTACACTTACCTCTAAACGTACCCAAATGAGGTTTGCTCATATAAAGCATAGATATACAATCTAGATAAACAAGCGATTCATCCTGAACTTTTTTTTTTTAATGAGTTTTGAAAAATGTAGCTACTAAAATAATGGGCAAGCAATAATTAACCTTGCACTTCATTGGCTGTAAAGCGCTTTCGGGTGTCCTGAGATCAAGAAAGGTACTATATAATAAATGCAATTTGTACTACCTTTATCATACATTCGTTCTCGTATTGGCTCAGGACCGAGTGAAACTCGTTCTCCATATGGGATCTGTTCAATCCTTCCTGCTCCTACATCTGAAAGTGAAAAAAAATCACCTATTTAAAAAGAGAATTAACTTAAAAGTAAACGCCGTGAAAATTAAATCTACATCACTACAATTTGTCAGAGAATTTTGCAGGTTTTCATTTCATTAGATCTCCACACATCTGCACAATCTCAACAGAGTACAGGAAACTCTTTATTAACCGGCACCCAAATATCCGGAAATCTCTCTTAACCGCCAAAATTCTTGAGTAGGTAACCGGGGTTTTCCTTCATCTCTCGTTTAAAATTAACTTTTTAAAAAACCCCGAGGCGTTTGCCTTGTATCGGAGCGTGTAGATTGGGAGGGGAATGTGCAGCCCGGGTAGGCAGCGGACACGACAGATGGTCAGCTGGCGGTCCCCGGGGAGACGGAGCTCCGAATGCAGGCGCATGTCAATGTGTACGGAGCTCTCGTACGTTGGGAGATATAACTCTCCATTATCCGGACTTTTTGATTAACCGGCACCACGCCGGTCCTGTCGGTGCCGGTTAATAAAGAGTTTCCTGTAGCTAGTAAATCTAAACATTTTTTTTTTTTTAAAAGGGCTTTGTTGGGAAACATTATAACATCAACTGGAAAAAAATTAACCTTCAAAGGAAAATATTCAGCCTGAACTATCGGCTCACTCTAAATGGACCAGAAGGCAATCTTAGGTCTTTATCGGCATGTTTATATTAAAGCAGTGCTGCCAACAAGAGATGCCTCCCTCCTGTCATCTACATTCAATGTAAGTGTTCCCAAAAAAACTAGGTCCATGAATATGCCATTAGGTTAAGGGGAGCTGGTGAACACATTTACACTCTAGGAATTTCTGTTCTTTTTTGCCTAAGTTACATTGCTAAATCACTTAAATTAAAATCCCAGGGATAACACTGAAAGTGTACAATGCTGTGGTCTGGACACAGTACCTAGAGTAGCACATTTAGTTCTGATTGCTGTAAATCCAGGTCATACAGATAATGCAAAGGACAACAACAAGGCTGATCCCTGCTAGCGGGGAAAAGCTACAAGAAACTACTTGATAAGCCAAAGCCCTTCAAGCGTTGGAGCGATTTCTTGGAGGGAACTTCCCAGAGGTACATATGATATTTAACACGAAAGAGAAAGTTGACCAGAAACAATTACTTTGCATGTACCAGAGCAATAGGGCAGGGGTTCAAGGTGTGCAATGGAAATTTAAGACAGAGATCAGGAAGTTTTTCTTCATGCAGAAGGTGAACAATAACTTCTATAGGTTGCTAGAACATTGCACAGATTGAAGAAACAAGGAAAATCTGTGATAGGAAGATAGTAGGGTTAGCATTGTAGAAGGATGACATCAAATAGGCTAAAGAGCCATCTTCATCCAAATCTGTCTTGTGAAACATCTCCTTGATTCTATTTATGCTATACCGAACTAGGTGTAAAGTTCAGTGTCTGGCCCCTGTTCTGCTGTATTTGGTGCAAGATCCCTTCATGTTTCTGGCCTTCCCACCTGAGCAAGTGCTGAGCCTATTGCACAGAAAAAAACTACCCAATTTGTACAGCATTCCAAATGTGACGATATAGTTCGTTGCATTTAAATTCTGCATCACACATATCTTACATTCTTGACCTCAACTTCACATGTTATACATATTTATGCATACAGCTTAAATTACTGTTAACTAAATATATGTGTTTATATAGCTGAAACCAAATAGGTCACAGTACCGTCAGTTTTATTTAGGACATTTATTATTTATGCAATTTTTGGATTTAAATAATTCACTATTTCCTAACAATTTTCTGCTGTACTTCTCTTTATATTAATTTTGCATTTTGGTTCACAAACTACTAGTTATCTTTCAGGTTGCCAATTTGCCACCTTATTAATTTTCAGAGGGGAGCTACAAATTATAGATTTAATGGAGACAGCAAGAAAACAGAACGTGAAAAGTAAATAAAATGATAGAACAGACCAAATAAATCACCTGGATCAACTCAAGACAACAGCAAAGAAGAGTTTTTACAACAGAAAATGGTTCTTCCTCAAGAACAAATCTACTCCTACCTGTTAGAACCTATGTTAATGTTTCACAGAATGGTGTTTTCTGTAAAATGTATTTTGTCTGCAATAGTCTTTTTTTTTTTACATTCCTATTGTGGATTCTTAGTTGCATCTATATTGAGTTTCAGTTACAGCAACAAGATTCCTTAACCAGCAGTCTGCATTTAAATACTCTCCAAAACAAATCCCTACGACATCCCCCTTTCGTTTTTCAGTCCCATCCAAAATTCATTGCAAGGGTGCATAAAGGATGTGCTGGCAGCTCGGTAATCAGGCCAGATTTATAAAATTTGACGTAGAATTAGAAGCAGCAAGGTTCCTTGAAATAAAGGCACCATTAGGAAGATCATAAAGCTGCCAGAGGCTGCTTTGCTTATTTGAGAACAGATACCCAAAAACAACAAAGGTAAACTCAAGATCTATTAATTTGACATTTACAACTCCAATGTAGTGTACCCAAAGTGGTAGCATATGAGCTAACTCATGTAACTGCAACATGGCAGGTTCCAATCTCATTATACTGTTGGAAAATGCGAAAGACACCAGATGGTTCAAAAATCAGAAACTCAGTCCAAACAAGTCACTCTCCCAGCAACCACTGTAAAAGCACCTATCTACCATCTAGCCCAGGATTGGTGCATGACATAAAATTTTGAGATGGGGATAAAAACCGAGCATTCCCTCTCTTCCCTGAGCAAACCAAGAGTAAAAGCCTGATGTAACAGATAGATCAATCCGTTACCTTGTGCATCCAAACTCTCAAGAAGTATTTGGTATTTGTTACCTCTAGACTTGACTATTCCAATGCTCTCCTGGTCAGCCTTCCATCTTCCACCCTACATAAACGTGAGCTCATCCAAAGCTCTGCTGTCCGTATCCTAACTTGCACCAAGTCCTATTCACTGATCACAACTGTGCTCGCTGTCCTACATTGGCTCCCGGTCCGGCAACGTCTCCATTTTAAAATTCTCATCCTGGTTTTCAAATCCCTCCATGGCCTCGCCCCTCCCCGTCTCTGTAACCTCCTCCAATCCTACAACCTTCTCAGATCTCTGTGCTCCTCCAATTCTAGCCTCTTGTGCATCCCCAATTTTAATTGCTCTACCATTGGCGGCCGTGCTTTCAGCTGCCTAGGCCTTAAACTCTGGAATTCCCTCCCTAAACCTCTCTGCCCCTCTCTCCTCCTTAAAACCTACCTCTTTGACCAAGTCTGTCCTAATATCTCATATCAGCCTTATGATAGGTGTCAGCCGTGGCTCAGTGGATAGCACCCTTGCCCCTAAGTCAGAAGGTTGGGGGTTCAAGACCCACTCCAGAGACTTGAGCACAAAAATCTAGGCTCACACTCCAGTGCAGAGTGAGTGCTGCATTGTCGGAGGTGCCGTCTTTCGGATGAGACATTAAACTGAGGCGCCGTCTGCTCTCTCAGGTAGACATAACAGATACCATGGCACTATTTTGAAGAAGAGATGGGGAGTTCTCCCCGGTGTCCTGACCAATATCCTGACCAATATTTATTCCTCAATCAACATAACAAAAACAGATTATCTGGTCTTTATCACATTGCTGTTTGTGGGAGCTTGCGGTGCGCAAACTAGATGTCGCGTTTCCTACATTACAACAGCGACTACACTTTAAAAGTACTTAATTGGCTGTAAAGTGCTTTGGGATGTCCTGAGGTCGTGAAAGGCGCTATATAAATGCAGGTCTTTCTTTATGTGGCTCGGTATCAAATTTTGTTAAACGTTCCTGTGAAGCGCCTTGGGACGTTTTACTACGTTAAAGGCGCTATATAAAAGCAAGAACTTGCTGTTGTTGATTTCATACTCACCGCGCCCATGTCCATAATCAACAGTTTTCTGAATAGGTGGTGGTTTGTTCAGTGCAGCGGTAGAGACTGGCGAAGGCTCATTGTAACCATAATTGGAATCAGGATTTTTGGGTTCAGTCCCAGAATCCCACAAACCATGGAATGTATCTGTGTCCCAACGCTCTGACTGGCTGGGAGCTTCCGGCGGGACAGGGCCAAGTATAGAGTTTTCAGTGCTTGCCCTTTCCTACAATCATGATTAGGAAAAATGAGGTTAATTAAATATTTGGGTAGAGCACAATTGCCACAATTTTCAAAATATCAAAAGCCACATATATAATAGGAAGCGCTTTGTTTATAGCACCTTGACTAAGAGAAACTATGTAAGC